>JACBWW010000005.1:4751279-5076568 GCA_020086605.1 Lanius collurio
CCGCGCCCCGCGCCCGCCGCCTCGCCGGCGGTCCCGAGCGCCGCCTGGTGCGGGTAAGTGCGGGAGGGCGCGGGGCGGCCCGGCCCAGCCTCGGGCGGCGGGGGAAGACCCAACTCCGAGTGCTGGTACCGCGTCAGGAATGAATAAATATGACGGCTTTTGGCTTACATGTGGCGGAGCGTGTCCCTGCGATGTGTCCTTGCGTGCTGGCAGCTGCTGAGAGTCAAGTGATAAGCGCACCTTTTGGGGTGTTTTTGGTTGGTTGGTGGGGTTTTTTTCCTGTGCACATAGAGCAACCTTCAGCGCCTCTTTTTTTTTTTTTTTTTCTGTTGTTCTTTTTGTTCATAATTTTATTTCATTAGCGGTGTAAGATGGATTGTTGTGGTGTATCAGCATACTGAGAGGACTGTATGATCACCTGTGTGTGTGGCTGTAGAGGGTGCCTGAAATTCCAAGAGGAATATGCAAGGAGAACAAAAAATGAACAAATGTATGTACAATCCGATTTTAGAAGAGCATTGATACATTCTTAGAGTGGAAGATGAAGCAAAGTATACGTGTGCTTTGAGTAACAATGTAAATAACCGAAAGTATGAGTAATTGGGTTAGTAATCAGGACTTAACTACTTTCTTCTTCTATAAGGATAAGGGAATAATTTAAGAGAAAAGTGTTGTTCTCTACAAGATACCATGAATGCTAATTTCTCTCGTTATATCAGCTGCTTGAATGCTGTAACTCATGCAGAAATTTCTTTATTGGGCAGAAATTTTGTTTTGCGGTGTACTGTACCAAAGTATTGTGAGCTCTGGAACAGGTTATTCATAGGAAGATAGTATTTGGCTGGCTTCATTAAGGTATTGGTTCATCAGGCTTATTATTCTGCTGCCAGCAGCATCCGTTTCCCAATGCTTTAGTCAAGAGGGTTATCAGATGAACTGAAGTAAATCACGATGCTGGACATGCCAGTGATATCACTGGCATGATATGAGTATTGCTAACTGAAAATTTTGACATACTATGATAACTAAGAGAACATTTTGCAGGGAAAAAAAAAAAAACCAAAACCAAGTCTGCTTATCTGTAAAAATAATTTAGTTCTGATAGGAAGGATTTTCTGGAATAGCTGTGGTAACCTACAGATTGGTGTCTATTGTGCCTGTTATTTTCATGAGCAAATCAAAGCCAGAAATGAGCTATACTGAGCTAATCAAGTCTCTCCTTTCTCCTACATGAAGCTAAAGGATCACCTTCAACTATTAATGTTCTCTTGCACGGTGGAAGGATTGATGCTTTGGTGACCATCACAATGGATGAATTTCTGGGGATGCAGGGAGAAGGAAGCAGGACTGTGTATACAGCCTCATTATTAAGAAAACCAGGTTGACCACTGTCTCTTACTAGAATTTGCAGTGGTTCCATAGCTTCCAGCCTCCTGCTATGTCTTCAAAACTACTAACTTGCCAGAGTCTGATCCTACAAAATATTGAACCATTTCTGGAGGTTCTTAATGTTCTTATCTTCTGTTTAGAGCAGGGAACTCTCAGCACCCACAAAAGTTCCTAGGGTTTAAGAGCAGCATGGATTATTAGGATTATCTAATATACCACCATACATGACAAATGATGGAACTTCATACTGGAACAAAATGGCTTACTTTAAATTGCTCTGTATCTGTCAGGTTAGTGACCTACTCACAAAAGGATGACAGTTGTCCAAACCCAGAGCAACATTTGTCAGAGGCCCTAGCTGAGAATGCTTACCTCGAGGTTACAATACCTAACAGGGGTGGGAGGAGTGACTCTATCTCCATGAAGATAGAGTTTCTCAGAAATTGTGTTTATAAGCAAGTAATATTTTTCATAGTCACAATAAAATTGCTCCATAAGTCTTTGTCCTTGAAAATCTTGAAGTGGCAATTGCTTTGGACATAGAGTAAACAAACAGTGCAGAAGGATACTTATGCCAAGGACAGGTAGAAGAAATTAGATGCAAATATTGGCACTTCAGATTTCATTCAGCCACGAGGAAGGTTTCTCTAGAAACTACACAGGTTCTGGAGTGAGGAGTCTAATTTGCCTTTTAAAGAAAACAAGTAAACAAACAAAGCAAAACCTGAAGTAATGTCAAGCGCATAGCTATATATATTTTTTTTTAAATGATCTTTTCATCAGGTCAAAAAACTCAAAGCTTTAACAGTCCTACTCTTTAAAACTTTTGTAAACCAGATGTTTAATTTTTAATAGAAGTATGTAAATTTTGTGATTTTCTTAAAGGATTGATTTATACTGATGTAAAATTACAAGTATTGGGTCTTATTTTTTCCTTACTGGAACAGGAGATAAAGGCATTACAGTTTAGAACTTCAGACAAATGATGATATTTTCACTACACTAGAACATCAGTAAATAAAATCGTGGTAAGTCTGTTCCTAAGACCCTACACACAGATTATCTGTTTTTTTGATGAAAAGAACAAAATTACTTTCCAAAAAACCATTTTATGTGAAAGGGAGGTATAAGGCCCACAAGTATTCAAACTTATAAAAGTGCATGAAGTTCATCTCCCATTTAACACCAATGAAGTCCTTTTTACATTCTTACAGTTGCTTCATTGTTCTAGCTGAATTCAACCACTATGAGGTCTTTTGAGAAAAAAAGACAGTGCTTTGTTCAGGAGGCGACTGAAAAGTGCATTACTACTTTAAATAGTGCATTATATGCCAGTTGAAATAGAAGCTAAAATATTCCTGAAAATCAGGAGGGTTTTTTGTCCCCTTTCCTACACACACACTCCTGTGGCTAATCTGCATTTTAAATACCTAGTGAGGTAGATGAGGCTGTGTCACACTCAAGATAGGGGATATGCACGGACTATGCAAAGTTCTCCATTGCCTTCTTTCATTTGGAGTAGATGAAATAGCTACTTTTTGTAAAATCAACCATTCAGGGTGTTCTCACAGTGAATAGAAATTCAAATCTGATTTAGCAGGCTGGATTGTTCTAACTGCTCCACAGAAGATTGTGACTCTTTGTGAATCGCTTCTCTTCTAAATGCTAAATTGCGCAACTTGTTGATAGTATCAGAGCATGGAGAGCAAGACCAAAAGTCTGAAGCAAGTCCTAACCCTTGAGGTGCTTGTTATCACCTGCCACTGCAATGAGTACGGGACTACTGCAGAACAGGCTGTCTGGCATGTTTTGTAGTAGGAAAAGGCATTCGGACAAGAAATGAGTGAAATTTAATCTACTCTGGAAAAATAAATTCCCAGTTCTTGAGCATGAGGTAGAAGCTCTGTTACATACGCTGTCCACAATGGGCAGTAAATTAAAATTTAATGGAGATTTTCCTGTGCATGTAACAGAAAAGAAAAAAGTAAAATCAAACAAACCTAAGCAAGAGCAAGATTCAGATTGCCTGGGATTATAGGAACTGGAAAAAAAATAATGACTGGTAAACCGAATGTGTTGAAATAACCAGAAAACATCATGAAAACCTAAAACTTTCAGAATGCAAAGGAAATGCAATTATTAATTCAGGAATCATTTTTCTTATAACAAAATAGATTTCAGACAATGGTTTAGATTAGAAATCGTTGACATAGGTTGTTCTGTATTTATTTCATTTTCATGTTGGTTTCTCCTAGATGTCAGTTGTACTTCTAGTTGTAAAAACGTAAACACCCATACTAGAGGCTTACACAGTGTTACGCCTTATAGCACAGAAATTGTGAAGGAAATACATTTGTTTATATTTCTGACAGAATTCTCTGTGTAGTTTTCTTTCATTGTTGCCATTTATTGCTTTCCATTTGTTTTGATTCAATCATTTAGAGAAGAGTTGGGGGTTTTGCTCTTTTGGTTGGTCTTTTTTAAGGATTACTGATTTTAAAACAATGAAAACCAGTGAAGATATGCAGAATAAATATGATGCAACTTTTATTTTATGAAGATAATCTGATTTCAGGCTGATATTACTTCTTTAAGTTTTGACCTACCATGGTCAAGTCAATCTTGCATTTCTACTTTACAGTAATAATTGATTACTATTTTGAGAATATGACATGCATAACTTAGAAAATACTTAATTCATACACAGGGTTTTTTTACACAAAGGAATCTTAACATCTATGATCTTTGCAGCAAAATTGTGGATAATTTACAGTACCATATAACTGCTGTATATTAACATGTATTGTTGTCTTTACAGAATCATCTGGGAAGGAAAAGCAGCACTGGACAAACTTTAAAATAATTTTAAATTTCACTGGCTAGGAAGGGGAAACTTACCCAGGCACTCTTAAGCCTGAATCAAGGTATGTCAAAGTCAGTGTAGCAGCTGCATTGATTTCAATGCAATTGAAGCTGAACTATCCCTTATGTCTGAGTCTATGTTCTGGGGAAATGTACACACACACACACCCTTTTATGAGGTTCTTTTTTAATAATTGTTGCTATTGGTACCTCACTGCCAAGCAAACAGTGGATATGGTGTCTCTTTCTTATTACTGTGTTGCCTTTGTTACACTTGGCCATTTATTGCCCTACAATGTGAATGCTGAGACTATGAAAAGCCTTAACTGAATTGTAGATCAGTATAATTAATATCGGCCAGCCTTTCTAGAAATATTAAAGCACAGGATGTATTATCCCTCTAGTCTTAGCCTTGCACATTTAGATTTTAATTCATCTAAGGACACTTTTCACTATCTGGTGAAAAAGAGGATATTCTACCTGATCACAAGAAGACCTTTTTCTCCATTAGCAGTATCTGTTTCATACATGGAAGGTTTAATTGTTTCCAGGACGGCTCCATTAACTCCTGAAAGTGTTACCAATACAGGCCTCCCCAGAGCTAGGATGCTAATTAGAAAGAAAACTGACCTTACAGGACTGCTACAGTAGTTTGAGGAGTGGTGTCTTTTTTTTTTTTTTTTAAGAGCGCAGGAAGGCTCATTCCCTCATTGGCAGTGTTTTTTTCTGGAATGTAGGAATAAATGCCAGTTCTATGAGCTCAGAGAATATCTGGGAGAAATTAATTATTCCCATAGTGGAACAGCCTCTTCAGACAACCAACAACATTGATCCTAATAATGATTATGTAAACAATGTTAAGATGTCCATTCAAGGTCTGTTCGCTTCAAGGAATGTCCTTTATGACCACCACTGTGTGTCAGCTCCAATGTCCCTGACCTAGTGGGTCAGGTATGTTTGGAGGTTGCCTTATGAATGCTTGGATTGCTTCCTTAGGTACCCAGATGTGACTAGTAACACATCTGGCCTTTATCACATTTATGCTGGTTTGATAATAAAGCTGTTTTAAGTCTGACCAAAAAATAAATCTGTAAAGGACTAAAGACTTAAATGTAAATACAAAATGTAAACAATATTAAAATAGATGGCTGAATAATAAAAACATAGATCCTGTAGCAAGTTAAAGCATGATATCAAGACTTGTTAAAATAATTTGAAGTTTTGTATTGATGGTCGGGCCTTTAGAAACTGTATGAAAAAGTACCTGGTTTAAAAATAGGTACTATGGAAAAGAAATTACCCCAGACTTATTTATAAGGATCACTAGCTAATGCATCAAATAGGAAAGGTTTTTGCCAAAAATAAAAGACAAACTTTATCAGTCAAATCCTAGAAGTTCCATATTTTTCCAAATGAAGCTTGTGTTTTAAATATTTTCTAGGAGGATTTCTCCAGAAAGCAGAAGTGCATTATAGCTGCTACTTTCCAGTGAAGGGAGGGTGAAATAAACCCCAGATCCTGACTAGTGAGTCAGGCTTATTTGCTTTTTGGCCATTGCAACAGGAAGAATGCCCAGTATGAAAGTTTTCTGGCAGTTTAAGAAAATGGACAGAAGAAAGTCCACTTTCATGTCCTCATCAGACAAAACCACAATGGAAATGTATGTATGTGCTTCTGAAAATAAACAGGGAGCATAGTCTGACCAGCAAACATGAACTCGTTTAGTGGCCGCAGGTGGTTGTGTATCTTAGAAATGTACGTGAATAAACGAAAATGTTCTTTTGCTGGGAATGAGGTGGGACTGTGAGCTGCATCCTGCTCTCTGCCCAGGACTGTCAGTGCTAAAGAAAGTTTCTGTGTTCTTGCTGACATTTCAGAAGTTGTGAGCTATGATCTGGACTTGCTCCATTGGCTAAGGAATAGGACAGGTCACCCCATCTCAGCAGTGAAACTGTCAGTAACAAGGATAATGCTCTTCAGTCTCAACAGCAGTTACAGGGAAGTTGATGCTAAGGTCAGGCAACAAGGCAAGACCAATACCAGTGCCAATGAACCTGTCAACATTAAACACCTCTTTTTCAAAGTAGTACTTTAACGTGTCAATATTCTGTGATTCAGACTGTATCTTGACGTGGTAGGGGGGTTTCCATTGGTTTGGGTGAAGCTAAAGCTGTCAGACATAGTAGAGGCCAAGCAGACAAGGCCAGGAAAAGGACAGACCTTCAGAGTCTGAAAGTGACATTGAAGGAATCCAGCATCAGATGCAAAAAATGCCCAACAAATTCAGAAGATATTTTACACTCTGTGTGTGTACTTGTATTTCTGAGCTTGGCAGCCCCACAGCTGCTAGCATTGCTGCTTCCTCTGAAATTGCAGTCTCTATCAGATTGTGTCCTGAGGAAAGGAATAAGCTTTTACTTGTACCATGGATGGAGTCAGAATTCACAGTTCCTGCATCACCTGAAAGAAATTACCAGGCCAAGCAGTTTCCAGTGGAATCAGCCCACATTTAAGTCAGTTAAGGGAAGAGTTTCATCTACAGAGAGAGAAAATAATTTTAAACAACAATTTTCCAACCAACATACAAGAGCTCAATGCTAGAATCAAAAAACTATCCTGGCACTGTGTCCTTTGCTCATTTTGAAAATATTTCCAAGTATGCTACTTTATTGTTAGTATGTCAGTTTGACATTACAACAGTTCCAGGGAGAGGTTTCTCCAGTACCAGACTTGATGCCAATGTCCTTTTGAAACTTTTGTCCACCTTCTGTCACTCAGCATGATCAGGTGCAAAATAGATGCAGCCAAGACAAGTGATCATCAGCAGGAAGAAGTGTATTTCCTTACCTTCTCCCAGATCTAGGTGAGAAAGGAGCTGCTCCTTGTGAGTGAGGTTTATGCCAAGTACAGTGGTAGCTTTGTTAGGGCAATCACTCAGCTTCATTATTACCCCATTTTTATCAATTACCTCATTGAAAGGAAGGATTAGTGCAAGCCCTTTTTCTGCACTATAATCTGTGATAAGTTTGAGAGGTGTTGCAACATTTACTACTGGGTGATTGGCAGCTGGAGCCTCAGAACTAGTGATGGTTTATAAATCTTTTCAGAATTCTGCTAGAGAACAATGATACCAGTCTGGGAGCATAAAAAAAAAAAAGAAGGAAAGGATTTTACTTAACTGAGCCTTTAAAAATCTGTATGTGCTTAGTAGAGAGTTGATAAAAAGGGACAGCTGCATCCTTAAAGAATCTATACCCATAAAGTAAGCTCAGACCTCTGCTTCTTTCTTGACTAACACAGCAGCTAAAAAAGCTCACTCTCCTTGGAATCATTACCAGGCTTTACATCTGCTGATCCCTGACAGCAAATGATTTTTTAAAAATATTCTTTTCTCTTCACCACTGCAAGAGCAAAACTGAGTTTTTCTAAACTGGCTCTTTCTCTCTTATCAAGCCCAGGTAGGGATACTGGAATTAACAATAGTGAGTTTATTTTCTCAATAGGGGACAGAAAGAGAACAAAAGAGATTTGATGGGGTGTTGGGATACAAGATGAAAAGCAGGATTGTCTGGGTGAAGAAATCAGATGTTGCTAAGATAGAAGAAGATACCTAAGAATGCTGTGAAGTCGGCACCTGATCTTTTTGCACATGGAATAAAGAAAGGGTCTGGTAGAAATCACTCTGTCATCATGAGATTAGTAATTGTGTTATAATCTGAAAAAGGAGTATCAAAATCTGTTTGCATGTGAGAACTTAGTTGTCATTTCCTGATTTTGTATACTTAAGTTTTCAACCACAGCAATGTTCTATTAATGTAGCTTTGGTGTGAAAGGCTGGATATTACACAAGAGGAATGGAAAAGATGGAGTCTCAATAAAGATTTTGTTGTTTCAAGCCTTGTACTGACTGCATTGCTCACAAGTGCCTATACGAACAGGAAGCTTTTTTTCATCGTTTCTTTCAAATGATGGCATCTATGAAAAAAAAACCCAAAATAGGCACAAGTAAAAGTCAGATGCCAAGATATCATTGAAGGTCATTGAAGGTCTCAGAATATTATGGTAGTCCAAACTGTTTGTATTTGTTGTAGGCTGCAGTTAGAATATAATTCTGCTGTCAGATTTGGGGTTTGATCCCTGAAATAATACAACAGATATTCTCCCTTCTAAGCATTTTTTTAAGAAATTAGGCCATTAATATATAATATTTTTTGGAAAATATTTTGACAGCATTGCTGTAACAGGGCATTGGCAGAAAGACAATCCTATGCACCAGCATTCACATGGTAAAGGCTTAGATTCAAGTGACACCTGCGTGACAAATTGGATGCTGTAAGATACAGCTGTTACTGCTTGACTTCCATCCATCTGCCCCATTACCTCAGTAGATCAGTTGTTATATGTGCTAGTAATGAGGTGCACACAATGATTAATTTGATAATCTTTGTACTGTTGAGCAGATTTAGGCTCAGAACAAAGAAAGGTGTGGCCTACCTTTCCTGCAGTAACTGATAGCAGAATGTCCATAACACGCAATAACAGAACCATTTAGGCTAGAAAAACATCTAAATAACTAATTAAAGGTGATAAAATGTGAAATCCAGCAGAGGAACAAGCAGAGAATACTGTCTTAAGACATTAGAAGGCTGATTTTAAAGAGGAATTGCACAGCTGAATTAATATTATGTTCCAGTTGATTTTCTAGACCTGTGTTCCTTCTGCTAGGAAAGAAGGCAGCCTTTTGGAAAATATTAATTTTGAGTTCCCTCTGCTGCAAAGAATAGCCTCAGAAGAAGGACATGCTTGAAGCTATTTGTCACAAAATGTTTGGGTTGGCCAGAGAGCTTGAGACTTCACAAATACGCCTCAGATATGCAGTGCAATGGGGTTGCAGCATAGTGTATATCTCTGATATAACTGATGCTTAACATGCTACTTCAAAGGCATCCTTTGAAGAAAATTTCAGTAGACCCAGTCTCCAGCCTGTGCACAGGGCACTTGTGCTGTTCCACACCAAGTCTAGTGAGAAAATTACTCTTTCTATGCTAGAATCTCAACATACATTGCACTGATCAACTTTCCTTCCATTGTTGTACAATGACAAAATTGTACAACAAAGTCACAACTCTGTACTTGCCATTAATTTTGATGCAAACATGTTGATACTTTCCTCTTTTTTCCCCCTCCCTTACATTTGTAAGCCCTGGGTCTCCAGCCTTTCTCTGGAGACTGAAGAAGCTTGTCTTGAAATGTTTTGTTGGTTTGTTAGGGCTGTTCACTCTAGGAGTCTGAAAGCAATATGCTACTTTCCATTACGCATATGTCATTTCACCAGGGACTGAAAGATATGGGTGAAGTAGAAAGAGCAAATGCAGGAGGACAAGTAGTTAGTGGAAATTACTAAATTCCAATACGAAAAATATCCTGCCCCCACCAGTATAAATTCATACCTACTCCTCTCAGTAGGTAAGAGAAAAAAGAAAATTTCTATCTGCGGCTTTTGAAACTGCATTGGTCTCCTGATCACTGAGCACCAGGTCTTCAGCTGGCAGTGCTGAAACTTTACCACATTTCTGAAGGATCCATTCTTCAACACCAGACTGCCAACTTGAGTGTCAGAATTCCAAATGACTCTCAGCAGCACTTGAGGGCAAACAATAAGTGCCTGTGGATCTCACAATATTGTCAGCCTGACAAGGCTAAGCTGGGTAGTAGAATAAAGCAGTTTGCAGTTAGGTGTAATGTGCAATGCATTCCTTAGCCTCTTCCTGTAGCTACTCTGGCTCTTCCTAGCTCTGCCTCCAGTACTGCTGCTCAAACCTATTGCTTTCCTGAGACCTAGGCACTAGTTCCTAATGAAGCAAATCAGCAGCGCACTGGTTTAAAACTGGGGGATAACAGTCTCAAAGCAAACCAGACACCAGAAATAGCATTGCAGCATGGACTTGAACTGAGCAGTGGGCAGAGGACAGAATCAAAGACCTGCATCGTGCACATAGAAAGTTTAGGTGAAATGAACACCATGGTACACCAGGCTGGAATGTAGTTGGTGGAAATGTGGGAACAAAGGTCTTTTTGACTGGTTAAGGCTGTTAATGAGAAAAATTACATAGCTTCTAATTGGTGTGCGTGTTAAAAGCTGTGCCCCAAACAAATGGAAATTAGATAGGATTCTGAACAAGCTGTATAAAATAAGTCCCAATGAACAGAACTCAGAAAAGAGGAACTTGCAAGTGAATTTTACCAGTCACAGCAAATTATCTTAAACTCTTTATACTTATATATTTTTGTGATGTCAAGCTGCAAGAGCTCAGAAATTTTCCAGAGCTTGTTGCAAATGCTATGACTCAGCAGAGGTCTGAGACTCTTTGGGACAAGACTAAAGATCCCATCTCTAGCCTCAGTGAGTCACCAAAGGCTATGGGTGCTGAGACCACAACTCTGGAACAGCTATACAGATGTGCTGAGCACTGCATATCGTTGGTTTTCACTGGGAAATCAAGAAGGCTTTTACAGGATTATGTAAACCTTTGCAGCAGAGCAGCACCATGTGTGGACCAGGTGAGCCACGGCCCAGCAGGCTGCTTTCTCTCTACCAGGGCCATGGAACACCAGCTGTGATTGCAGCGATCACCACAGAGAGAACAGTCAGGATGAACAGAATTAAGCAGTCTGAAACAATTATCACATAAGAAATTGTTCCAGAGGGAATCAAAGGGTGCAGTAGTAAAAAAGAACTAGTTAGGTGGAATCTACTACTGCTGTTATGAAAACATTGATTTGGGAAATAAATTCTTAGGTAGTAACTTGTATATGATACAGAGGTAATTTTCCAGTTGACACATTTTCTTCAGAGAGGAAGAATATAAGCTTGATTTTTGTACTTCTCTAGTTACAGGAGTCCCTTTCCTAAATTTCTCATCTATTCATATATTTCCAGATTCCCTTGATTTTTTTTAAAAGCAGTTATTCATGGCTGCAAGTGCAAACATCTGGGCAGTGGGAGGGAGTAAAAGGTAGCCAGAATAAAGAACAATTGTGTGGAGCACAGACAAATCACTGAAGAACTTTGCTGCTTATTGCTTGATTTCTTTTTTTTTTCCCTTTTATGGCTTGCGTTGGTGGGATTTACAGTCTAAAAGCTAACTCATTGTTAATGCTGGTTCTCATCTAGGAATAGACACATTTAAATGCTCATACTGTTGTAGGCACTGAAATTTAGCAAGCCTTATTTTAACACTGCTATTCTATAAAAAGCATAGGGAATGCCCATAAGAGGATCTTTTGCTTTAGCAAAACAACGCAACCCGATTAGAACATTACATAATCTTTATATGCCTTTGGTACCTTTCGTATCTAACACAGAACTCAACCCCTGAGGTGCTGGTGATAACAGAATGCTGGAAAATGTAAAACTGCCAGTCTGGTGACTTTTTCATTGTTTGCCCAGAACTGATGGCAATTGCTACATGAGAAGAAACACATGAGAGGAAAAGAAGGATGGCTGCCAACAGTAAAAGTCACTGTTGCTCTTTCCTCTACAACTGTGACAAGAAGCCAGTGCTCCAGCCATAAGCAGGGACAGGTTGGTGGAGGATTAAGGATCAGTGACAGATACTTGGACTCTGGAGGAGGTTGAGAATATCTGAGCAAGAAGATGGTCCTTTAATGCAGATCCAAAATGGAATGAACACATGAAGGGGGGGGGGGGGGGGAAAGGAGGGGGTGGAGAGAGGAATATATCAGAAAGAAGAAATTGCAGCAAAAGAAAATGTGGAGGTGAGCAATGGAGCCAGAGACCTATGCAAAAATAAATGCAAAGAATGAAGGAAAAATGTTATTTGATGTTTCAGAGAACTGAAGTAATTAGGATGAACTCTGGGAGAAAATCACAGAGAATAAACATGGAAGGCTACAAAGATCATCGCAGCTCACAGCTTTCCCAGTGTGCTGAATGACTAACTCAACAATCTCATCCAACTTGTGAAATACTCAAAATACCATTAGGTAATTTTGTAACCTCCTGCCTGGAAATGCAATACACCTTTTATACCACTAAAGGTGTGTCTCACAAGTGGAAGCAGTGATTCATTTGACAAGTTATTAACTATTGAGCCCAACTATCCCATCAGTAACCAACTTGAATAGGAAGACCAGTAAATGTGATGACAATGGAACATTAGTGAGTAAAATAGTGATCATTCTGTAGAGGTTAAATGGGAATGGCAAAACAGTTATGCTGGCTCTTGCTCACTCTGAGCTTGTGCAGTAAATAAGTGTAGTCAGTCAGTCTCCAAATGTTACATACAAGGGTGAAGTCAAGATAAAAAATTTGAGCCTATCCCTGATCTGATCACTTATGAAAAGGAGATGACATTTTATGAATATTGGCTCTGAGTATAAATGAACTCAGAAAGTAAGCAGGGACTGATATATTTGATTTATAAACACAGCATAGAAAACCATCCCTAATTTCTTAGAGTTCTTGGCATCTTGCAAGGACTCCTGTCCCTTTTAATATCCAATATGGATTATGTTCAAAGTAAATCCCTCTGTTGAATGTCAACAAATCCAATAAATGCATTAACATCTTATCTAAGCAGATTGTTCCAAGTGATTTTACAATGGTTAGTACATTTTATATGCAGTGAAAGTCTTTATCAATATCTGTTTTTCTTGGTTTCCTGTTAATTTGGCAAGGACTGACACACCAGGCTTCATCGCAGACCAAGACTGTGTCAGGCATGATGAACTCCTGATGAACATTGACCACTGAGACTAATAATACCTACTTATGCCAAATGTTTTTCCTGTGAGGGCACTCAAAATTCTCCTCAAAGCAGACTATGAGAATATTTGCAGCAGCTTTTGTCTCTCCTTGTAAACTGATGAAGCCCCCACCAAAATTAAAATAAAAATGCTGCTTTAGTCATACCACCAAGGTCATCCTTTCTGCTTCCAGCTTTAAAGGAAAGATTGTTTGAAAAAAAAAAACCCTAACCACATCAATGACCAAAACAACCAACACACCAAAACAAACTAACTCAGGGTAAAAACTCAGGCTCAGCTGTTGTGTGCTGCAATTCCTTTTCTCAGAACTTTATCTCAAATATTCGAAGTCTAACAGTCCATGTCTGCCTCCAGCAGGCAGCCGGCGATTCTGGCAAATTCAGTTATTCTGTGAGTCTGGGGCAGCGAGAGGTTCCTGCTCATTTGTCAAGTACAATTTGAGGTACAACTAAGATTTTTGTGTTATGAGGGTTTCACAGCCCCTTTTTGCAGAATGCAGTGCAGATGAAACATTTGAGTTAACAAAAGGATAACACAGAGCTTGCAATGCAAAATTAGACCAGACAAAATTGTAGAGGGAGCATTTTTAAGAGAAAGATAAGTAAATGTCACATTAGGGTTAGATCCCTCAGGAAGTTAGAAGTGAAATTCTGTGGCTTCGAGGGTCTTTGGAAAATGGCAGCTTTATTCTTTGGAGGATGCAGTAACGAACCAGCTGGTAGGGAGGAGTGATGCTAGATGCTGCAACATTTGCATTGAGATAGGAGGGAAGCAGGTGAAGTGAAAGGGAATTTGCTCCAGTCTAATAGGCAGCTAAAGGAAAATTACTTTAGAGAATAAAAGCAAAAGAAATAAAAAATACAGTGGCCCAGCATACTGGAAACTGGAGATGAATGTAGAGCTCTTATTTTCTCCCAAAGACAGACACAATTTTCTCTTATTGACAATTTTATTGTTGTTGCCCATCTCCAAGACACAGGAGGATCATGACTCTGAAATCTCACAAAGTTACAGCCAGATAACCATTTCCCCAGAAAGTGACAGAGAAGAAAGTTTTATAGCACTGGTGAGGGGATTTCTGAAAGAAAAAAAAAACTGCCTTGAAGATGTTGTACACAATCATGTAAAGTTTCAAGCTGGAATTGATGTAAATCTCACATGGAGAAAGAAGGATGACAGAGCTGCTGTGGGACTTGCAGCCAGCAGTGGACCCCCCCATGAAGACCATTTTTCACTTACACATTAACTTCACAATATGCAGTTTTCAGTCCCGTTGATGTTGATGCATCCTTCAGTTTCTAGCAGCTGCCTATGCACAGTACGTATTGTGGTAGAGGAATAATGAATCAGACAATGCTTTCTCATGAGACTAAGCTAAGCAAGATGCCTGTCTGATGGTAGCTAGCTTCTTTACTAATAAAAAATTCAAACCATTACATCTTTTTCACTCTAGGGCTGGCTCCAACACTCAGTCAGCCTGTTCCTTACAAAAAGCTGACAGTTAGACCAATTTTAAAGCATACAAATCTCCTCATCTTGTCTGCATCTTTCCCAAAAGAAGCAGAACTGAGCTTGAAACACCAAAACAATATAACCTAAACCCATAGTTTTAAGAGGAACTTGTCCCCAGGCAAGTACCTGATAAAGCAGAGTTTTAAAACACTTCTTCCTGGCATTCTTTTCACCTAATACTCCTGACGTGTAAATCAGCTCTCAGGAGCACTGTAATCACCTAAGCAACAATATCAAGTCCTGACCCATCTATCTGACAGACACAGCTGAAGGGACAGCTGAGAATATGCTTGGTTGAGGTAGAAGCAGCAATACTGAAAGCATTCATTGCCTTAGCAACTAGGACAACCTCTTCTTTAATTAGCACATCATGGTCTGAACTTTGCTAATAGAACCTGCCTACACTGCATGCTAACTATGGGTTAGGTAATCTTGCGCTTGCCAACACAGGCAGCCTACCACGCTTCTGCTTCCTGACATTCTCCACATGAGCACTCTGTTCTCAGGTCCCACATCTGCAGGCAGGCTGTGGGTGGTGTTAATGAATGATACATCCTTGTGGTTTCTCACCCTGGACTCATGATCTCCTATCCCATTGCATATTTGTCTGGGCTGGCAGGCACAGGGTGCTGTGGAACAGCTTCTGTGTGCTCTCTTAGGATTTGGGAGGTTACTGTCTATGACAAGGAATTATTTCCTGGTATTAGCTTAGCAGATATGGTAGGGAAATAACAGAGCTACCTCACTGCCCAAGCAACCACCCTTGGCCTATCCTCCCTGTTTACTTTCCCTGCCGCCCTCACTGGAGCTTCTTCACCAGTGGCATTGCTGATGAATACGTGAAATCACTAAGATCCAATGGCACCAGCAATTACAGAATACACTGTTCTAGAAGTGTTGTGGTTTGACACAACTCAGCGTCAAGCATCTAAAATATCAGTTATTTTATAAGGAAAAACAAACTAAGAAAATATTGAGGAAAACTAGATAGCTGCAAGGAAAAACGGGTTCAAACTTAAATGGTTGCAGTACAAGGAGAAAGTTTTATTGCTAACAGAATTAAAAGTTAAAAGATATAACAAGAAATTAAAACAAACACCCCCCTCCCTTCTTCTCAGCACTTTTCTTTTGTTTAACTAGCACAAAAGATAACACAACATAGGATTCTAGTCAGTGTTATAGTTCTCAAAAAGTCTCTCTCTTATGCTTCTTGCTTCACATGGTTTCTCAAACTGCCCCCAACAACAGACCTGCCCAGAAAGAAACAATCTGCTGTGGTGTAATACATCTCTTCTATGAAAAAATATCAGTTTTTTTCACACTGCCACACCTGGGTCATCACATGGGGTTATCAACCTTTTTGAGGATGGGTCATTTTGGCCTGAACACAAAGGCTTTTTCTGCTACAAATCCTTAAGAGCCTCTCACTGTTTCTATATATCCTGGCATAGGCAACTCTTCACAATCTTCACATGCCACACATAAGTCTTCCATCCCCCTATGCACTTCAAATGGATTAAAGAGACAAACAGTTTGAGATATTACAGTTTCTTACCACCACATGCCAGAAGGATTTTTAAGCTCCGCGCGAGGAACGCGGCACCGCCCCTTTTCTTCGTCGCCATTTCAGCTCCATCTCACATGGCTCACTCTCTCTGACTCTGAAACCTCTGTGTTGAAGAATGTTCTTGTTCAGGCTTTATGGTGAAGAAAGCCTCTCTCCTTTTGTGCTGCTGGCTGCGTGGTGTTTTCTTCAGTTCAGCCCAAAGTGTGTTGGCTGCAGAAAGGAGGCTCCCACTGGCTCCGTGTGGAGAACAGGGGGGACCCGCCGGTCCCAAGAAGCCGCTCTGGAAAGATTTTAGCTGTGTGCCAGTCCATGGCTGAGTTCAGCTGTCTGGCAGTCTATGGCTGAGTTTAGCTGCCTGGGCTCTGGGATGGTTCTTCCCCCAGCGGCCCAAGGTCCGTGCCACGGCATCAGGAGGAGGGGAAGGGAGCCGGGGCTTTGGCCCGGCCTGGCTGGGCCTCGGCCTGGCAGGGCCCGGAGGCTCTGAGGCCGTCCCACCTCCCTCAGGTGAGCTGGAACAAGAGGAAGTCCCTCCTTGCCGTGCGGTTTAAATGTGTAAATTGTAAGACGCGTTATTGGTCTAAAAATCTGTCTATCAACTCAGATTCAATCCACTACAAGAAGGTATGCCATATAAGTTTGTAGTGCAGTTATTCTCTGTTCCTGCCCCAAAATTGCAGGGGAAAAAACTTATTAAAAACCTGATTAAGAAAAGTTAGATATCTGGATCAAAACAAGCTTTGAGGGAAAAAAACCCCTAGGGTTTACAAAATCATTGTCATAGCTCTAACTACAGCTTGTTGAAATTTGTATCAGCATAGCAGTAGCACTAAGTTTAGAGCAGAAAGTAAAATCGGTCTGAGATAACACTGCTCAAATATTCTGGGCTGAATTCTGTACTGCCCCTGGTATTGGAGAAGTAGGGTCCAAAGCTAGCATGGGTATGTCTACAGGAAATCCTATCAATCCAGTGGAACAAATTGTGCTCTTAGACATCAGGTCTTACTAAGTGGGAGAAATAGGGCATTTGAAAGAGGAGAAAACTAAATTTTGATTGTTTTAAAAGCTTTATTTAATAACACTATGAACTAAGGCAGCAAACTCTTACATTTTTTCTCTTGTTGTATTGCATTAAGCCCGGGAATTAAGAAAAGAAGACAAGATCACATGCTGGGTTTGGAATGCCTGCTCAGCAAAACAGTGAATGACACTGTGACTACTTTTGGGATCACTTTCACCTAAGGTTTCTGTAGACCTGCATGATAATTCTTAATTACAATATTTACATGTTAGAAATGCTGAAGGAGAGGGTTTCACAATGAACTGGGGATGATTTCTGTAAATATTTGTTTAGGGTTTTGATGTGGTTTGTTTTGTTTGTTTTTAGTGTTGAACAAGATGAGCAGAAAGAGAAAGCTGCTGCTGTCTGACAAGAGTAGAGATACCTATTCAAGATAGCAGCTACTCCTTGTAGATGTACCATCTTAGAATCAAGAAACTGCAACTCAAAATCTCTGATTAATTTCTCCGAGTGCACATGCATACCGTACAGTATCAAGCACACACAATAAAAATACCAAGCTTACATTCTCAAAATACTTAAGAGTACTGGCAACAAGGTGCTTTTTTTCTGTTCTTGAAAATGTCAGACTTTAAACAGATCATTGCCCCAACAGAACCAGAGATTCAGAGAAGTACTGTGATCAAAGACACACACCATGCTTCTGAAGAGGAATTCAGGAAATGCAAGTTCAGCTGGTATAAAGAACTATCACCTCTTTGCTCTGGTTACGTGCATCTTTAAATTAGCCATTAGATAATTCTGCCACTTCACTGAACATTCTACATTGAAGATATTTATTCTTCCTTGTCCAGGAGGAATGGCTTTAGTGGTAGTTATGAAAATAAAAGAGATAATAAAGCTCCCATGCAAATCTTATGTTTTGTGTATTTTCTTATTTGACTATAAAAGTGATATTCCCAAAGGTATGGAGTCAGGGATGTTTTAAAACTGCTGATGAGCATCACCCGTTGCTATCTTAATTAAATGCTAGTGATTTACCCATTACAAAAGACTTTGTTCCATTACAAAATCCTTGGAAAGTGTATGGAGGCATAAAAAGAAAATGCAATATCAACTGCATATTCTATAGAATAGAAATAGTGAAGTGACTTCTTCTTGTGAAGTATTTTGAGATCTACTCATGGAATTTGCAGTAGGGGCAGGTAATTTCAATATTACTATAAAAGCCTCTTGCTCTTCTCTGCACTGGCAGATACTCTCTCAAGCAATTAAGATATGGGATGCTATCAATTCAGAGTATTCTTTCCTTTAGCTGAAATAGTAATACCTTGGAAATCACATAATAAAATTACTTTTCAAATGAAATCTGATATACTTGAGCACTGCCATTTGTTTTTATGCACTGGTCCCTCCACCTATGGAGAGATTGTGCTGACAGTTCCTGCTGCACTCCTGCCCCAGGATAGTGATGATGATACTGCATTAAACATCTCCTTGGAAGCCAGCAAGCCTTTATTGCTTCTGTAAACATCTCTGGCAAGCAGAGCGTGCTCTTTTCTTCCTGTGCAATGGAACCAGGGGGAAGCAAGAATGAAAGTGAGAATCCCTTGGTCCATTAAAAGCTGGAATTTCTGCAATATTTTACCTTCCAGGATTATTTGCTTCTGGAACAGGTGAGCCTTCCCACATGGTGATGATTGGTGGGATGGTAGAAGAAAGGCAACAGATATTTGCTGTGACATTTTTCTTTTCACTGTGTCAGTTGTGGAAAGATAGCCAGGAGAGGGTTTTCAGAGCTCTCCTTATTCTCCATGTCTCTCTTATACTTTCATAAAAATCTGCAAGGTGTCAGCATCCCAAGCCTGGGGAAGTTTGGGTCACTAATGCCCACATGAGGGTGCTTGAGAAGATTCAGAAGAGAATTATGTTTGTTTGCCAGAGGACACAAGGGAAATAAAAAGGCAAAACCAGAAAGGGGTTTTGATTAAAATTGTTTTTTTAAACTGTAAACTTAAGCATGAGAACTTCTGTCAGCAATTTGCTTTTGCAAATAAAGAATGGGCTAAACCAGGGAACTTCCAGTAAGTTTCCTGGATAGTGGGCAGATCACCTGTGTGTTAAAGGTTTTCCTTTACCTCAGAGAGCTGGAGCCTGATTTCCCAGAGAAAGACCACTTTGCATTCAATTCTGATTTACCATTAAAATAAACCATTCTGTAATGACAATGTATAGTATGGGGGAAAACTGGTGAGAAATGCTAAAAAACTCATATCAATGCTATAATTTGTTGACATATTTAAAACTCATCCCTGAAATGGATTCCTTTGAGTGAAGAACTAGCTGTACAATGACAACTCTTGCCAGAAGCCTCTTGTTTGCCAAAAGGGAAGCGGAAGTCCCCAGAATCTTGTTTTACATTTACCTGCAACAGAGTGTGAGCAGAAGTACCTCTCTTTCACACAGTCAGGCCCATCAGGGGGACTATTGGGTTCAGCATTCTTAATCATTTTATAATTGGATTCTTTTTTGAGCCACTTTGTGTGCATTAATCAACAAAGTCCAGATCAAGAGAGGTCAAAGCAAAGCCTCCCCAAATTTGCCACTGCCCTTTCCACAATTGAGATCACTTCTTTAAACTTTAGACCAACATTTTTCTTTATGGCATCAGTGGACTAGGGTAACATTTACTTCAAATGAAATGTATTTCCATAAGACTGACAGAGGGCCCCTATAGCCTTGCTTGCCTGTGGGAGCAGGGCAAGAGAAAATGCCAAGGGCAAGTCTTGCTCAGACCTGCAGTCTTGTTCTCTTTAGATCCAGTATGTGTTTCTTTTTTTATTCTTCCCTTCAGCAATGAATTGAGCTCCTGTAGCAGAGGAAGGATTGTTGACCTATACACTCATAGTGGAAAGGTTACTTCAATCAGAGGGGTGAAAAAAATCAAAAATAAGAGGAAATGCTCCCCAAATTGTATGTGTGCATTCTGGAAAAGAAAGCTCTTCTACTTATAAACAGAGGTGTCTGAAGAGAGCTCCTTTAAGGTACTTCCAGCAATCATTCCAGATTACATTTCTAGATGACATGTTGTTTTTAGTATTAACGTAAGTGCAATTCAGAACTCCATTCCTAAATCTGAATCCCATTTTGTTAGCAATTGTGTAGGGTCTGACAAGCCCCTGTCTTGGCAGGAAGCCCTTGTTTAGATAAAGGGAACTGCAACATTTCCAGATGTGGGGTCAGACAGGCCCCTGCCCTGGCAGGGAGGCCTGGAGATAAGGAGGTAGCACAATCTCCCTCCAGGCCCGTCTTGGTGAAACAAAGAGCCTTTTTAGTTACAGCGAGAAAAGATAGACCCAAGATCCTCTAGGAAACTGTATGTAAAATACCCTAGTACCCATTGGTTTCTTACCCTTGTACGCCCACCTCTGTACCCCCATAAAAGAGACCCCTCTGCCCTGAGTCGGCGGAGGATCCGTCTCTGGTCACCCCTTCATGGAAGATGCAAGAATAAAGCTGCTTCTGTGGAACCACCAGCCGAGTTCTCTCCTCTCTCTGTCCGGGCCTGGCCAGGGGGGTTTGCCTTGCAGAGCAGAGCTGAAATCACTGCTGAATCACTGAGAGCTGATGGCTGCTGAGCCAGGCATCTCTGCAGGCACCCCGGCCGACGGCTGAGAGAAGCCACGACCCCCTGGGAGATGGTTCCTCACGGGATCACCTCTCTGGGTCCGCTACGGCTTCTTGGGTCTGAGCCTCTGACCCCATCCAGCACGGGCCGGGAGAAACCCCCCGCAGCTTAACAACTTTACAATTGTACAAATAATTCCACACTTTCCGTTAGTGGGAGATCTTACAGCTCTTCAGGAGAGTATACAGAGCAATTATCAGGCCAAAAAATTGTTTCTAGTTTACAAAGAGGATCAATAAATAAGCATATTCCTTGACTGGACACAGAATAAGAAATTATTAACCCCTTACAAAAGGATTTGTTTAGCTTCTTTTTTTGTTTGTTTGTTTGTTTGTTTTTAATTTATGCAGAAGGTCTCTCCCCATTGTTTCCAGAAATGCCGGTGAAAATGCCGTGTGAGGATGAGGAATTGATCTTATTTCCTCAGTATGCATATGCACTGTCCTTCTGGCTCCAGGCAGAGCTCAGCTGGGAAGAGTCACAGGGAAAGCACAGGTCCCTGGTAATTACTTCTGTGGATGGGGATGAGTATAATAAAAGCAAGCCATTAAGGGACCTCAGTTGTGTCTGTGGTCAAAGTACATGAACCTTGTATCAGCCAGAGGTTGGGAGGGCTAAAGCAATTTCACCAGCTGTGTGATCTTTCTGTGACTGGAGCAAGAGGCTCCTAGGTAGGAGCTTGGCTGTGAGAGCACAGCTTCCGTGGCAGAGCCCTCATGTACACAGGTGTACACAAAAGCTTGATGTTCTTCCAAGAGCAAGGACAGGGGAAGCTGTCCTTGTTAGTGTGAACCCTCTGATTCAAGCACAGGTATCTTAGGACATGACAAAGTAGAAAGCATATCTTGCATGAAATCAGTGTTTTTCAATGTTTCTAAAGGGTGTAGAGGACCTGCGTGTATCTGTGTGGGGTGTTAGACAAAAGAAGAAACAATAAAATTAAGTTTTTTAGTTGGTTCTTAAAATAACTAAGGCTAAAGTATTTCCTACAAACCCTGACAGCTTATATCTGACTTGTTGTCCTTTGAGACAGCCAGTCACAGCACTATTTTTTAAATTCCAGCAAGAAATTTGAGGCTGTTGAAGGAATCCTCAAGCCATAATAAAATACTCAGGTATTCTGGTTATAACTTTGTGCACAAGACTATGTGTATAATTAGTCATGCACAATCACCTGTATTTATTGGAATCTGAGTTTTCCAAGACAAATGCAGCCTCCTGCTTATAACATTTCTTTTCCTCAGAGACTGCACAGTGATTGCATTTCACATAATAAAGGTAATTTATTTCCTTGTTGCATCACTTTGAAAATGTGACTGCTTCTGGAATGCTACTGAGCCAAATGTTTTAGGTATCTGGCCGAGTAAGTCTGTGAAGTTGGAGGAGTAAGAGTTCAGTTCAGTGCCAGTTCCTCAAATTGCTACATTGTACCAGTTCCCCTACAGCATTCTCTTTACAGGGCAACACCTCTTCCTTTGACCTTGGACCTTTTAGCTGTATATCATTTTGTTAGTGCTTTGTAAGGTGCTGAAGGTATGCTGGCACATTTCACCTGCGATTTTGCACCAGGCCATGGTGCAGCCTTTTACTCAAAATCAGCCTATGGAGACACAGAGGTAAGCAAAGTTTGCAGTCTCTACAATGAATGGAGCTGTACCTTGAAATCTCCATCCACAGATATAGTGAAAACTTGACTGGACAAGGCTTTAATGAACGTGGTGGAAATTTGAAGTCAGTTTAAAGCATGAGGGTTGGACTCAATGTCCAGCTGAGACCCCTTCCTATCTAAAGTGTTCCATGTTTTTTCACGGAAGCCAGGCATGACAAGGAGTAGGATGCAAAGTGGAATTAAAATCAAACTGCCTTGATTTGTTAGAGCTGGTGTAGAGGTTACCAGGTCACCAACAAAGGTCATCTCATGTCACTCACACAAATGTTTGGTGGAAGGTGGAGTGTTATGGAGCAAAGCCACTATCTGTGGGTGCTGATCTCAGCTCTGGAACAAGCAGCAGTCACCTACATTCAGGCAAACAAAAGCATCTCCATCCTGTAGATTTCCTCAGTCCTACCTCAGGTGCTGAAAGGAGTAGTAGTTGCCTGCTCATGATAGACTCTAAGTGTACATAAGAAAGGCTTACCTTTGTGAAAGAAATCTTTTGACTATAGGTCTTGTCTTACTTTCCAAAATCAGTATTTCTGTCCCACCAAACTGCCTTTGGATCTGAGTTTACAGCTTCTGTCAGAAAAGCCAGCAGCAGCAAGACACTCTCATTTCTAAGTAACATAGCTATGCTAGAAACTCCTAAAGTGGCTCTGATTCTTGTTACTTGTTGGAGAACCTTACTGGGGGTGCTCTAACTTTAGGAAATTAGAGCAGCTCCCAGAAAGTCTGCTTCAGTTTCAACAGGAGACCAGAGCGGTATAGAAACGATGGGTATGATTCACTTCTCCAGATTCATCTTGTCTTAGTGTAGGTGTCTAAAATAGGTCAAATGAATCACAGCCTAAAATTCCTGCTTAAAAGACAGTCTACTTGCCTTTCTCAAACATACGTCTCCATTCCAAATGATTCTCACCAGACAGTTCTGACACTCAACCCACAATAGAAATGGTACATATATGTGTAGCTATATTGACGTATCAGGTAATCAATTTAAGGAAGTTCGATATTTCAAAGCCTTTGAAATAATTACAATTTTTTTTTTCTGAACATTACCCAAATGGTAATTTCATAATTTCTGGTTTCCATAATGAAGGTAGGAATGTTAGGCTTACCTGCCAAATGGTGAGTATTTCTCTAGAGAGCTCCCAACACCATTCACTTACAGGTTAAGAAACTCTTCTCCATCTTCCGATTATAAAAGCTCTTTTCTACCTTTAGATTCACCATGACAGGAGAGGCATTCTTTATATCCAGGGAAAGACAGCTAAGAATATGAGAGGAAGTACTATCCGTCAATCACCTAAATCTAGTAAATTCTTTCACTAATAGGGTAACAGCCTCTTTTTCTTATGAGAGAAAAGATTCGTTTAGTTTATTCAAGAGAAATAGCAGTTAGCGTTTCACAGTGTTCAAAGGTTCCATGGTTCATATTAATGTAATTCATAGGTCTGACCCAACAAATTGAATCACACTGCACTGGTCTCTCATTTTCCCTCATTATTCTAGCTTATTTCAAAGAGAACATAGTCTGTGCTAGCATTATTTTAAAGCCAGAGAATACCAGCCAACACACACACATGCATAGTCCATCTCCCTTGAAAGAAAATAACTTTAGCACTTACAAGCAAGTTTTTACTCCTTGCATGGATGATCAGTAGTCTATAAAAATCATAGATTTAACACTGATCCCAACATATGCCTGCTCTTGCCCATAAGCTTTTATGCTGTTCCCTCAGCACTCTGAAACACATCTATATAGGAACCAGAAAAGTCTGTGCATTCTGCAGAGCAGTCTATCAGAACCAAATTCTCTACCTGGAATTCCATTCTGGATGCTTCAGTTATCCAATTTGGAAACAATCCAGAGTCAGGTGAGTGAAATATGCATGTGCACATGCACACACACACACACATATATATGTATATGCATAATGGATATATTGAAATATTCAGATGAGAGAAAATAATGCCATAAATCAGGGATGCAAACAATCATATCTCCCTAATTTAATAATTTCTGTGGGAGAAGATAAAGACCAAGTTTCTTAATGATTATCAGTGTTTCACCATTTGTAAACACCCATCACAAAGATTCTCTAAGTTCTTAATAATTCACTCCCTGACAAGATCCCTTTAAGGTATTTCAAACTAAAGCAACTGAAGAAAAAAAAACATCACAGTATATCCTGTATGACTGCTAATTAATTCATTTATTTTTGCCACAAGCTTGTAATTTTCACTATTAAACACCTAGATAAGTACCAAGAAACCACTATTCACTGGCCAAATGTGTCCCTGTTAAACAGAGTTTATGCTAATTCTGTCTCAGTTAAGTAACAGTTATTCATTATCCTCAGGCTAAATTGTTTCACTGGCAGATGTCTCATTAAAACAGCTGTTCTGAGCAACCACAACCATACAAACCAGGGGATTTTCTATTGTCATTATTGTTGTTGTTATTATTAACAATAAGCATTTACATAAACACTTCAGATGTGTGCAACTCACAATTACTCTCTAGGAGTTCCTTACTGTGAAAGTTTGGTGATTCAAAGACCATTTGTCACAATGGAAGCAATTGATAATTGGGGATTACGCAATACAGCATGCAATACAGCATGTGTTTTTTGATATTACTGTTATCCTGGAGCAAGTGTTTGACCTTATCGCCTGCTGCTTTGGAACTTTTCCCCCACAACTTAAAGAGAAGCAAAATCAAAAAGACAACAGCATTCTCAGCAGCTAGAACTGGGCTGGAGAGCTTTCTCATCTTTCCTCTTCTCTTTCTCCACTTATTTCCCCTCTCTCTTTGGCTTTTGGACTTCTCTGTGCATTTGTTTCCACCAAGAGCCCTGTAAACTCCTCTCTCACCAGCACAATGTGCTGCACTGTCCTTCCTCCTCCCTGCTGGAGGAATCTCCATGCTGGGAAAGGCAGGAAAACCAGGTTTCCAGCCCTCTGCTTTCCTGTCTGCCTGCCTGGAGTGCTGCTTGGCCTCTCCTGCCCTCCAAGAAGTTCACCCAGGTCCTCCTCAAGGGCAATGCTTGCACAACAGAGCTAGCCACATAAACATCTCAAACATTTAGCAGCCAAGCTGTTATAAGGCTGCAATGAGCACAAATTAAATGTCTCAGATGCTTAACCTTGTAAAATAAATGCAGTTTTCCATAGCAACAGTAGAAGGGGGAAAGGCCACCTCTATCCGGTTCTGTGTCCATCCTCCGGAGAATGGGGCCACTACAGTTTTGACAATAAAGATTTACCTCCTTGCTGTAGTGGCAAAATAGTGGTTTCACCCCTTAGTCTCATTTAGGAGAGGTTTTCTATCATTTTTGTCAAAGCTTAAAAAAATGCATATGCTTGTTCTGAGATAAAAATCCCACTCAGGAAACATTGGTGCAGTTGAAGTGAGTAGAAGTTGAAAATAAAGACTTACAAAGAGAAGTGTCAGGAAACCCAGGTAAGTGACGTTTCTAAAAGCGCTTGCAAAAGATCAGTAATTGGGAAGGAAACAAGAATGTGAGCCTGTGCTTCCAGTCTCCCTAACGGATTAGAAAGCACTTAAGAAGCTCAGATGCTGTGACAGGTTAGCAGCCCAGAGCAGGAGGAGCAGGACAACACCAGATTGTTCCAGACCAACAACTGTTCAAATGTCCAGGCAGCCCTGGCGAGGTACCAGAATGGGTCCAGGAGGGTGTGGACTGTGGGGTGACCAAGTTTGAGTCAGGATAGGAACACAGGAGCTGGACAATCCAACACGGCCTCCTGGGCTGCGCAGGGAGGAGTGGGATGGCAGTGGAAGATGGATGGCAATGGGAGACAAAGTGCAGGGAGGCTCATCATCCCAGAGAGAAGAGCTGTCCTGCTCTGTGTCACTGGCAGCTCAGTCCCAAAGGCCAGCATCTCTGCTTGGCCAGAGAGGCAGATGGGGGAGGCATTGCCTGAGATCTAGGAGGCTGAGTGTGGCAGAAGCACTGCCACCTCACCTCTGATGAACTGACACGTTAATGAACACAGCTCCCCTTGCAGAGCTCTTGTTTCATCTGTTGAATTAAGCTTGTTAGATGAACCCTGGAGAGGTTTTAATTTTCTTTTTTTTCCCCTTTTACATAATCTGTGAAAGTTAAAAGCTTGTGTTCTTCCACACAGTCACACATTTGTCTCCTTACTGTTTCATAAACACGTATTTTGACTGCCTGAAATCACCAGTAGTTCCAAGGAATTCTCAAAGGACAGTTAATCAAGACCATTACCAAGGTCCCATGTAGAGTGTTAAGTACCAGTTCGGGTAAATTTAACCGTGTGATAATAAATAGACTAGATAGAATAGAATAGATAGAATCGCCAAGTTGGTAGTCTGGTCAGGGCAGGCAGAGGGATCCAAAGTTTATGTTGCCCAAATTACATATGAGCCAATCAGTTCTGCTTTTTTGACTTTAATGATTTTGAGTGGGAGATACTTCAAGTCCCATAATGTTTTTTTAAATTTCATCTTTATTCCTAACTTAGGCAAAAACAAATAAATCAATCTCTTAAAAATGTTTGTAGTGAGAAACCCTCCTCAGACACAAAAATTAGTTCAAGAGAAATATTTCATTTTAATATTTTTAAAATATTTTGATTTGATTTTGACTGCCTATCTCTAATGTATCCCTGATGTTTTTACCCTTCTCCTTCACTGAGAATCTCATAAATCTCTTTTTAACTTTCACCTTTTGTTTCAAAAAGAAAAAAATCTGAACATTATCAGTTCAATATATTTAATAGTAACACCCTCACCCCTCATTACATCCATTAAGAATTTGCATTCTTAAAATAGGACAGGGAGCCCTGGAGTCAGATACCATCTCCTTTGTCAGGAACTGTGAATCTTATCTACATCCATGGTGAGCTAGATGTGGCTGACAAGATCTAAAGAAGCTTTTAAGCTTATAATTCCTCAGATAGCTTGGAGTCTGGGTGAGAGCCAGTGGGAGTCTGGCATGCAGTCTGATAAATTTTGCTAGCAATATAGTGGCTTTTCAAGCTTTGATGAACCTTGTGTCAGAGTATCTCTAAGAGATGGCATCTTCATCTTTACACACAGATTTTCTCCAGAAAATCAGTGCCAATAGCACAATGAGTATGCAGCAGTTGCTTGTGCCCAAGGCTAATTATTTCTCATTTTACTGAGTTATTTAATTTTTTTTTTTCCAGAGGATACTGTGGTTATTTTGCAGAAGCATGATTTCACCAGCAGATAGAGAGACAGGGGGGAAGAAAGAACCTGTCATGATGAGCATGGCACATGTGATGTCCATCTGTGACTGTTGGGAGCAGGAGGTGCCCATCAAGGTGTTGTAATGCATTTTCTTGAATCTTCTGATGACTAAAAATTTCCAAATCCATTCCCAGCTCTTTACTTAAAGAAATGAAAGATAAGTTTAACTTTTATGTTTAGGGTGTTCCAAAACTGAGGCATCATGACTCATGATGAATCATGAGTACACTGGATCTCAAAAGTTTCTTCATCTTTTTCACTGACTGAAAAGTAAAAAGCTTTTTAGGAAGAAGTGGGCTTCAGGAGCTGTCATGTGGTATGTAAAAACCCACCAGGAGGGCAGAAGGCAATATTCCAAAGCTTGGGAGATTTTTGTCCTTGCAAATCACGAGGGTCACACAGATCTTAAATTCTTAGATAAACATTTATCTTATATTCTTCATAACTGAGGAGTAAAAATAGACAAAATGAGAACTTCTGCCCTTGCCAGAGTGGGTCAGACAACTCTGGCACAGTTCAGCAGAGAAACACATACGTACTTGCATATTCCTTTAGACCAGCTCAGCAAATTGCCTGATTTGTGCCTACTTTTTGCAATTATTTTCTGGAAAAAAAATCTTCCACAGTCTTTCCATAAATAATTCATGAGAGTATTTATCTTAAACTCCTTGTCCCTTGGCCCTGTAACTACTTGCTCTTTAAACAATTCCTGTGGTTTGTGTACGTGTAACTGACTGTGCCTCAATCGCCTATGACAATATAATACAGGTAATTTTCTTTGGCTGCATTACTCTGCCATTACTTTGGCTCTCTGCTTAATATGTCACAGTAATGAGTGCATAACAATGCCTGGTAACTTTTCCCCTGCTTGTCTCCAAGTTATTTAAAGTGAAGGGAGTGGGGGGAAGAGGCTGGTATCTAATTAATAATTTGTTCATTTCAGCTTTGTAATGAGAAAGAGAAAGGAAAAATATGAGGATGGCTGTTTATTACTTAAGCCAATATAATGTCAATCCATGATTGTGGCTGGCAGTGTGACTCTCTGAGGCTATTTCTTTGTGGGTATGTAAAAAACTGCAAAGAAAATGAAGTGTAAAAAAACCAGACAAGCAGCAGGAGGAAAACATTTCATCTTGTACACAACTAAATGGGAAAAGAGACAAGCAGGCAACAGATGACAGATGAATGGGCCTATGATGGACTGCATTTTTTGTGTCAAAACAGAGCCAACTGTCTAACAGTCATTCAGATGGTAGGAGAGGCACCACACAGCATGATTTCCAGTTCAGCTGGCACTTTGGGGTTTAATTATGTACATGGTAAATATTCTGCAACGACAATATCCTGGCTTCAGATAGGGGCACCCAAAGCCAAGGCTTCTTTCTAGCCCTGCCTCTCCTACTGTTCTTAGTTTTCACTTTGAACTGATATAAAACTGTGATGTGAATTCCCAGGGATGAGGGAAGCTGTCACAAATGCCACATCACCTGTTTCCATCCCTGCCTCAGAGACAACATTAATTCTCCTGTTTGTTCATTGCAGGAGTCCTGTGCTCTGACATGACTCCTGCTCTCTGACATGATGTGGTTTGAAAAGACAAATAAGGCTGGCTCAGGGTTAGTTTTTACATTGTCAGGTGGATATAACCTGCACAGTCTGCTTGTTTGCTGCTCTTCTCTCTGAATATCCTTTAGCTCCAGCAGTGTAGCTCAACACAGGTGCTTTCTTTAAAACTGAAGTGACACCAAGGATATTAGATAAAGCTTACTGATGAGCAACAAGTATTTCTGACCAGTCACCCTTCCAGAACTGACCAGGAACTTTCAACCTGTAAGGAAAAGCCATAAGCTTTTTGCAAAATACAGCAAGAAATAATTGCTTATTTATGAATTCTTAAATAATACAGCATACCTACTACTGCATGCTTACAGTAAATGGTTTTGTTAATTATAGCAGTGTGTTCCTGTGCACACAACCACTGTCGGTGGGTAGAAGGCCACTGAATGATGGATTGAGCTGTCACTTCTCATTGCTGATTTCTTTCACACTGCCTCCAGCTCCACTTTTGCTGGTGTAAAACCAGCAGTAACTTCACTTAAGTCACAGAATCATAGAATGGATCAGGTTGGAAGGGACCACCGAGGGTCATCTTGGTCCAACCTCCCTGCAGCATGTCTCTCTTGTACTGAAGAACCCAGAACTGGACACAGCACTCCAGATGTGCCTCACTAGAGTTGAACGGAGGGGCAGGATCATCTCCCTCGACCTGCTGGGAATGCCCTTCTTAATGCACCCCAGGACACTGCTGACCTCCTTGACCCCCAGGGCACTGATGGCTCAGGGACAGCTTGTTGTCTAGCAGGACCCCCAGGCTCTTCTTCATAGAGCTGCTTCCCAGCAGGTCCAACCCCATCCTGTACTAATGCAGGGGGTTATTTCTCCCCAGGTTCAGGGCCCTGCATTTACCTTCATAGAATTTCAGGCATTTCCTGTCTGCCCATCTCTTCATCCTGTCAAGGTCCTTCTGAAGGGCTGCGAGCCCTCTGGGTTATTGGCCACTCCTCCCAGCTTGGTATCATCAGTGCACTTCATCCAAGTCATTGGTGAACAAATTAAACAATACTGGGTCCAGTACTGAACCTTATGGGACAACATCAGTGTCAGGCTACAACTAGACCCTGTGTTACTAAATATGGCTGCCAGCTAGCTCTGTTGTGGTTGTCAGAGGAAATGGAAAATCCCTTCTGTACTTGCGCAGCTTTGTCATAGCTTTTAGAAACACTTTGAGAAGTTCTCTGATTTACAAAGCCCTTCCAGCTGTGGGCTGTGGTTTCCCTTCCTAAGGCTGTTTTTATTCATTACAGCAACTGGAAAAAAGCTGAGGCTTTTCTCCATCTAATCTCCCGATTGGGAAGCTGCCTGTTCTGTCTGCGTGTTACTTTTCCTTGATGCTCTCAAACCTCATAGATTGTTTCTCTGCTATCCTAATAGAAGAAAAATATATTGACTCTTGCAGCATGTGGCAATCCCAGAGGGTCACAGGTAAACGAACTTTTAATTGCCCTTCTGTTTGTGTGTGCAGTTGGGGATTCAGGGACACAGGAAGATGCAAAGTACTTGTCAAATAAGTGGTTAATTATTCAGCAATAGCAGAGATGAGCTAAACAAGGTGAAATTGATCTTGCAGGACATAACTGGAGCTGATTTTTCTAAGGGGACCAAACACCTGTTTGTGACCCTAGGTGATGGAGAGGTCCAGAGATCTAACTAGGGTAAGGCAGATATCTCTGCAAGTGTTCCAATATTTGGGGAGGGAGTAAAGCAGGGAGACCCAGCTCTGCTGTCATTTATCCTGGGCTTCCTTTTAGGACCCTTGCCTGTTCTGTGTTGAGGAACACTGCTACCAGTTTCCCCTATGGCTAAGCATCAGGGTAGGATTTTATGACATATTCCCTTAGTTACAGAATATTCCTTCTTTATACAGTAAAAGATGAGACACAGAGAGAAAGAGACCTGTGTACCTTCAATGGACTCTGCTTTATAACTGAACTGCATTATCCAAGCTTCCCAGACGGAATATGCAATTTCAGTGAGTTCACAACCAATGATTTCTCTTTATTTGTCAGTTGTTCTCCTGCCATGTGACACTAAGAAGGTATGAAGATTGCGGAGGTGTCGGCAGTCAAGGAAACAAATATGCTGATAAAATGACCTATTAGGTTGCAGTAACAGAAGCTGTCTAAATTCCTTACTAACAAAACCTGGTCATGATAAATTACATCTCTGCATTTGAAAGCACCCCCAGTTCCCTAATAATAACCTCTCCAGATGAATCCATGCAACACTAGCTGTTTCAGTTTATGGGATGCTCACTCCATATCTGTTTGAAGAATTGATGGCCCTCTGTAGCTGTTTCAAAACCAATTTGTCCACACACTGTGAGATAAAGCTTTTCCCTTCTGTTGAGTGTTAACCCAGAGTGGGCTGAACTTCTGTAGCCCTCCCAGAAAATGACAGCTGAGGAGGAAATGGGTGTAGAGCTCTGTCTGATGGGAGCAGAGTGGAGATACAGAAGTATGAACTCTTTAGAAGTGCTGAGTACACATTTTGATAATGTCTTTATAAATCCCATATTAAAAAAGGAAATCATAAGTGTATATACAATCCTATAGGAAATGTTAATGGTTTAGAAAATCTGGAAATTCTGAGCCAGAACACATTACTAGGACTATGGAGAACATTACATGTTCAAGGGAGTTCTCAACATACTATTACTAGAGCTTTCCAATGGATAAAGGAAATCTTCTAATATATAGAAACTTCTTTGAAAGGTTCTTAACCCTCCCTTTGTTGGCTTAAACAGAGGAGCCTAGGCTAAGGTATGCAATTGTGCTGTGATTTTTGGTTAACAAAGAATTCAGAATGTGTGAGATTGGAAGTGGCCACTGGAGATCATCTTGTCCAATGCTCTGGTCCAAGCAGGACCATCCACATCAAGTTCCTCAGGACCATCTCCAGACGACCTTCAAATATCTCTGATGGTGGAGACTCCACAGTCTCCCTGGACAACCTGTGCCTATGCTTGGTCATCCTCATAGCAAGTATTTTTTGATGCTTAGAGCGAACCTCCTGTGTTTCAGTTTGTTCCCATTGCCCCTTGTCCTGTCACTGAACACCCCTGAAGAGTACTTGGCTCCATCTTCTTTGCACTCTCCTTTTAGATATTTATATACAATGATAAGATCCCCCTCCAAGCCTTCTCTTCTGTGCTGAACAATCCCAGCTCTCCCAGCCTTCCCTCATATGTGTGGTGCTTCAGCCCCTTCATCATCTCCAGTGTGTCCATGTCTCTCTTCCGTTGGGGAGCCCAGAACTGGATCCAGCACTCCAGATGTGGTCCCCTCAGTGCTGAGTAGAGGGGAAGGATCATCTCCCTCGACCTGCTGGCAACATTGCTCCTAATGCAGCCCAGGATATCACTGGCCTTCTTTGCTGCAAGGGCACAGTGCTGGCATATGCTTAACTCAATATCCAACAGGATCCCAGGTGCTTTTTTGTCATGCTGCTTTCCAGCAAGACCATCTTCAGCATTTACTGGTGTCTGAGCTCCCTTGTGGAATTTTATGAGATTTCTGTCAGCTCATTTCTCCAGTCTGTCAAGGTCCCTCTGGATGGGAGCATGACCCTCTGGAGTATCAGACCCTAGTCCCAGTTTTGTGTAATTGGCAAACGTGCAGAGGGTACACTCTGCCTCATCATCCACATCATTAATGAAGATATTAATCAGAATTAGACCCAGTATTGACTCCTGGGGTACACTGCTAGTTACTGGCCTCCACACAGACTTTGTGCCAGAGGATCACCACCCTCTGGGTCCAGCTGTTCACACAGTTTTCAATCCTGCTCACCGTCTGCTTGTCCAGCCCATACTCCAACAATTTATCTAGGAGGATCTTACGGGATCGAGCCTTCCTTCATTGCCTTAAAATCCAGGTAGACAATGCCCACTGCTTTCCCCTCATCTACCAAACCAGTTTTTTCAAAATAGGAGTTTATCAGGTTGGTCAGGCACCAGGTAGGGAACATTTTTAACACTGAACTAGAAATGACTAAAGTAGAACAGATTTGCAGAAAGCATCTGCTTAATACTTCCTGCAAGTCAGTCTTTTATAGGTATCTAAGATTGCACATTTAAATTAAGCAGTTTAAATTTTATCTTAAATGAGGCTGGAAGCAAATAGCAACTCAAGATGTATGCCTGACTATTGCAGGCAACATCTTTACTTTTATGTTTAACAATCAGAGGAAGAATAGAGCTGTTTAAGAAAAATCCCTCAATTTATGGTGTTCCTTATTAGCGCAGATCTGAAAATTATGCCTTTCTGTGTGCTATTAAGTGCTGATTCTTAAGTGTTAGAGGTCTACATGAGGTCTGATTTAATTATTTAGTATTCCATAAAGGTCTAGTTTCAGCTTCTCCATAAGTCATTGGAAATGTTCCCTTGATCTCAGCATGTAGGTCCCTCTGAGTGCTGCTCAGGCTGAACGTTCAGCCTCTGGAAGGAAGAATTACTGCCTGCTATGCATCGCTGAAGCTCTCCCAGCCACCTCTGGTGAGCTGCTGCAGCCTCTCCAAAAGGAGCAATTGGTTCAGTGAGGAAAACAGAGAAGATAGACCCATAGGAGAGGAATCTCTCCCACCATTATGGCCATATTTTAAGTTGCTTTTTCACTGAGTAAATCTACAGGCTGAAAGAACCTGCTTTTTTTGGTAACATCTATTTTTCAGCAATTTCAGTTACCCCAGTCTCCTTTACCTATCAAAACCTTTAACCACCTGTCAGCAACATTTGAGAAGGACTGTGAATAACACTCAAGCTTCTGTCTGTACTTTTCTATGAGCTCCTCCAGATCAAAGCCCTCCCACCATTGGGAGTATCTACTATGTCTTGGTTCTGTAGGAGTTCAGATCAGCACTGTGTTTCCTCCGTATTCAGGGCCCTCCTACTGACTCTGAAAGATTGTGAGGGTTGAATGATATCTCCTCTAAGAAGAAAGAAGGGTAAAAGGGATGGGCTTCAGAGTTTAAAGGGCAACTTAAATTTTCAAAGATCTTCCATGTCTGGCTGACACCTTGCCTAGAACTGCAAGACAAACCAGTGGGACACAAACATGAGGGAAGAGACAATAGCAGATGACAAAGCTCATTTTATTCCCATGAAATGAAAACCCAAAGATGAAGACCATAACTATATTTAGACCTATGTGATTATGTCTGTATACATATCGGACTACCTGTTGAAATGAATTATAGAGCTATAGTCACAAATTTTTGAGTTTTTGAGATGAAAGGTTGAAGTCTTTTAGAACTGACAGCACATTGTTGTTTGGAGTTTCTGCAAAGTGAGTTGATAATATATGAGCTACAGTAAGTTCTACTGGGTTTGCATCTGTGATTTGGACACCAAAACATCAGACCAGAACCAAAAACTGCTTCAATACTTCTAAAAATTTAAGTAGTTGCTTAATATATCTATTCTGGAAAGCACTTAATCGAGCACTTACATTTATGCACATTTAAGTCCTATTGATTTCAAAATGGAATATAAGCATACACCTAAATGCTTCACTGATTTTTGATATGGGGGAACAAAAGAATTGCATAGTGGAGCAGATTAAAGGTCCTTCTAATAAGGTGTCCAATACCCATCAATGCCCAATAATGCATTTTACTTTTTAGTGCTATAACATGAATAAATTTCTTCCTGACCTCAGCAGGTAACCATGCCCTGAAGCATGAGAATTGATAGCCCTTGTAATTGTATTTAGCTGGTGTCCTTGCAGATGTTCTTTTTATTTATATAAATGCTGAACCACTTGAACATGGAGAGTGATCCTTCTCAATACCTAGACCAGTGAATATCATGGTTTAATTATACCTTTTGTAAACATCACCTTTCATCCACTCACAATGTGTTGCTTTGTAATTTCATTCAATGGCCACGGATTTTTTTTTTATTACCAAAGAGGCTGACTAGTAGTGCTTTCTTGGCCTTCCTTTTATCGTTTATAATTCTCCACACTTTTATCATAGCTGCCTTTAGTTCTCAAGTTATTACTTTCCTTCTTCTGAAGTGTCCTGAAGTGAACTACCTCAGAGTCACAGCTTTGGCATAAACTCAAGCTCAAGAGCAATGCATGGAGAGGAAATAGCAGGCCTTTGTTGTCAATTATTCTTCACTGTGCTGTTGTGAGCAGGTGGCACAGAGTAATAAACGGACACTGTTTCTTTCCTATCTAATTTTTTTTTAAAGTGTAGAGAATGACCATGTCTTCTTTGCCTGAGGCTGATTTCTGACATTCTCTCATATGTGTTATTACACATGTAGGTTCACTGAAGTCAGTGGAGATTTTATTTTGTGGAAGCATCTAAAATTCTCTGTGAGAGGTTTTCTGGATCTGGCCCCCTATGGGTTCATCATGTAATGAAGGTACAAAAAGACAGGAGGATGGGAAAGGAGAAGATCAGGTGATCAGATCCCACAGCAACTTTTGAAATGGCAAGGCAACACGAGGCATTTACAATTCTTTACTTGCTTCCTTCAGTTTTTAGAACAGTGGATAATCTGTAAAATGAGATGGTTCTCTTTGATGCTAGTATTGTGGTATCTGTGGGTCTTTGAGGAATGACTGGGGTACATAAATACCAACAGTTGGAGAATTTACTTTGAAAAGGCTCCTGTGCTTGAAGGAGCTGCTCACATGCAAAGAAAAGAGACAGGCTGATGCTGCTTGGGGAAGAGCAAGGTCAGAGCAGGGATTGCTAATGAAGTCTGGTCGAGGTCACTGGGTGCAAGAAAAGCCTCTTCACACTCAAGGGATGTTATTTAGTGAATGTGATGAGCCCAAAAGAGAAATGGTCTGGACACTGGAAGACAGATATGGGGGAAAACAGCAAGACCCAGGCACAAAAGAGATGGGAAAGGAAAAGTGCAGATGCCAGTGGGGCTACCAGGTTACAGGTCAAGTCAGCAGGGAAGAAACTGATTCAGAAAAGAGAAAGGAAAAGGGTTTAAAAGGGGAAGTAAGTGTCTTCTTTCTGCTATGTCCAATATGATCAAATTAAATAATCTTAAGCATTTCTAATCTTCCTTTCAAGGGAAACTCTCCTAGGCTTCCCTGGCCTCTGTAGGCAATCACTTTAGGCCCTGAAGCATGAGATATGATTACCGTTGTAATTATCTTAGCTTATATAGACACAAATGTTACTAATGGTCATGAAATTATCCAACGTGGTCTCTTTTTCTCCCTTCCTTTTAGAGCCTTTCCATTAGTGTCCTTACCTTCCTGGGACTGTGAATTTGTGAAGAGGAGTACATGCTGCACAAGTCAGTCAACTCTTTGGATTTGTTTTAAATATACAGCCTTTTACAATCCCTGGCCAACAGCTTCCCTTGGGTTTCTAAAGGATTTGGAATAATGAAAAGTGAATTGGGAAATGAACTATTGTTATGGGTGAATTTTATCAGATAGTTTTATGGAAGTTGGTGGATTATTTATATATACTATAATTGTTACATGATTCACAAAATACTTTTGAGCACTAAATGTACTGCTTATTAATTTACATTTTAAGAGTCCCCTTGTTCTTGCACTATGTGACAATATAAAAAGCACAGACTGATTAGTTTTTACTATTTCTCATATAATTATGAATACCTCAATCAAATATCTTCTCACTGTTTTCTTCTTGTAGGCAGACTAGAATAGAGTCCTTTAAATTTGCAGGCTTTACTTTTGACAAGTAGATAAGATTGCCTCGTTATCTGAAATATTGCCCTGTACTTTCCTAAATTGTCATTGGAACTTTCAACATGCTGTTTAACTGCACAGGTTTGCTTTGCTACTCAGGGCACCCACTCAGGATCAGTGGTCACTTATATCTGTGTGAAGTTGTTACCACAATGCCACCTCACTCCTCCCTTCACAGGTCTTTGGTACAACCAGATACACAGCCTTGGGCCTGATTTAGCCCAGCTAAAGCCAAAGGTTTCCTTTAAGCTTAAATGAAAGAAGTCTTAAAAGCACTGAAAGAAGACCTAAATGACTCACAAATATGGGCAGCAAGCTTTTAGTGAGCAATTCTTTGGGGGAGGGACTGTCTTTTACTCAGTGCTCCTATGGCTGCGGTGTAGCTGGTGCTGCAGCTACCACCACAAATATCATGATCTGAGAGTAGCAGGATTAGTAAAGCCTGCCTTAATACCCCTGCTCCTATACAATCCCCCAACTTCCTGTCCTCCCAATTCCTATACAATGTCATTGCTTACAGGACTTTTCATAGCCTGCCCACTCCCTTGGCTGCGTTGGGACTTGCATCACCTTCCCGTGCCCCTAATTTAGGAGGGAAGATTGTTGTGCAACAGACCTGCATGGGCAGGCTGAGCAAAGCCAGTAACCACAGAGCTCACTCTGAAACCTTTTCTTCTATAATGACACTGATTTGGATCTCTTTCCTCTATCCAGACCCAATTCTTACAAGGCATAGGTGTTTCAAATCTCTGAAACCTCTTCAAAATTTGGTTGAAAATAGGCAATGACTTTAGGAAGTGGGAAAGCAGCAGGCAGAAGAACAATTTCATAGGGTTTGTTTCCTCAGGAAACAAGGGTAATAAATAAAGAGTCAAGATTCAAGCTGCAGGTGATAAGAGGAGGAATACCAATATATATATTTTTTCCCCATAGTAAGACTCATTGTAAGACCCTTGTTTTGGGCTTCTCAGATGGCTGGAAGTATTTCATAAATCTGTCTATCATCAGAATAGGTAGTTATCCTGGCAACTTTTGGATTTCTGCTTGCTATTTCCATGCTATTTCCTTCTTCCTGTAGCAAGGAAGTTTAGTTCTGGAGAGGGGAAATAAAAGGGCATGTGTGCCCAGCAGGGAGGAAAGATCAGTGATCTTTCACACACCTGTGATTTTCAATGCAGGTCATCAATGCTACTTGCTGGATCAACAATCTTTACTTCTCACCAGAGGCTTATTCCCTTTGGTCCATCAGACTCTCTTGGCTGGTAATGAGAAAATATTATTCCTGGCAAAAGACAGCAGATTTCTGCTGAGGAAACTCCACCATTGGGTTAGAGAAAGTGCTACAGGTGAGAATGGGCCCAGATGAGGAACCAGATGTGATATCCAGCTGGGCAGATGGAGACCCTTCTTTTGGCTCCTTCTGCTTTTAGCTTTGTCCTGGTTTCAGCCACCCCTGCAAACACGTGTGCGGACAGAGAAGGTCAGTTTCTACCATGACGTTCATTAAAGCTGAAACTCCAATTGTAGCACATAAGCTGTGAAGGACTAAAGTTAGAGCATCAGCCACCTGCGCCTGTTAAATAGGTCTTGCTGCTTTCCTCCTCCCTTCTGCTAACCCTTTCAGAAGACAGGTTCTGTATGTGTGTGTGTAGATAAATAAGAGAGGTGCACAATTTGAACTGGACTCTTCCCTGCTGCTGACACCACACTTCTACCTCGGCAAGATGCTGCCCTGGCAGAAGCTGCCAGCCTTCCAGCAAAGCATCATCCGTCAGGTGGAGCATTAAGCTGCTCTCTATGGAAGCCAAGACTATTAAAATACAGTCCATCTCAGGGATATAGAAGGAGATCCATTGACCAGCCTCAACATTAAGAACAGGAGCAGACTTTCTGTGCTCAGCATTTCCACCTGAAAACAAGCTTGGTAAATGATTCCTTTGCATGCTCCTTACCTTGCCTCCACAGGCTTCCCAGGCTGGTGTGTTTACTATAACTCTTTGCTGCATCCTTAGTCAGTTTTTCCACTTTTTATAAAAGCAATAAAAGTTTACAAAACAGAAAAATACTTCTGGTTAACTATAAATAGCTAGATCCCAGGGGTGTCCCTGTGGTGCAATTATCCACTCCCTCTTTGCTGTATCAGAAGAGCACCTCTTTAAAATTTGTCAGATGATGCTGTTGCAGTAATTTAGTGCTCTGCAGGCAAAAACCATGGCTCTGCCTCACCCACATCCATTCAGCCCACTGTAGTGATCCACCTAAAAGCCAGGATCTTAGGGCAAAGCATTATAAGCTATTTCCCCATGTTTTTTGGAGGACAAACCAGCAACCCTTACACTGGGTTAAACTTAGAAACACCTCCCTGAAGCTGTTGAGTCTCATAAAGCCCAGGATATGTACTTACAGCCACAGTAGCTATGTTTCAGCACTTGAATTTTTAATGATGCTGCTCTGCTGGAGTGATGCTGTACTCATACTGTGCCCCTAGTCAGCAATTCTCCTGCAAGCCAAAGGGTTTATGAGCACCAGGTAACCACAACCTGGCCTCCTGGTCTCCATTCCCCTATCTCCTGTCCCCATCCCCTCTATCAAGAGCCTAACTGTCTTTTTCACCATGCGAAGGCAGCTGTGCTGGCTCTTCCATCCTATCTTATTCATCACTATCAAATCCTCAGGAGAAAGTTGTTACAGAGGTATTTGCTATAGCAAAAGCTTCATTTGAGTAAGAACTCCTCCTGCATGCTCAGATCCTTCTTTTTCTCTTCTTATCTTTCATAGGAGGGCGTTTCTAAAGGAAATTAATCTCAGGAACCTTCTTAACCCCCTCCTCAGATTAGGATGTTCAACCCAGCCCTTTTTCCTGTGTTACAGGTTACTCAAGAATTATACTCCCCCAAAACCTCTTCTCAATTTGCTTCTTTCATAAAGACACATATTTAAATATTTGCCAGAAAAAGATAACTCTCTGCTGTGCAAGCCAGGAGCAATTGGAGTTTCAGTTTCTGCTTCAGTGAGTTTTACACAAAGCTCAGGTGAGAAAGAGAAAAAAAAAAAAAAAGCAGTATAAGCCTTAGAAGCATGAAAACAGCCCACATATAGGAGCAATCATCAGTCCTTGTGCTCAACCATATAAATGTGCATGCTGTCTCTGTCACAAACCCCCAGAATTAGTTTCAGAAAAAATGGTCACAGAACCAAAATTCAGCATTTGACTTCTTCCATTCTCCCAAAGAAAATGTTCGGAGTTGCCTGGGGGCTTTAGATAAAACCTTCCATTAAAAGGTTTCATGCAAATTCAGGAGCAGAGATTCACTTTCTTCCCCCAAAATGCTTATTGAAGCTTTTAATTTGAGAAAATTTTAATCTTAAAATTTATTTTGTTCTTAATGCATGTTTAGTATATTTTAGTAAAAATCCTTTTGTCTAACTATTCAGAAAAGTAGGCTGTGTTTCTTCTTAAAAATCCCACGGACCCCAAGTAAACTCTGGAGTGTTGTAGGAGGTTAAATTTAATACCATCCCTCTGACTTGCATCGATTGGCAGTGCAGTTATTTCTGCTGTACATTTTCCTTCTTTCCAATGTCATTATCATTTGTTTTTCTGAAATGTGGGAGGATCTATCCATCCTACCTAATTCTGAACCAGGACTCTGCTGGGCTAAGTGTTGCACAAACACAAAAGAAACCCCTGGCTCTTTCCCTGAGCATGCAGGGTTGTGAGACAGTGATGGGGAGCTCAGTAACCACGGCCAGAGCACACGCAGCAGCTACTGGGCCAGACTCAAAGATTTTGGGGGGTGTCAACAGCTCTGATGGCCTTAATGTGGCTTTGGAGGAAAATAATGAAAAGGTAATTGTGGGTTTTAATGGGAACCTATTGAAAGGTGAAGGTGCTGTGCAGCGTAAAAAGTGCAAAGGTGTTTATCAGAAATTGTAACATAAGCAGAAAAAGCTCAGTGTCACTGAAATAGCAGAGACTGTTACCATGCTTCTCATTTTGCTTTAACTCTGCTACTGCTGAAAGAAATGTTGTTACTTTGATTAGCTCAGGCATGTTGTAATTATTTCAAGAGTCACCATGAGGATTTAACATCAGCACATTATGAATCCGACACATTGTCCAAACCAGTATGGATAAGATAAATCTCAGTATCTAGAGGTCAAAATCACTACTGTAGCAATAGCTGAAGGCTTCTCTTCATCAGAGAGTCAGCACAGGCTCAGCAAAATCCCAGTTAAACCCTTGGATTATACAGATGATGTATAACTAGGAAGTGTAGTGGTGCTCTAGGTAATTTTCATGCAAGTGTGTATAATTCTGAAGATATTAGCTCTCTGGGCTCCCAATGCCCCAACATGTACACTGCTTTCCTTGCTGATAAGCTGAGAAGCTACTCTGATACTGCAGACAGCAGAGAGAGCGGCTGTATTTATATCCTGCTGGAGTAGTACTTCAGAGGTTGGGGGAATGCCTGCAAAATTTGCAGGTCAGCATTTCACAGTAATGACTAGATGAAAACTGTAAACTACTTCCCACACTCAAGTTATGAGATCTGCCCTTCACAAGAGTTAATAGTAAGTTTTGTTAAAAAACAAAACAAAACAAACCCAAAGAAAAATAAAACTATAAGAGCTTTTTACTTCACAGCTGCATTAGTGCAATCCACTGCTGATGCTCTGCCAAATTTGAAAAGGATGATAAGGTTCAAGGGGGAAGATTGAAATAAACATCTGCTGGGAGGTAGCAGCAAGGCTCGATTCGAAGGAACATGAGGAATGAACAGCAAAACAGTTACACAATGGGTAAAACCAATCCTGACCTTTTTGAAATTGAGACTATGGTAATTTATATGATCATGTATGGAAAGGCCCTCAGACACCCTGTGCTGGACATTGCTCTGCAACAGACTTATAAGATCCTTTGCTCTTCTTCGACACTTATGCTCCTGGTAATGGATACTCCCTACGCTGGAGAAGCAGCAGACAATGGAAGGTCCTTGCTGATGCTTAGAAGACACTAAGCCAAGCACTTGGAATGTTAGTGCTTCCAACTGGTCCCAACAGGATGTTCCAAAGCTAGACTACTACCAAAAATCAAAACCCAAAAAAACAACCAACCAAAAGCAAAACACAAACAAAACAAAACAAAACAAAAAACCTGATACAAAACCCCAACCCAAAAAAAAGAAAGTAACTAGAAAAAAAATATATAGCTATACCCATTCTGTAAGGCAAAGTAAGCTGTTTGAAGTGATGCTCCCAAAAGATACACTAAAACAAGAGGAATACTCAGGAGCTTCATATGCTGCCTTCATCCTGGTGAATCAGGCTCAATCTGTTTGTTTATTTATTCCCCTGATTTATAGACCATCTACTGTCATGGCAGCAGGGTGTTTATTTACACATACAAGAACATAAATTATGATAAATTTCATAAACCTGGAGAACAAACAAAGCTTAAGAAAAAACTCCAAACCTCTAGCTAATGCTAAACATTTTGTGTTGTGTTCTGAGTTACTACACAGGGACTATTGTGAGCTCCAGGGTTTTTAACAGAGATGACTGGTAAAAATAAAGCACTACAAGCCTTTTTTGAAAGACATTGAAATAAAGGTCAATGGGCAATTTCTGGAAAGCACATATGTGATTTAGAAAATAAAGTCTTATTTTGAAAGACACCTAAGTACAGAATATTATCAGCATTCAGCATCTCATTTCTAGTGAAAACATTGGAGATTAAATATTTCTCCTCTTGGGGGGTCTGGGTCTAAAAAGGTCCTGTGGCCTTTCAAAGTTTTTTAGTTTTAAGACTTTAGGTCCAAATTAGTTTTATAATTAAGTTTTAGGTGCCTCAATCACTTGGATTGTGTAAAACTTTATTGGAAAACCTAAATGCCTTTACAAATCTGAACCTTGGGAAATGAATGTCTCTTGACACTGAATGAGACTGCAGGCCTGCAGGCCACATTGACTGATGCTGAGGCAAGTTAAGTGCTTCAGCTCTGCTGAGGGCCTCAGGACCACTTGTCCAAGGAAGAAATTTTCAAAGGCACAGAGAATTCCAAGATCCTCAGTGTTGTCTGATATGGGTTAGGAGGTGAATTTCAAATCAAGTACATTAAGAAGAAACTTAAGTTTCTGAAAGGAAAGAGAGGCTTCCAAATCAGACAAACCGTGTCTTCCAACTTCGGTCTGTTAAGGAAGAATTTTAACTATGAGTTTTCTTAGCCCTTCAGTAAAGTTACAGGAGAGTTCTCTCCAAATCTCTTGGAGAACAGAATAGTTCTATGACAACCTGGAGTAAAGCAGGAAGCCTATTGCAATGCTTTACTATGCTTCCTGCTAAAATTTCTCTGATGCTATCTTGCTTTCAGTTTTTCCCTATTAATTCCCACCTTATCCACCATGGACATGAACAAAACTTGATTCTTTCCTTTGCAGCAGTTTTACATTTATTTCTAGAAATAGTTATGGTTTTGTACATTTCTTTCTTCTTTACAACACATAAATCCAATAGTTTTAATATATCCTTGAAGAAATCTAACTTTTCACCTACCTGTGCCTCAGATGATGGATACAAATGAGTTATAATGGGTGTTGAAGATGGATGAACTCTGCACCGGATTGAATTAACAACAATGCCCCTCAAAAAGTGCAGTAGAAAACTGAAATGCAGACTGGAGTGAAACTCAGTGGCAGAGGTAGAGCATTATTGCTCCTTTAGGCTGGTCTTCATGCCGAGCCAGGCAGCAACATTTTTGGTAAACTTGTAGGTAGAATAAACCTGTGAGGCCTGTTACTTATGTAAAGGGAACAAAGATAAACAATGGATTTAATTTTTTCTCTGAGACCGCAGAAGTGTGGGAGCTTGTTTCCAGTTTCTTCACAACCTGAACCTCAATGGCTTAAAAAACATTGTCTGGTTCCATGAGTATCATTATCAGACTTCGTGTGTCAAAAGGGATGGAACTGAGTCAAATAAGCTCTTACTACACAAGAGAGATGCACTATGAGCTGTGTGCAAACCTGCAGGGAGGGTTTTGGTGAAAAGCTCTGCACTGTTGGCTTGTGCTCAGTGTGTCAATTTAGGGGTGAACAGCTGATATTACTGAGTGTGGGCAACAACAGCCTCAGTAATCTCGGGGCTTAGGAAACATGATTTAGTTTCAGCCTTCTGGTAAGTAGGGAAGTATACTTGAATGCAGTGTCTGAGAGATGTGTTAGCTTTGAACCTGTTCTAATCAAACAACTGATGAAGAAGAGGAAAATATTCATCATCCTTTCAGGAAAGATGTGAAGTAGGAAGAGGAGAATGAATGTATTCCTTGAAATATAGATTTACATTTTTAAATCATGTATATGCTTTAATAAAGAGAAAATACTATGTTATGATATATTTGAACAGGGAACATAATTTGTTAGATGCTTTGAATTAAGCTCTTATTTTGGCTAATAAATACATTATGCTTATGTAAAGAATTATAGCACAAAAATATATTTATTGTTAGTGGGGAGGCTGTTTGCATTAGGAACATAATTACTGCTTCTAAGCTGCCATTTAGTGAAGGTTATCAAATCTAAACAAAGTCTGTGGTCCTGGAGATTTTCTACAAGCACTGTTGGAATTTGGCACCTAGGGTGGTACACATAGCTGCAGCTCTTGAGGTTGGCTCACAGACACCTCTGAGTGAAGTGGAAGGATTATTTCGTGGACTTGGCAAATGATTCTTGTGTTTATACAGCTCAGCAGGATATTTTCTTTCTCCACAACAGCAGGACACTGTGGATTCACGTTCAGTTCGTGATCTGCTGTAACTCCCACCTCCTTTCCTACAGAGCTGTTGGATTTCTCTGTTCTGTATTCATTCATACTCCACTCATGATTGCTCACTTCCATGCGGTTTCCTCCCTCATGTCTTATTCTTGTTCATTTGTGATTTTGCCTCCCATTTTACCATGTGTTCACTAATCTGGAAACTGTGCCTTCCTAGCAAAATGCACCAGGATACTGCAAAGAACTGTGGAGCTCTTGGGTGTCATCAAATTATTTTCCTCCTCCTGCTGGAAAAATTAACTGTCTAATTTGGCAGGAGTGGGATCAGGAGAAAAGAGATGTCTTCCTTCATTGTCAGGACTGGACTACATCTGTCCTTTAGGAAAGTCCTCCCAAGAGGGTGGGGATAGGAAGAATCAGAAAGATATCTTTGTTCCCATGTGATGTGGGCAGAGCCAAGGCACGAGGCACTTTCGTGACACAGACAACAATGGCTATTGCTTGTGGCCTCTCTGTTTGTGTTAGAAGGTCCAGAGATCTGCAAATCTGATCTGGCCATTTCTGTTGCCTTTTTAACCTGATAGCTTTGTAATTTACCTGCCCACTAGACTGAGCATCTGCTACCACAAGGGAAAGCACCAGGGAGAAAAGTACACACACACACACACACACACAAATCCCCAACATCCCCTCGACCTTAAATTTGTCTGAGGAACACTGGAAAGAGTTTGAAGCTTCTCACCCCCTCTGAACATTCCCTCCAAACTATTTCCTTGTTTTTCAGTTCATTTGTCTACAGTTTTTCAGGCTCAGAAGACACTTGTGAGGGAAATATAGAAAATCACACTGTCAAGAGGATTGGCATGAAGAAAATGACCAAGGATGACAAGCATCCAAGTGTCTTGAGAGAGCACTGAGATGGAAAGAAGTTATAAATAAGGAAACTGGTGAGAGTGGTTTATTAAGAATTCTGTCCTGTTCTTCCATGTAGAAGGACCATATTCCTGGCACTGAGGGGATGGCTTGCCTGCTGCTGCCATACCTCTTCTCCAAATGTGTGATCACTTCTGCGAAGACGTGCAGCCCTGCAAGTGCTCAGTGACACGTTGCCAGCCACACTACATGTGCATCTGAGGTACAGCAGATTATGGGCTCACCAAAACCACCTGCAAACTTTTTTTTTTTATAAGAATGGAAGTTTTTATCTCAGATCAAGCAGAATGTTACATTGCAGAATTAAACCTATGTCTTTCTAGGAAAAAAAATGCAAGGACCTTTCCAAAGAAGAGAATATTTGGGGGGAAAAAAAAGTCAAGAGTGTGGTTCACAAAATGCCAAAACACACTGCTTCAACTTTCCGCTTCTGTGTTTTATTTTCTCAAGTTATTTGGTGGACAGTGAAGCCAACTGAATCAAATCAACAGGGAAAAATAAGAGAAGGTACAAATGAAAAATATCTGTCCTACTCCAAATGTAAGAAGATATTTTCTTCTTATAAATTGCTTACCTTGGGGGCAGACAGCAGCTTCCTTGGCAGTCCCAGCTCACCCCAAGTGTTTTCCTCCTAAGGTACCATTTTGCTTTTCCCTGCTACTCTCAAATACCTTTCTTGAGGCAAAATTTTAGAGTAGATATGATCCTAAACCATCATAGGTCTTACTGTTTTCTTTCTGTTTGTCTGTCCCTTTTCACTGATTTTTATTCCACTGCAACTATTTCCTACCTACATACCTTTTTTTACAGATTGTAAAGACACTCTTTCCCTCTGTATCTATTCATTTTTCTTTTTTTCCTGGCCCTCTTTCCTACATCCTGGTGTTTTTTACAAGCAAGTCTCAGTACTACATCTTTTAATGGTGGAGCTGTTTTGCCCTCTCTTAATTTCTTTCAGCAGCTCACTGCAAAACAGTCAAGGTGATAAACAGAGGCTCACCATCTTTTTGTACAATGGCAGAAGTATTTCCATCTCCTTACTGGTGATACTGCAACTGCTATATCTCAGAATCACATTTATTAGGCATGGTTACCCTGTGACTGATTTATCATATAGGTCGGTGACATTCGCCATTGTTCCCAAGTGATGAATTTCTACTTCATAGGAGATATTCCTCAATTATATGAAGTTTGGAGGTATTGTCAATATATAGGAAAATAAAGCAATGCTACAGGGACAAGGGGCCAGTGCTAAGGACTGAAATAAAAGAAACAGGATGACAGTCATTACCTTAAACTACATCATCATGAGTCTGGGGACTAATAAGAATTTCTGCTTCAGAGAGGAGTTTGTCAATTGGAAACAATGCATTAAAAGCAACCTAAAATGAAAGCTTTTCAATAAAGAATAAGGAAGACATTTTCCTGTGGAAAAGATAATTTAAATTAAAAAAATCAGCTTGTTGACTTGTATTTCTTATTAAGAGGATTTGATTAACAGTGATTCTTTAGGCAAATATTCTGACTGCAGTGAAAATAGTGCTTTCCATCAAAACTTTTCAATGATAAATTTACCCTTCTGTATATGTACCTAGTACTTACAGCCTGTTTTTTACCAGACTGGTAGATGTCCTTACATCACTAAATCAACGTTTTATCTAATTTTATTGGAGAAGGGGCAGAATATCTTTTCTAACTGTCAGTAAGTTTCTGGCCCCAATGAACAACATGATGGGCCACGAAAGGCTTCTGCAAAAGCTTCGTAAAGAGTTCTCTCATAACTTCAAGGCCAAAGAGTAGTTTGGCTTTAGCAAAATTGACCCTGAGCTCAGACAGCCAGACCCCAAGGAGGGTTTGGGATGAGCTCTGGGCAATAGCAGCTTTTTCCATTTCCACCACAAAGATGCTCATTTCTCTCTTAGACTCTCAGAATCCCATTTTTCCATAACCTTTCAGTTTCTTCTTTTTTTTCCCCCTCCGAAGTTGTGCCTACTTTTGTGCAGCTCACCTTTTTCCTTAAAGTCGTCTTAATTTTCATTCCTTCTGCCAAATAAAAGAGCATTATGTCCAGGGGAACAGAAGGAGGTAGTGTCTGAGGCTGTTCTGTGAAGCAGCCCACAAGAGATGGGTCAGTTCCATTGATCTTGCAAGCTGCACTGCAGAAGTTTGTTAAGTCCTGACATGCATTATGGCTCACAGAGGGCCAAGGGGAGCAGAAGTGTATATCAAAAGCAGCTCAGAGGTGGGTGGTTCACAGAGCATCTCTCCATTTCTTTGTGGGTAGTGAACTGGATCCCAGGTAGGCCAGTGATACTGGCTTCACTTTCCTGTGCTCCTTCCAGATAATCCACTAGCCATACTCTATAGTTCTCCCTTCTGCCTCTCCCTGCAAGTCCTGTCATATAGCCCTGCCCAAGACCTGTTTGAACTACTTGTGAACAGCACGTTGCTCAAGGTCAACCAATTCACCACACTCGACTGATACTGCCTAGAAGCTCTTTGAACTGTGAGGTTAGGGAAGGAAATTTTGGAGTGGAAGTGTCTCAGATGGATGAGTCAGGGTACAGATGAAACCTGTCTTTGAGTAAAAGGTACTATTTGCATGCTCCTCTGAACTCTTCAGTCCTTATTGAATTTTCTCCCTCAAGGCTCTTTCACTTTGGTGTTGAATTCCAGAAATTCAATAGCCAAGCCATTCCCATTAGTATAGTGTCTCTCTCCTTAACTGTGTTTCCTACACATGTCTATAAATAGATATAGGCACTACACTTTCACTGTGTTCTTTAAAGCTGTGAAAATCTGTTACCATAGAGATTTTTTAAAAAATATTTAGCCATGAAAGTACCAATATTAGACTGTAGGTTCTTTGGGCAAGGAATTTCTTTCTGTCAGTGTATTATCCTTTGCCAGACATATTATAAGCAATAGATATTCTATAGGCAGATTTGTTTTACAAGCTTTTTCATGGCTATGAATCTTTTCCATCCTCTGAGCTTCTTTTTCTCTAAGGCAAACGAGTACTTTCCATGGGTAATGGGCAAACAGGTGGTTAGGTTTGCATCTTTGCTTTTGCACCAAGCCCTTTTCTTATTAGAAGAACTGAGCCTTTGTCTGTATAGATATTTTCTTTGCTTCTGTGAGAATTAGATCCACAAGAACCCATTTTGCTTCCACTTAACACCGGTCTAATCTGAATGATCTAGGGATTTGCATACATTTACCTTGGTGCTATGAAAACCACTGCTATCATCTGCCTCTAGTATGGCTGGTCTCAAGGGAACTGGAAGACATCTGCATTATTAAGACTAAATTGAACATTGACTTCAATTGCTCCATCTTAATAAACCCCCCACTAAGCACAAGGAGAGCCTTTATCAAGCTTCAGTTTGCCCCCAACTTCTGAAATGACTGTGTTCACCCCTTTTTTACCCTCCTCCCTTTGAGGGGATGCTGGGAGGGTATCTCCCTTCATAAGCTTTCAGACGACTCAGAAGTCAAATGAATCATTCTGTGGGCGTAAAGTTGGAAACCATCCTGTGTTTTAGAAGAAAATGTAATCGACAGGATTTTAAACAAAGGAGACACCACAGAAGCACAGCTTGTCACACCATGTCAGCATCTGACTGGTCTCGTGTGTTGTGACTGAAAACACTCTGAGGCTTGGGCTGTGGATAGGGAAAGGACAAGTGAAAGAATAACTCTGCTGCTCCACTAAGCTCAATGACTCTAATGAAGCATTTTGTTGAAAGAGATGGAGCTGTTGAAGGGGAAATATGTAAGATGCGAAATACCCCAACTTAGTGGCATTAGTGGCAGCTACATTTTTTCACAGATGGAAAAGTACTTAAATCCTGAACAAGTTCAGAAAGCACAGGGGACTGACTTGCTCTCTCCTAGCTCCAATTACAGCTCTCTTGCCACAGCAGAGCTGGTGTACATGGCCTTCTCTGGCTCTAGAGTAGCCTTGAGTTACTCTAATTGAAGAGTCTCTTAGGTTGTGTCATGAATTAGTGGTTTAGGTTGCTCAGAGAATCATCAGCAAAGGTATCAGAAAAAGCAGGTTTAATGTGACAGTTAAAGTACAACCAAGTTCATTGTCAAGGTTCATCTGACTACTTACTAGTCTGTTAGAGCACACAGAGAAAAATTGGACTAACATGTAAAATCAATCAATCTACAAGGAAAATCAACCAATAATGTTCTATGTGAAGGTTGGGGATGAAAAAAGGGTAAGGATGGGAAAGGTTAAGAATAAAAAGGAATAAGGGAGACCCTCCCATTGAGTCACAAGTTTCTTGGTGGGTCCCTTGACCAAACTTAGCCCCAAACTTGACCAACTGTTTAGGTCAAAAGATTTCAACAGCACTTAAACTTAACAGCACTTAATCAATAGCTTAATTTAAACAATTCAACAAAAGATTCTATAGAATTTACTGTAAGTGTAACAGCAACTCACTTATAGGTGTAACTTACTAATCTAATGTACTTAAGAATCCAAGAGAGTAACATTCATACTACATTTGCTATAGCCTATTTGCACTCCCATGCACACAAACCTAAAGGAGTATGTACAAGCTATATACATGTAAAAAAATTACCCTCAAATTCAGTGAAGGCCTTTGCATCTTCTCAGCCTCTCAACAGGAGAAGGGTTGAGCCTCAAGGAGTTTGGGTGTCAGGCCAGGCTCTGTCATCAGTGTTTGGTCCTCGAGTACAGCAGACTTGAGAGTTCACTGGCTCAGATAGGTCCCACTCAGGTGTAGATTGCTGGTTGCAGCCCACTGCCATCCAGGGCAGCTCCAAGGGTCTCACTTAGGACTAGTTTTTACAGGTTTGCAATAGACTTGGCTTTAGTTGTAACAATTGTCCATCCTGGTCACAACTCAGGCCAGTAAATTTCTTTGAAAATTCAAAATTGTTGTTCCACTTGCATTGTTACTCATGTAAGAAAAATAAGCTCCCAAGGCTGTTTGTTAAAAAACAAGAGCTCATTAGACAGCATTAGTTCCTAGGAACAGACACTGTTTCTGATAAGCTCAAAGGAGCTTAGCCCAGGTGCTGTTGTTCAAGGCTGAGGTCTAAGGAACATTTCTGAGATCATAGTGTAGTGTGTGGGATGCAGCACTACAGGTTGTGACTGACATGTATCAGCAGATCCACCTACTGAAAAGTTATATTTCTTCACAAAAAAGGTTCACCAGACACAGTGGCAGCATTCACAGCTCCACTGTGCCCTGGCAAAGGACTCTGCAGCAGCCTTTGCTCTGAGGATGAGAAACGGCTGTGAGTGTGCAGATTAGGTCTCCATACATAAATAAACTGAGGAACACAGAGATTAAGGCTTGTGGGCTAGTAAGGAAGATTGCTTGAGAGGTAGGCACAGGACTGAGACCTGGCTTCTGATCACCCTGGAGTCCTTCCAGCCAAAAGAGAGAGATGGATAGTCTGAATTCCCTCCTGGAGGTACCGTCTTCCTAGTCATTGATTACACAGTGGTTTTAAGGCAATAATATTCCAGGCTTCAGAGAGCACAGTCAGGCATCTAACTACCAGTGGGAGGATTCTGAGCTTGGTAGGGAAGAAAATCGTCAGTCCATTTGCCTGTTTTGTAAGGAACCAGTATTAGTTGTTCTGCACTGCAAAACAATCAAATGTGATGTGCTAATTCTTTTTCAGTTGGTTTAGGTCTTTTCCTTCCCCTTACTTTATTTCCCTTCTTTATATCTGTTGCCATTATATTGTATACAATTTCTTTCATGTTCTACTGTTCTTGTATTTAATCTGATTTCCCTGTGATACAAAACTGTTTGAATACACTTCTCTCAACATCTTACATCTAGCAACCTGTCTAGTTGGGCTAATTTTCTCTTGTATTCTGCAATTTCTATTTCCAGCTCTCTTTTGCTGGTCTATTGTCTATTGTCTTTGTTTACTTTGTTTACTCTACTTCACCAGTTTCACCTGCTCCTCAGTTCAGACCTACATCTCAAATTAAAAAACCAAACCTTTTCTTGATTGGGATCATACATGTTTATAAATACATGTGGGAAAGGGTGAGGGGCAATTTTAAAAAATCATGCACCCAAGACCCTTCAGCTGAGATGACTGTTGCTCTGCTTCCCAGCTTCAGAGAAAAGAATGTGATGGATCATATTAATCACAACACTTTACTCTTTTCTCCCAAGTCCAGAGAGCACCCAGGGAAACCTGGTAAATTACGTTAAGGTCTCCTGAGAGATGTGAGCCATTCAGCAGGAAGAGATGGCATTTCCCACAGTTAGGAATCTGTACTAAGGAGAGCAGAACAATCTCCTCTCCACAAGCCTGCCATCCCAAGGTGACAGTGTAACTGCAGGACCACTGGATATAGTTAGTTCCTGTGACTGAACCCAAGACTTAGCTGACATATGGACAGGAGAGAGCAAAATGTGAGTCTTCAGTCCCAGGTGATACAGATTCTGGGCACCTTCTCCTCCTTGTTCTGGTTTCCTGAGGACAAGTGTGCCGCAGGCTCCATCTAGTTCTGTAATAAAGGATACATTATTAAAATAAATAAAATATTGATGAGATGTTCTATAAAACAGAGGGCCTTTAAAGTATTGATTAAGAATTGAGAAAGTCATAATGAGTTTTATCTGCAGAAATAATTGGGAAATAATTTTTGTGTAATACCTCTCTTCACAGAGCAGGTAAAAGGCAATATTTAATCCCTGGACTTGACTGTCAACTGCATAGTTTACACACCATCCAAACACAAATTTTTACAAGGTCATTGTCTTGTCCACCCAAGAGCCTTGTAGTACCTTGTAAACAGTAATAAAACCAGTTTCACAATAGCATTAAGAAATAACTAATCACCACTATAGTAAGGACAGGACCAAGTAGGAAGATCCACTTTCCACATCCTGCAGTGTATGTTTCACCCAATAGCTTTCAAAACCACATAGAGTCAAGAGAGAAAAATGGGTAAAGGCAAAAATACTGATCTCTTAAATAGTTCAAAGCAATTAAAGGCTTCTTCCTTAAATAAAGAAGAAATACCTGTTATTTGTTTTGGTTTAGAAAGGTATGGCCTATTCTAGGTTGCTTCTTCAGAGTCAGCTGAAACATACACGTACTCTCAGTAATAGTTATAAAATTGCCAAATATACATGATAATTTTGTCATTCATGCAATCCTTGTAATCTGCTCATAGTGGGAATCTCATCAGGCTGGTTTGTTTAGGCACCTGCAAACTGACATAATGTGCTTCCCTCTATTGGGATACAACAGCTCTGGAGCTTCCCTTGTCATGACTTTGTCTCACAGGAAAGCACCACATTCGCTGCACTGTACAAACTCTTTCCCAAACTCCCATCATACAGGCAATTCATCCTCAGGCTCAGCTATTTGGGACAGGTTACAATGAAAATCAGTTGTGCGTAGACCCGGTTCTTCCAGCTGTCTTTTAGCCCCTTCTGTTCTGTGGGTCCTCACCAGCTTTTGGAGAAGGGCACCTTCAGGGAGTGAGTCAGTCTTACCTAAGATCTAAATCAAAAGCTTGGCACTTCTAGAGGGTGAATCAGACCTAAGCTGGGCTGAATCACTCCCTACAGCTGTCTATCAATCTGACCAGCTGGCTAAATCTCCCAACTGTGGTGCCTCTGAACTGCCTCCAGACTGCCTTCTTTTGAGCTTGGTTAGTCCCACAGTTAATCAAAACTTCACCTATAAAATCCTGCATTTCTCCTTTTTGTCTCTCACCCAAAGTTTATTGGTCTGCCTGTGAAACACTTGACCTTGTATATCCCACCATGAATTCCTGATTCTTTACTTTTACTGCTGAGCTTTTCTAGCTGCCTCATCCATCTGCAGAGCCCTGAAGGAGCTAGTTCTCCCGGTAGGTTTCAGTCAAATAATTCTCTTGAGGTGTATCCAGTTGCATTGGTTATTACTTCAGTTAATGACACAGTCTTGCCCCACCTGATAGATCTATGGCACGCCCTGCCTGGTATCTTCTTGGTATCTTTCTACATATTGTGTTGATTCCCAAAACAGCAGTTCTTCAGTATGACCCACAAAATAAGCAGAGGTCCAACCTATCACTTATTTAAAACTGACTTTCTATGAACCTGAGGTCATTGCATCCATTCACAACACTTCTGAATTTACTTCGCCCTCTTCTCTTCATAATTCATTATCTCCTCTCTGTGGATCACTGTGTAGTAATCTATTAGACCAGCCGTTAATAGTGGCATTAAATACCCTCTCTATAACTTGCAATGGGATATTCCATAACGCAAGATCTCAGATTTAGAGGAAAGGAGTAGCAGAAGTAATACAACACTCCTGAAATATTGGTATGGCGATGTCAAGATCCATAGGATAGGTATGTCTAGTTAGGATTTTCTTTTTTTAGGGTTGCAAAGCCTGGGGCACAGATCCACGAAATTATTTCCATTGCTAGCACTGAACATTGCAGAGCCTGGCTTTCAAACTCTTCATTCCTGTTTTAATGACACTTTGGAGGGTTGGGTGCTAAGGAACAGAATTCACTAGAGCCAGCATGCTGGGAAGAGAGCTACTTAAATTAGCCAATAGGAGAAAACAACAGGAGGGATGAGTTTTAAATCACGTCTCTCTTGGGGATTGAATGGCTTAATTTGACTTCATGGAGATTAGTTTGCAGGCTGCATTGCCTATGCAGGGAGGAAAGTGTTTGAAGGCTCTTTAGCAAAGGCATGAAGAAGCCCAATCGTTAGAAAACAGGAGTAAAATATCAAACTGGAAGCAAAGTGCATGTTTTAAAGAATCAGCATAATTAACTGCTGAATTAGCTTATCAATAGATATAGAACATTTTCCACCTGCTGAGTGGCATCTTGCATCCTGAATTTCTCCATCAATACTGAAAACAACTAAAATGTATGTGTTTGGTTCAGGAATTACTGGCTGATAGTGTTTGTCAGGAGCTTAGTGCATATCACCATAATCTACCATCTCCTGTCTTTTAAACAAATTAATCTGCTTTTACCAGGGCTAAATTTGGCCTCATTCCTGTTCCTGAGAGCTCAGTGATGTTTTGATATAGAATAATGTGAGTTAGCGATCATATCAGCTCATCTTGTCATCTCTCTGCAGCCATTGAAGGACTGTCCTTTCTTTTTCTGTTTATTAGTACCTTGATCTGGGCTTTTTTTATGTATGAATTGTTTATATTGTTTTCCCTGGGATTATTCATCAGTCTATTAGAGCTCATTACCAGAACATTTTCAACAGATAAATTGTCCTTCAAGTCCTCTGCTCACTTACCTGTCATTTCTTTAAAGCCACACCCCCTTACAGATCCCTCTCTTTTTGGCTGATTAGTTTTTGGTTAGAGATACACTAGCCATAGACATTAAACCTACACCTCTTATTCAATTCAAATTCCCCTCTCATTCTGGATCTGAGAGCCTGGTCCACATTCATTTTTTGGTCTTGCAGTGCCACAACAGAATCCCTGGGAAAATCCTGTCACCAGCTGTCTGCAGTCCACTCCCAGTGCTTCCCCACTGTGTCCTCTACAAGGTGCATGTGCTGCTGACTGTGACACCTGAAGCTTTGAGTTTCGTGACCTAGAGGATCAGGAAAATTAGCCATGTTTGCTGGATGCTGCTTCCCCCACAGTATACCCAAACTCTGTATGCAGGGGCATGCATTCGGGACAAAATGAACCCCATCAAAAGCAACAGCCTGATTTTGGCCAAATTAGATCTTTTAATCTTTCCTGCATGATTGCATAACCTCAGGTGGAAGAAACTTGTAATCACATTGGCTTTTCTGTTCAGTGCATTTCATTGCAGACTCGTAACTCATTTATTCATTCCCACCATCCATCTCTCACCAGTCAGCTCTTCAAGTATTTCCCTTTCCTCAAAAAAAAATTTAGTTTTAGATGAGTTTTTCCCCTGTGTGCATTTTCCCAGGCTGAATCTAATTTTGTTTTATTTTCAAACTCTATTTCTTTCTCAGCTTTGACAGTTACGGGGCAAGTACAAGAAGCTACATAGAATTAAATGCAATCTACACTACTTCTCTTTTCTCCTTGGGATTTACAACAATTCCTGGTTTTGTATCACCTGTGAATGTAATTAACTCAATCTTTATTTTGTATCAGGGTTATAACTGCTCAGTGAAGAGATGGCCATGGTGACATCTGAATAGATTTAATCTCTCAAGTAGGGAAGGGATTTTATTTCTAACAAGAAATTATTTTAGCAGTATGTTTATTTATGTGAGATTCTTAAGTCTGTTTTTATGTCACACAACAACGTTTTCTGTGTGAACTGAGAGCAAGATTTCTTCCCTTTTTTTTTTCCCTAATTTTTGAGAAGTGATTAGATTTGCAAGCCTGATGAACACTGCAAAATGCTATAATGATAATTTCTTGTGACTTTGTTATCAGATTTGTGCTTTCAGGATTGTTGGTTTGTTGGATTTTTTAATTTCTCCCTGAAGGGGGGAGTGGGGTGGGTACGATGTCAGTGATGCCAGCAACTACTCCTGCAGCCATGCCCTGCAACACCAGCTATGCTGAGCCCTGCGCCCAGAGCCACGAACAGCTTACTTTGGCAGAGAGGTGCTGCTGAGCTGCCGTGTAAGAGCCAGCAGAGGGAGCAAAAAACATTGTATTCAGGAGCAGCGTTTAGAGTTTTACTCATTAAGTATCATCTGTTTAACTTTTCCTTTTTATTCTCAAAGGGATGTTTTTCTTGCTCTTATACCTATACTAGAATTGTCTCACCTAGGAACTTCCTGCTCCTTCCTTAGGACAGTCGCAAACCTTTAAGGGCTGTAGGGTGTAGTAAATTAGAGTCAGCTGCTCTGTCCCATCTTAGGTCTGTGGGAGCAACATGGAATGGAAGCAATACTGCAGTACCACTGGTAAATCTTATAATGCAGCTGCTATGGAGTGAAAATACATGGAGATTGCAATATACTCAGTCATCATCTTTCCCAATGTGCAAGCACCACGTCTCATGTTCTCTCTGAACTTTCTTAGAACTTTGTGTACGCCAGCAATAATAAGTGAGCTGAGAAGTGCTGAGGACTGCTGAGACTTCTTTTCCACACTCCAGACTTTCAGTAGCTGGGGAGAGAGGCAGCCTGCCCGTGCACCACTGGACAATACCAGCAAACTGAGTGGAGTTCCTTCGTTTATGTCTGGTCACACAGCTGTGACAGCCTGGATTTGATCTTGTGCTCTCTATTGTGTGTGTTGCAGTCGCTTTTTTAACATCTTAGACAGCTCTTTGAGCCAAGGGTCACCTTGCTGCCTTACTGTGTAGTGCTGAAGGCAGCAGAGTCCCTATTCCTAATGGAGAAATAATTATTATAATTAAAAGCACCCAATCACCAGTCTGGTTACCTTCACAGGAGGTCAGCCTCTGAGCCTGAGATTCATGATGGCCTTGCTACTAAGTAAATTCATATACTCAGTAAATATCTGCCCTTTGTTCTTCTTCTACCCATTATGTAGCATGAGGCAAACACAAATACTTTTTCTCTAAACTTTTCAAAAAGCTCGTTAGAGGAGCATGGAGTCAAGCCTGGTAAAGTGCAGGATGTGTAGAACTCTGTAAATAATTACTTTAAAGTTTGTTCTTTCCCATTCAGAATTCTGGATGCAAATGCTGTGTATATACTTTACATTTATCTCCGTTCTACTAAATGCCATATGCTATTGATTGGAGCCATAAACATAACAACTGGTCTAAACAGCACTGAACAAGCCCATGGGATTTCCTCATGAATGCAATTGCAGAGTTTTGCCACAGAATTAAAAAAAGCCAAACTTTGGATTAATAAGCTGAGAGGCCATTTTGTGCCTGGATATGTTCATGGTGGAAGGATTTCTGTTAGAATTTAGGAAAGCTGACATTGGTTATAGTAGATATGCCTTAGGAAGATATCCAGGAGAAAACCTGGCGTTCTATACAAAAGGAGAAGGATAGCATGTCACAATAACACAATGTTGAACAAGGCTGCTTGCTTCCTGGTGACAATTTCCACTCCTCAAATGAATTTCTAAACCTCTAATGAAGTCAACAAGGATGCTGAAAGATAACCTGAAGAAGAACTCTGGAACCAAAGTGCTGGGTCCTGACTGCAAATTCAGGTACCTAAGCAAGTAAATCCCTATTTGATTACAGATCATCATCATCATCCATGAAAAAGATTCTTCTCTACTTCTACAAGGCTCTGCAAAATGACACAGAAAAAGGTCAGATGAGGTAGAGATCTCTATATTTAATTTCTCTGATTTTGTCCCTGCTTTTCTGTTTTGCTCAGGATGACCCACTTCTCCTTTTCTGAGGAGGTGCATAAGGTGGAGTATAAAATGAAGAATGCAAGGTGCTAAGAGAGAAGAGTGGTAATTGCCAGTCAAGCATGGCAGATAGACATTACTGACACAGAAACTGTATGGAATAACCTAGTCCCTGAACAGAGAGACAGCAATAGAAATAGCAAATGTGAAGCAAAATCCAAATGTAATAAAACTTCTGGCATTCTGATTGCACATGGGCTTTAAAAAATATGCATATTCCTCACTTCAAGGAAAAGCTACATTAAATATGTCACAATCTTCAGCTTTTCAGAACACATTTAAAGGGTGGAACTGAATGAATATGGTCAAAGTAGAGTGCTTGGCACAGAAACAATTAAGGTAGGTTTTTCCTAGTTTCTGAAAATGTGAAATGTGTGAGAAAATAGGAAATTGAACACTTTAACCTACACAGTCCAGCTGGAAAGCACTGCAAAAATTTTAGTTGTATTATTAATAAAATTGATCTAAGCTAGATCGTGAGTAGACAAAATCAAGTGAATGAGACGAAGATTTCTCCAGCCAGTCTGAACTCTGCATTTATAGGAATCTGGATGGAGAAATTTGAGGATTAGTGCAATCATCTCTAAATCAGCTAGAAATCTTGACAAAGTACCTGGAAAGAGAACAAATGAGAAACAGCTGTAGCTTTCAGTCTTTGCCAAACATACCCAAAGCTTGATTCCTAACTTCATCTAGTTCTGGTTACTGCTTAAAGATAACACAGGAGAAAAACAATGATAAAATCATAGAATTTTACAAGAGTTTGGGTTAAATGGGACCTTTAAAGGCCACTTGGTCCAACGCCCCTGCAATGACCAAGGATCTCTTCAACTAGATCAGGTTTCTCAGAGCCCCATCCAACCTGACCTTGAATGTTTTCAGGATGGGATATCCATCCACCTCTCTGGGCAACTTGTCCTAGTTCAACTCCAGTACCACTTGGAGCTTCTGGATCCAGAAATTATCAAATTCAAAGCCAGCAAATCACTTCTTGTGGCCCTGAGTGTGGAACTACATGGTCTGACCACAGCCATTAGCTCTTGCAGGTTTTCTGGGTTGGTGCCTGTCACCTTTCACAGCACTGTACTTTGGACTGGTGGTGGTGTCTTTCAAAAACCTGTGGTATGGGCCACCACATGGAGTTTAATGGGATGAGGGTTTCATTCATACTGTCTGCATGGAGCTCACAAGCCTGACAAGTGCTGAGTAACCCTGTTTGAGCAAGCTTTGGCAGCAGGTGTCAGAAATGACCTTGCCAAATAAATGCACACTTTTGTGGTGACTGTTTCACAAAGATGCATTCCAGCAATGTGAGTCTCACTGCCTGATTCCCCAAGGTATTTAAGTGCCTTATTCCCACTGATATCAATGGGAATCAGGTACTTAGAGGACAGAGCTCTCCCTTTCTGTTGTTGTGGAATATGGAAAATAAATGGAAAGCATTTGGCAATGATGGCTTCAAAATTATCTCCTGTGCCCTGTAGCTGTAAAACTACTGAAGGTCTTCCTGAGGCTCTACTCCGTGATAGAGCAGATCTGTGGCTGCTCCTGCCTTCCCAGATAGAGGTCATGAGACACAGGGAAAAGCTGTAGCACACAGTGATCCCCTCTCCCTGACATTCAGGCTGGCAATCTCCCTTTCATATGAGCTCCAAGACACTTGTCAGGAAGTGTGTTTGGATTCCTGAGACATGGAAGGTCAAAGCCATTCAGTGCAGGTGAGAATTAGGCTGCAGTGTGACATAGGCTCATCTCTGGATGGGCAACCAGGCACAGCTCTGGGCTGCAAAGTCTGATTTTTGAATCAAAAGTCTTCAGTATCTGAAAGATGTCTTTGCATCCCAACACCTAGAATGATACTGGCACTGATGAACCTCTCCACTTGATCTCTGATGTTTATATCCCTGATGGGTGTCACTTTTATGATTATTTTCCAGCACAGTCTTTTCTCCTTTTGGCAGTAAGTCTCTCACCACATCAAGCCCTTGGGCTTCCCATTTGTGTTGGACAGTTAAAATCCCTGTCAATCTCCTGCTTTCTAACCTTTACCTTGGAGTGTCACAACAGCCAAGCAACAGTCCCTATGATTTAAGCTTTACCACTTGCTTAAAATTCACATGGGCCAAACCTAGTCACAATGACAGGTTTTGTCTTCAAATATGTTAAAATATTGAAAGCCAACATTGCTGCTAAACTTCTCAAATGTCTGGAATATGTAATTCCAGTTGAATGAAATTATTTAAACAGATTGTGCTTTGGGAGTGTGGCCCATAAGCTTTTAAAGAATTAGAATTCACTACAAAGCCATAGGCTCTCACAGGGATGCACACACACACCCCAACTCATGCACATGCTCAACCAAGCCTATGCTACCAAGGGAAAGGAAAATTTGAAAAAGCTTTGAAAATTTGTTCTTGGAGCTGGTATAGAAGGTCATGAAAAGGAGGCAAAACAGAAAGCCCGTGGTAGAGCTTAAAGACCGTTTTGAAATCTGCCTCTGATTCCTGCAAGAAGCCCAATGCACATCACCACTGTTCAGCTACTCTCTCATGAGCTGAAAACCAAGTACTCTAAAGCCAGGAGGAAGCAGGAGGCTACAGGGATTATTTACCTTAACTAGACTTTCTAATTTCCATAATTTCTGCTGCTTAGAGAATCGACCCCTGACTCTTTTTCTTTACCAGGATTCAGAGTCATTATCTCTGCAATTAAAGCAGTTACAGAGGTACATTTGAAATGCAGGTTCCTTTGAATTATTGCTAATAGAAATACTGAGGAGCTCTGTTAGCTTTGATCTCTTATCACATTGTGCACAGAGTTGACTCTTGTCTCTCTCTCCCTCCCTCTCTCTCTCCAAGCATGGCTGCTCTCAGCATCTCTGTGTGTAATCAGACGTGTCACACCTCCACAGAGGTAAATTGGGTTTATGTAAAAAGGAAAATTAAATTAAAACTGGTTAGGAATTAATTGTGACTGCCTTGGATTAATCTATCATATTATGGTATTGGCACATCAGGGCAAAATACCAGCTAACCCAGTTTTTGGAGTGTAAGGGCGGAGTGAGCACATCCACCTGCACCTAAAGAAGCAGCAGTAACTTCTTGGAAAGATGTTATTTACTCTTATGAAGTTGTTATTCTTTTGAAATAGTAAAATGTGTTACATCAGCTGATCCTTTTAATAGCAAAATCTATCATTTCACTTATTTCACCACATTGCATTTATGTCAGCAAAGGACTTTATAAAAATTGCACACCTGACAAACACGTGAACCTAAAGTGGTCAGCATGCCTAAGCCAAGGAGTTCACTAAAAGTAAAAACCACCAAATAATAGATAATAAGTAGGCATAAGAGAAATAATATTCCATCAAAATGGTTTGAAGGAAAAAACCCTTTATCTTTGACAACACAGTTGCTCCAAAAGCAAAGTATTTTATCCTCATAAAGGCATCACCTTTTTGTGCCATGGCCAGGGTCTTTATGACACACTTTTTAATGACAGATGAAAAATTGTCACTTCATGATGAAATATAACAATTCAAGGGAAACTCAGATTCACAACTGGATATCAAAATATTTGGTGAAGTAATGAGAAAATGAAGTCAGTATATAGTCCTTAGGGTGGAAATTCTTTAAAGTTAAGATTAGCCTTACTGCTTTAATTTGAACATCATCTGTTCAATCTATCCCAGTTTGAAAACTCAGAATCCTGACAGGAAAAAAGTCATAGTCCCTTGGGTTACACATATTTTCCAGAGTCTAATCCCTTTGAACTACTTTGTGTGGTCTTAAATAAGTCACCTTTCCAGGTATCAACTTCCAGACTTGAAAAGCAGATTCGATGTGCTTACAGTGACACTGCAAGCATGAATTCACTGCCATGTCCCTGGCTCGCTCCAGATATCATTGCCGCAGAAATACAGAGCTCTGACTGAAGTACTGATGCTACTCTGGTAATGGCAACACAAGCCACTTCCTCAGCCTCTTGTATCCCTAAGCACCTGGATCAGGGCAGGAATTTGAGGGTGGTGGTCACAGCCCCATACTCAGAGTGACCGACTGCTGAGCAATGATTTAGAAGGACTGTGTCAATTACAGCTGAAGCACAGTCTCCATCTCCTCCAGGTGACTGAATCACCAGAGCATAGTGAGTGGCAGAATATCAGCGCAGAACTTTTCTGTAGTTAGTGAGGATATAATAGAATAAAGAAGCCTTTATTCATGACAGACAATAGGCAGACACTTTTGTTCTAGGGAAAGGATAAGTCTCTTTTTTTTTCTTCACATAAGAAATGACACTTTAGCTGCAGCCTTTAGTCTGGAAACAATAGTCTACAGCAATGAGAAATAAGAAACAATTCAATGGAATGTCTTCAAAATTCTCCGCAGTCCAAGTGAAATTGTTATATAAAGACAGGAAGAGGCTACTGGAAAGACAGAACACAATTTAATGCTGTTTAGAACAAATATGAGAGGTAACATTGTAGATATCTCACTCATGTAGTCCCAGCTACTGACAATCTCTAGCTGTCTAATAGTTGAGTGTTCAGCTACCCACACAGCCCACCTTTGGAAAATTAATTCTGTGTATGTATATTGGCAGAAATTTTGGACTAGTTGTAAAAAGATGTTTAGAAATGTGTAGATGTACAAAGTTGTAAGGTGGAAGAGTTTGGTCTTATGGTTTATCAGTTGGTTTACTGCTGTCATTATATCCCAAACATTTATTTTGTCCACTGGCATTTTAGTACCTGTCATTAATAAATCAACAAAATATTTCAATCCTGATCTGTCTTAACAATTCAAACTGTGCAGTTCTTCCCTGCTACAGCAGATGTCTTGTGATTGGGGCATTTATTATAGACAAAAATTACAATCTTTGTGGATAAATAAGGGTTAGTTTTGCAATGGAAGAATTTCTGTCTCTAGAGAATATTAATCAATTAAATCTGAATAAACTGAACCACAAAAAGAATGGAATGAGCTTCTTACTAAAGTCTGGATGTAAATTGATGTAGTTATCCAAATTTCAAAAAATATTATAAATTTTGCTTTGAGTTTGACTGAGCTAAACTGGAATGTGACTGTGAAAAATTAACTTTGGATACAGTCCCAGAAAAGAGACAAAATTAAATTAGGGTATCATACTTGATTAAAATGGATTTAATGTCACCCTTGAAAAGAAGAGAAAAAGAGCTATCCTCTGTGGTTAGCTGAAAGAGATGAAGATATTCATCCATCTATGGGCCTCAGTATGCTCCGTCTAAGCTTCTTGATAGTTTCAAAATAATGCAGACCATTAGAGTTAGTGAGTGTTCCCCTTTAAGATACCAACTGTGTTATATTCTTGGTCCTCTGCCACATGAGGTCACATGAGATGTTGATCTTGGCCAAGGGGAAAAAGTAGAAAGAATGGATGAAATTAGAAGGGGCTAATGACACAACTCATTTTGAGATCAGTTCAGATCAGCTGAGGGGATTGGATCAGCATTTTTTGACCAGAGGCAATCAGGATATCTGCTAGAAGAAGGTAATTAGACGTCCTAGAATCATGAGTTGCCCAGCTGGAAGCTAATGAGTTATGGAACCCAAATGAAGGAGAAACAGAGCCTAATTAGGCTATATAGGAATTCCTGGAGGAGCAGGGAAATGTCAAGGAATAGACAGAAAAACTACTTCCAGTGCTTTTAAACCAATTTTGAAAAGAAAAATAATTGGGTTTTTTAATCATAATTATTTCTACTTTTATTGCATAATTGAAATCACCTCCTCCTTCTGTTTCCCTCACCTTCTGTGTCCAAGTTGGTGCTCTCTTCTTAATACAAGAGATTTGTCAGTAGTTTTCCATTTGGAGAACATGCTCTCTTACCATGGAGGTTTGCTGCACAGGGTACAGACTCAGGAAGGAGGCCATTGCTGGCAGTATCAGCCAGGTGTGACCCTCCTTGAGCACACAGATCCGAACTCTTTTACACCTCTTACCACACCTTCTCCGTCACTATTCACTGCACAAATCTAGACAGCTATGAAACTTGGAGGAATTTGGATTCAAATGGCTTAGAAAGGAGATCCAAGGGCCCAAATAAATCTTCCAGATGCATGTTGACTTTTGGATTTGGATCAAAATTACCTCTGGTCCATGCATATATTTAAATAAGGAAGCCTAAAGCAGAAGCTTTAGGGAATCTACCCACTTGTTCTCAAGCAACAGTTTTTTAGCAGACAGCATCGTCAATCCACACACAGGGGTTACCTGGGCTGTGACTGTGTGGGAAGAAAGAGGGGAGCTGACAAGCTTCAAATAATGCTGCCAGTGATGTTCTCAGCTGTATCAGGCTAAAAGAATGTTGAGATACAATGGCAAGAGAGTAGCAGCTGTGTCAACAGACAACACTTGTATTCAAGGATGCTGAGATTTTCAAACTGGTTGCTTGAAATGAAATATATAAATAAGTGGCCTTGATTCACTTCTTCAGTAACAGATGTTCTCTCCTATGTGATCTATTAATTTCATTAGAGTGACTGGAATTGAGCTAAAATTTGATCACTGACTTTTGAAAGGTCTAGATTTCCCCCATAAGACAGTATGGCAGAACAAATGAGGGTATCTGGTATTGTCTGTTACAGCCTGTCTCACCAAGACAGGATCAGGGAACAACCTAGGTCAGAAGGGACTCTTGGATACTGCCTGATTCATGACCCTGCTCAAGGAAGGACTAGTGTCCAAGATAGAGTAGGGCTAGGTCAAACACAAGCCATAAAAGGGTGGCTTCCGATTCCCTTCCCCACAGACACACACACATTTCATGCGGGCACAGTGCAGTGCCATGGCTGCTGCCCTGATTTGCAAAGAGTGGAAAGGAGCTTGACTTTTTCAGTGAAACTTGGCGAACAGCATAGACAAATGGCACAATGACAAAGCTTGCATACAAGAGGAGACAAATCCTTTCTCAGAGCTGACCTTGCTAAAAACACAGACATAAGGCAGCCCAAACTGTGAGAAACTTCATGTTGCATATACACCTCCAGATGAATCTTTAGACGTTCTTGACAACAAGATAAAAAATAAAACAAACCAAAACAAAGGAAAAAACTAACAAAAGAAGCTGCCAAGTAAGTATTTTGAAATCTGCAGTGCTCTTGGGGAATGAAGAGGAAGGAAATGTTAAGATGGACAAGACAGAAAACTGAGATCATAATTCCCTAACAAGTAAAGCCCACACTGGTATCCAGTACCCTCCTTCAAGAGGTTACAGCCTATCTAGACAAGATGGACCAATCCTGGACTGCCATTTCAGTCTTTCCTCCCACTGAGAGAAAACATTAGGCTGGGCTACCCTCCTGGCTACCCTCAGACAGACATTTTGACATTTCTGCTTTCTGTTCCACAGGTTCAAAGCTGGAGGAGGAGTGATTGCATCTCTTGGACCTACCCATGTACACGGTCGCATTGAATAAAGGAAGAAAGAGGTGTTCCTATTTTCCATTTTACAGTGGGCAAATGGAAACAAAAGCAAACTCCACAGCTTTTGGTAGACTTGGGTACTCAGACTATCCTCATGGATTAGCAGGACAGTGACTTAAATTCAGGGTCATCTTATCCACTTGGGGGGATAGTGGTAAGACAGTGGATACTTGTGCTGCTGGACTTGTAGGGAAGACCTGTAGTAAATATAAGATCTGTATAAGAACTGTTCTGTTAGAAAGGTTGGGAAGAGGGATAAGAATCTCCTAATGGAGTTAGGAAAGAGGTTTGCTCTGCTCTGCAAATGTGCAAACTTAACAGGCTGTTCTTCCTTTTGGGAACACTAGTGATGAAAGCATGAAAGTCAAATGTAATTCCTTTCCTGAGGTGGGATGTGGTAAAAAGGAAGAGCAAAGCTCATAGCAGTCGTCTTTGGTGAGGAAGATATTCTTTTGTGGTTTTTCTCCCTTCTTCTTCCATGAATTCTCCCCCTAATCTAATGGCTCTCTTTTCCCATGGCTGTTCTTCGGTTCATCTTTCTATGCATCCACTTCATGTATCTCAGTAATATTATGCACTAAACTCAAACTCTTGACTGGCCTCATTCCTCCTCAAGTCTCATGGGCTGAAACCTGTTTTGGTTGCTCCTCAGCCTACCAAATCCATTTATCTCTTCTGCCTTCACATGTGAGATACCATCAGCATTCCTTGGATGCCCCAGCCCACTGTGTATAGAAACCTGTCAGTCCCTCTGACACGGGGTCAATCCCTCAGTCACAATGCCTCGTTGGAATTTCCAAACAGCAAGGAAGCCATCCATGAGCAGCAGTGAGAGGAAATGTCAGCTTGGCAATGGAAATCACATGTGGGAAGGAAAAAGTCAAAGCAGAGCTCAGGGTTGGATGACACTGTAGTCTGAAGTGCAAAACTGTTCCTACACTTACCCAGCAGGCACCAGCTGTCTCTTGTGGGAACAATAACACTTCCATGTCTGCCTGGGCTTATAAACTTATATCTGCCCTGTCACCAGTCTGCTAAGCGACTATTTGAACACTATTTGCTCCCTAGGAATCATTGCCTCATATTACAGAGAGGTCTCCAGATGTCATTTGCCAGATGGGAACATTGCACAAATTGGGCTTCACCCCCATGGATGAACCAGCCTTGAGAACTGACTTAACATCAGTGATGCAGATAAATACCACTCATATTCCAGCCTGCCACCTGCTTAATCACTTGGTCTGTTCAGCCTGGGGAAAAGGACACTAAGGAAAGACCTCATTGCAGTTACAATTTCCTTCTGAGGGGATGAGGAAGGACAGGCACTGATCTCTTCTCTGTGGTGCCCAGTGACAGAACCTGAGGGAATGGCCTGAATCTGTATCAGGGGAGGTTTAGGTTGGATATTAGAAAAAGGTTCTTCACCCAGAGGGTGGTTGGGCACTGGAACAGCTCCCCAGGGAAGTGTTACAGCACTGAGCCTGACAGAGTTCAACAAGCATTTGGACAATGATCTTGGGCACATGGTGTGGCTCTTGGGATGTCCTGTGCAGGGCCAGGAGTTGGATTTGATCCTTGTGGGTCCCTTCCCTTCCAACTCAATTTGTTCTGTGATCCTGTGATTTTCTTAAAGGAAAGATGCAATTCCTTTGCCAAAAGCAAATGCTGATAGGCCAAATGTAGACTTGGATGATTTTGGGGAAACTTAGCTGTCTTCTACTGCTATCAGATTTGCTTGAAGTAGATTATTTTCTCTGTGTCTCACCATCATCAAATGCAGGCATGCCCATAATCGCATATTAATTTACCTTCACTCACTCCTTTATCCTACTTCAGTTTTCCTGGATATGCCATAAAGGAAAACAAAAATGGAGAAGAGTGAAAATGCAGTAGAAAGACAGAGATAAAAAAGGAAGGAAGGGAAGTAATTACAGGAAATGTGAAATACTGGAGTGCATTTTCTCAATGACAGGTTGATTTGGACCTATTTTTGTCAGGACAAAATGTAACAGCAAAGGAAACACGACCTACTAAATTTGAAATAGAACTCTGGCAATTGAATGTCAGTGGGCAATCAAAACAATAACAGTAAGCAAATATGTAGGGATATCTCTGGGTTCATATTAAGTAAGAAAACCCTGGAATTACACGCATTTCATGTGGCACTCTGTCTCCCTCTCATGGTTTGCCTTTCTTTCTCTTTCTAATCAGAGGAATCCATAGGCAGGCTGACATAAAGGATCCATTGCTACTAGTGTGGTGTCCCTGGAAGGATCAGAAAGACCTGAGACTGGTATAGCACCAGCTCAGCAGCCTAGGTTAACACACTGAAATAGTACCCAGAATATATTGGATCCAGCAGCATCTTAACTGCATACAGGAGTTGCTGCTAGAGGTCCTCTGAGCAGCACCAGGAGCTATTAGCATTGTGCAGAGCATGCCTCTTCTTTTTCCATGAACCCTGCAGAGTGCTAAAATCATATTCTCCCTACCCAGCTGCAATCACATCTTCAGTACCCCTATTCCTCAGCATAAGGATAATGTGATTTTGCACAGCTTTTCTACCTTTTTCATTTAAAGATAGAAAATGCAACATCAAACATTTTCATCCCTACAGTTTTTTCCATCCTTTCTTTCCCTATGTGTACTCAACTTTTCTCCTTTTCTTTTTTCCTCAGGTAAAGCCTGCTCTTTCATCTTCAGTGTCACAACAAGAATCCAAAGTAAAGCTGCAGTCAGTGAGCAATGGATGTACAGTACACAGTGTCTGTAGGACAGAGTCTCACTTCTACACGTACTTGTTCTATTACAAGCTTTATATCAACGTTTTAAATGCAACCACATAGGTAAGCCAGTGAATCTGCTAAGCTGAAGATGTAAGGATTCTTTCTTACTTCTTTTTTCTTAAGCATACAGACTTCCCACCAGAGTTATTATACCCTTTCCCTGGAGTGGTCTTCTTATAGAAATTCAGGAACAACCTCTACATATTTTGAAAAAAGCCCAGTGAAACTTTGAATTTTACATTCCACACATCAAAGGATAAAGGTATTAATGCAAGTCATTTATGTATTTTGAACATTGAACATTGTTTTTCCATTCTCAATTGAAAAGATGAGCCTAATGTATGCAAAGAGCAGCAGCATTTTCCCACTCAAATCACATGAATATTTAACTGTAAGAGATTTCTTTTTGCCTTATCTGGAAAAGCAATCATTGGGGGAAAAACTTACAAGGACTTGAGACTCCTGAGCACGGTCATACAATGCATTTACTCACAGGACACTCTTCCCATCAGTCCTTTGAGAAAGATGCATATCTGGGCACAGGTCTGGGGGAGCCAGTTGTGTGTTGAACACAAAGACTGAGGTGTGATGTGGCAGCTCTAGAGTTATCCCAGAACTGCAGTGAACATGAAGTGACATTGAAGTGTAATCTACTAACATTGCCAATACTGTATGAAATCTTAGGACTGCTCAGGATCTAGTGGCCACATTCACAAAAAGAGTCTGTTCCCGCCTGTAGTTGCCCAGTGGCTGGGAAGTGTGGAAATATGAGCCTCAGCTGCCTCTGCTGTTTCACAGATTTTCTCTTCCTCTTTTCCACTTCCTGTAGCTACCTCTGTCATTTCCATCTCCTCCTCCTCAAGCCCTGCAAAAGTGCCCAAAGACTTTGGAAGTATGTCCTGTTAGATGGTGAAGAACAAGACTCAAAATATAAAATGCATCAGAGAGAGTGTGGAGTTGGAAAGCTTCCTTCCCTGCCAGGCCTCAAGCATTTGTTGTGAAACAACTCTCAGACCCAGATTTTATTGCTGTTTGATGACACTGACAGCTAATGCTGATGACACAGGGGCTGGGTTTTGTCTGGACAACAAGGAGAGAGGCTGTTGCTGTGGGCTAAGTAATTAACACCTCAGAGGGTTCCAGGGAGCAAGCAAGCTTGCTGAAGTACCAGGGAACAAGGAGCTGGTGGCAGTGGCACACACAGGCATCACATGAAACTTGCACAGTCCTTGATAAAGTCTGGAAAAAGTACTCTTAGGTTTGGAACGTTCATTTTTTTAACCACACAAGTTACCTTTGATTTTCCCTGTGTTTTATACCAGCTGATTTGGTTCAGCTTTGACAGTTCATCTTAATTCAAATTACCAGAACTTCTTTTGTTATGCTGGCCTGTAATCTAATATACTGTTATTAAGTTGCTTATTATTACTGATATTAAGTTGCTTATGCCATGCCAGTCTCATGTCTCTTCCCTGTGTACCACTATTTCTGAAGCTCCTCAAGTTCAAGTGCCAGACATAGCTGTACTCCATAGACTTCTGTTAATAAATGTCTGTCCTTTTGCTATTCTAGTCCTCTGCCTCTGTCAAACAAAGTTGCTGATTGCGCAAAACCATTTTGTGATTTGTTCCAGTGTTCTAAATCTTTGTTTCTGTAACTGAAAGGAGGAAAGGATAATAGCTTGATACTAAAAAAGAAAATATTCTTGTCAAAACATGCCTAAAATTTTCTCTGCACCCAGACAAAGCATTCAAAAAATGATAATTTTATTTGAAACTGAAATGGAAAATGAGGAAATAACGAAAATTTTGTTTCACTTGATCTCAAAGCACTCTTCAAGATTAAAACAAAAAAAAAAATCAAACTTTTGTTAAAAATGTTGAATTGAAAAATTAAAGTTTTAGCCACCCTCCCCCTAACATATTTCTTTTATTCATTTTATCTAAAGCAGTCTGCAAATCCAACCTGGATTTGCAAAAAGCTTGAGCAATTTTCAAACTGCAATTTTAGTTATAAAATAATTAATCCATTTGAGAAATGCCTATGACTCAGGCTTTGTAAAGAAAGGCCAAACAGGAGACAACAAATTCATGTTTATTCATGACAAAAATCTTTCCTTAGGATTCTTGGCCGCTGTGGTCAGTATGCTTTTCTGGGCCTTCTTTACTTTTCTGCCTTTACTGGCTACTTCTGGATGAAAGGAAAAGGGAAGAATAAGCCTTTTTGTGAATTGGATGCTCCTGTTGCACTTCTTAGAGCACATTCTCTTTTGTGTTGAAGACCAGACTGTTCTCAGGGTTCCTTGCTGCTTCTGTTTCAAGCCTATCAGTTTCTTTTATTTGTCTCAGCATTAAAAAATATCAAAGTGTTTGTGCCTTTTTAAAGATTAAAAAGGAAATCAATCCTAGAGTATAATGGAAAAATAGTGTTGGAAAGATAGAAATATTCAGTTTACATGTTATGAGTTTAGGAATTTGATTAAAAACCATTAGAATCTTCAAAAGGAAAAAGGATTGAGAACTGGAATGCAAAAGCAATGGCTTCTATCCATGGTGCTATTGGGGAAAGTGGCAGCTGCAGCTGGGAATTCATCCCTGACCAAGATCCAGTTGCCTGCCATTCACATGTGAACGAGGCTTCTGTGTGCAGCACTGGTGCAGGAAGGCTGTGGTGTCTGCAAGCAGTGCTGGGTGTTCTGCAGCAGGGATTTGGGAACAGGCACTGTCTCAGCAGGGTTAAAGCCAAAGCAAAATGGGAGCCAGGAGACTGCAATTACCGTCCTTGTTAGGCAGAAGAGCACGTCTTCTTCTTAAGTATGCTAATGAGACTTTGCGTTGTGTGTGCCAGTGAACACAAGGATATAGGCAATATTTTAATAGATTTAATAGAAAAACATCTACAGGTCAAGCTAAAACAAAGATATTTGCCTTGGACTCTGGACCACAGAACGGTCCTTACCATAACTGACCAAAAGCCTGATGGTCCCAGCATTTTTTCATAGTAATAACTACTTGTTGTAAAATAGATGGACCAGTTGTGATTATCACATGAGATTGGGTGCAATCAAATCCTCATAATAGGCTAAGTAGGCTTACATGCTGGATTAAACAAAAAAGCTTTTTAATTTGTTGATCTGCCCCTAATAATGACCTTAGAGAGATGTGTGGAGATCTCCAGAGTGGATGGAATATCGTCTTGGTATAAGCCCAACATTTAAACAACTAGACAGATCTAATGCTGGAGTGTACAAGGCAGTTTGGGCATAGCAAATTGGGAGCTGAGCTGTCCCAGAATAGTGTCCTTACACAGCCATTCCCATTTAACAATTATAAGCTGGAGAGCACGGCAGGAGGAGGAACTTACCCTACATTTTGCATCTAAAACTATTTCTCTGCCTTGTCAGGGTCAGGAGAGCACAAGATGAAATATATATAAAACACACTGATATAAGTTTGAGTCTCTAAAGCGCAGTTTATGAGGACTTGAATAATAAATATGGCCTTTTCAACCTATCTTGTGATAGAATTAAAATAAAGCTTTCCAGAGTGACTGTCAAAACCAGAAGAGCCTGATTAACTAACAAAAAGGCTGTAGAAATTCATAACAGACTAAATCGTGCAAGAACAAAATTATGCTGGGACTCAAATTGATATTTTAATATAATGGTTGGTCTTCTTTGTAATACTGATTTGTTATCTGCTGTTCCACATATTTAAAAGCTTGAAAATCCTCTATGGTCATGTAATCAATATAGTATATCGGGACATTTTTTTTCCTTGACCAACAAAATGTTCAATTTCCATGTTGAATCCTGGAAACAGTGCTTTTTATAGCTGCCAAACCTAAATCCAGAGGAATAAATAAAGCCCACGAGGGGTAATGGGCTCAGCTGCAGTGCTGGTACAGAAAGGCTGACACTGACAACTGTTCTGCTGCTTTATTTTCCCTATCAACAAATGGGAGCTACCTTAGCTCATATAACCCTCAGCACAACGCAGTGGTTACACAGGTTAATATTCATTACACATTCAAGGGACATAGAGCATATAAAGCTCAGGTCTGGAAGCTTCTGGGAACAGTGTTTGTCATTCTGTTGTGTGCCAGCACAACACACAGCAGCAGCAGAACTCCTGGAACAGGGCTGGGTTGCTAGGCAGTGCATCCATATAAATATTAAGTCCTAATGATATATCAGCAACATACGTCTCTGCATGTTTAAAATGCATTTGCTTCAGCATGCGCTTAAGTGCTTTGCTGAACTGAAGCCACAAGTGCTAAATGGTGAATCTGAATGGGAAAATGCCACAGGAGAATGGTCTTCAAAGAATAAAATCAAATTATTCTTGGGAATGATAAACAAGCATATGTAAAATGAGCCACAAAAATAGTTGTTATAATGCTATGAGTGAAATGCAGATAAAGGATAGGAAGTTATAAGTGCTAATGCAGCTCTGCTAAATTCAGTGAATATGAATTTATTGTCCGTGAGGATTTCCTGTGATCTTGCCACTAGTGGATTTTGCCACTGGTAAAAATGATTTGAGACACACAGGGCATCACATACCCCATTGCTGAGAAAAACAACAGAAATTGATTCCTTTCCAAGCTAAGTACAGAATGTAGAGCTTCTAGGACAGGAATCTAAGAGTTTAACCAGGATGGTCAGGTATAACTAAGGGAAAGGCCAGGGAGGTGAGCCTGGCTGTATGTCTCATGGATAATTAAATATTGTGGGGAAGGTAAATCCCATTATCACTTATATTTCCATTAAATGTTGCTCTGCTGTTTTGGTGGACCCTCCTGGACCCCCCCGGCCGGGTCCCTGCCATGTGACTGAGTTGGGTCTGTCTAATATTCCAGCAGCCCGGGCTCTGATCTTGTTGGTTGTTTATCCCAGCTCCGCCCCTGGTATCCCCTTTCCCCCTGTCTGTGATAAAACCAGCAGGATGGAAAGCCCCTCCCTCTCACCTCACCGACTTTCACCCAGGTCAGGTGCTCTGTCCCCCCCAGGACAGAGGGAATAAATGACTTAACATCATAAAGGAGGTTTGAGCTATATTTCTCTTCTCAACTTCTGCTTCTGGTGAGTAGCTGTCAACAAACACTGGCTTAAAGTGGAGCTGCACAGTCAAGGAATATTTAGGCTGTTTGTAAATGGTTTAAGATATTCCAAGACATAAAGAGGCAAGCTCACCACAAAATTAAGCAGTGACGAGCTAATCAACTGCCAGACTCTGCCAAGGTGTGGGGATAGAATGAGGGATGCAGAACTACTCTTCAGGATATAAAAAGGAGGGAAGTAAAAGGCAGCCCCAGATGAAATGGACAAGCAGCAGCAAAATCTTTACTTTGACATCACTGGCAAAGACCTGTAGAAATTGCCTACACTGAATCACTCTTCCAAATTTGTGAGTAGAAAGACTAAGTAATATTAAATTATAGATAGTACTTCATTCCTAATATGCATTTTAAGCCTACTATTCCTTCCATCTTTTTGTCTCTTCCATCTTTTTTTTCTCCTTTTCATCAACACTAGAAACTCAAAGAAGGGTTACTATTTCTGCAAATTAATCAGAGTAGAAAGGAGATCTGATAGAAATAAAGAAGTCTCTTAACCCTTACCACTCCCATCCAGTCCTAAGTTTATTCATTGTTCCAGTCTGAAAATCAGTTGCAAAATTTAAATGCAGCAAAATAAAAAGAGATTATAGAGAGAACTGAAGTCTCTTCAGGAACCAAAAAATAATCTCTAGAAAGTGAGGTTTTGACAGTCATTGAACCTGCAAGAAATGAAAAAGCTGAAAAGCTCACAGGAAATTGTTGACTACAACACAATTACAGTATAAATCTCTATCACAAGCTTAGTAGGAGGTCAGGGAAAAAACCCTTTTGATTAAATACACAGAAAAAACCCAACATCTCATATTTGCACTTTCATTGGACCAAAATAAGGATGTGTAGTGAGAGTAGTGAATAGCTAAGCAGATTGCAAGTAACAGCCAATGACAGTGCAGCAGCTACCTTTAGTAGATTGCTATCCTTGCCCTGCAGCATGACCAGATGTCTTTAAGCACTGTATGCTGAAAGACATATAGAATACCTTGCATGAAACTGTTAACTATCTAAATGGGCAAGCAAAGGGCAAGGGAGGTAACACTTGATAAGGGTAATTGTAAAAAGTCACCAAAACCAGTGACATCTCCTAAGAATGTGGCCAAAATTCCAAGATCTACTCCTTTGGACTTGTTTCCCTGCCAACCTGCTTGCCTGTTGAAGCAAGTGGTAGGAGAACAGATATCAAGCTTACTTGTTCTTTGATCTCAGGCGCTTATAAGTATGAAATAGCCAGAGTGGATGACACAGAGTTTTGGAAAACTGCATTGTAAAATCATACATCAGAAGGAATGGAAGTCAGTGAAATTATAGAACTTGCTCCTCTGCCCTGAGTAGCAGTCATACTCTAAAATCAGAAAATTATTAGACATTGAAGAGCTTTTTAAATGAATTTTGAAAGTTATCTAAAATTAATTTACAGTAATTTTACTTCCTAGATAGCAGTGCACTAGAACATACTTTTACAAGGCATTAGCTTCACATTTTAGTGGAAGGACACAAATCATGAACTGGTCCATTTTTCGAGTTCTTCTGCAGAATGTATATTTTCCCCAGGGATTGGCAACAGTATTTAGAGCATATGCAATTTCTTCTATAATGGTTAGCAGAATTTGCTCTCCGATCCACTGTATTATGAATTGTCCAACATTTCTACCACTAAGGTCTTTCACTTTGCCCCTAAACAGAAGAAACTACGAGTCAGAGGTGGCAGCCAAAACAGGGTTCAATCTTTGTCCCACGCTGGAAGGCACTGGCAGTACATGTTTTTCTCTCTCAAATTTCACCTTACATGCATCCTCAATTCAGTCCATCTGCTTTCTACCATTTAGAGGGCTTTCCACAACCTTTGCTGGTATTTCTATTTCTATTGAAGCAGTCTTTCTTACTTATTCTATAGCAAATTTCAAGATGTCTTTTCATATTTCATATATTTTTCCTTTTTTTTTTTTTTAATTTTAGATCTCCTTTTCTTTGCCTATTCTCTCTGCTCCTTCTGTACTTGTGTACCTTCCTTTTCCTCAAATTTATATGCCTTTATAATCCCTATTCTTTGTAGCCTCTGAATAATCTGCTATAATTTTTCCTTCCAATCCTTTTTCCTTTCAGTCTCTTTCTATTCCATTTTGTCTTCACCTTATCTATTGTTTCATTGCACCATCTCATCTCTCAGATGTTTCACCTTTTTCTCTCTACATTATGCATTTGAAGATTTTTACTTTAACATGTCCCTTTCCCAACACATGCGTGTGTCTCTTCCTTAATTTCATCTTCCATATTTCTATGAGGTCCCAGACATTAATTTCCCCTCTGTCCTCAGCCTCACTACCAGTTTTACAGAGGAGGAAGACCTTTCTAAATTCAGTAGTGGGTTAAAGAACAGTGACAAATGTCCCACAGAGATTAATGAGCATGGTACATGGAGGGGCAGAGGTGCTATGGGCTTCTTGGTAGTATCTGTGTAGATCCAGGAGTTAGTCTAGCAGATGGGGCTGATGCTCAGTGCTGCAGACTAAAAATTTACATGAAAAAACTCTAAGATCCTGTGTGTCATGGTGTCATCCTTTCAATTTTGTTAACAAGAATGGGTTAGTGTCAGATGTTATAAACCTTGATATCTTATCCAAACTCAGAAAATTTAGCCCAATCTGCCTCTTCACCTGTTCTGATAACGGACTTATTCTTATTTATAGTAAGGCACTTCCAGAACATTCCTGCAGTTGTTGTGAGACCCTCCTGTAAATGACAGTCATTATCATTAAGGGATGATTAGGACCTAAATACTCTTGCTACAATTTCATCCTGCATCTCAGGGCATTGCAGGCTATTTTATGAATGATCATGGTATCACAGAATTATTAAGGTTGGAAAAGACCTTTTAGATCTTTGAGTCCAAAGATTAAGCCAGCAATGGCAAGTCCACCACTAAACCATGTCCCTAAGCACCACATCTACACATCTTTTGAATGTTTCCTGAGATGGTGATTCCATCACTTCACGTTCCAATTCTTGGTCACTAGTGAAGAAATTTTTACTAATATCCAATCTAATGATATTTCCTTGTGGTCTTTTAGAGCATTCTTTGAGTATACCTATATTATCAAAAAATGGAGACAGTATTATATGCTTTGCTTCTTCCTACACTATGTAGTATTTTGGAGAAATCTCTCCTATCTGTGACATTGGCTGGGATAGATGATTTCCTTCACAGCAGCTGTTATGGGTCTGTGTTTTGGATTTGTGCTGGGAACAGTGTTGATAATTCAGGGATATTTTAGTTATTGTTGAGCAGTGCTTACAGACAGCCAAGGCCTTTTCTGCTTCACCCCACCAGTGAGGAGGCTGGGGGTGCATAAGGAGCTGGGAGACGATACAACGAGGACAGCTGATATTCCATACTACATGGTGCCATGTTCAGCCTATAAAGCTGAAGGAAGAAGAAAGAAGTGGGGCATTTGGAGTGAGTGATGATGTTTGTCTCCTCAAGTCACTGTTATTCGTGTTGGAGCTCTGTGTTCCTGGGGATTGCTGAACACCTGCCTGCCCATGGGAAGTGGTGATTGAATTCCTTGTTTTGCTTTCCTTGTGTGTATGCATGCTTTTTGCTTTACCTATTTAGCTGTCTTTATCTCAGCCTGTGAGTTTCCTCACTTTTGCTCTCCCTCATCCCACTGGGAAGAAAAGAACAACTGGCTGTGTGGGGCTTAGCTGCCAGCTGGAGTTAAACCATGACATTATCACTTTTCTCCTAACCAAATTAACAGATCTAGTTCTTTTCTGTTTCGTCCCTATTTGAAATATTCTCCTGTGATTCTTAAAGTTTAATTTGCCTTTCTCAAAATATTTTTCAGTTTCTCTCATAGTCTCTTTAATTGAGTTGACCAAAAGTAAATGTAGTATTTGTAGTAAGGACATGCTGTAGAGCAGGTTGTATACAATAGCATTTTATATAATTTTGTCTTTGCTATTCACCATCTCCTTTTCCATGCAGCCAAATGTCTTATTTTCTGCTTCTTCATGCACAGCAGAAGCAGAAGACTTCTTTGAATGATCTGTAATGATGCCTAGAACTATTTTCCTAAGAAATAACAGCTTATTCTGAATCCATCAGTACGTATCAGTATTTTAAACTGTTCCTTCCAGTGTTGGTTACCTTGCACTTGTCTAAAATAAATCTAATCTGTTATTGTGTTGCAAATTTCTCTAGTTTGATAGATTTTGCCAGAATTTTTCCCATCATTACCACTGAAAGGTTTTATTCCTCTAGGTAATACTACAGCTTGCTTTGGTTATGCACTCTTCCTGTTACTTAATATTGTTTAATATTTACACAGTGGGATTGATTCAACACCTGACATACAAAGGCTTGTTCAGAGATGGTATGAGAAGTAAACCCATCTTTTCTGCCACCCTAGAGAGGAAAGGAATGTCTGGAGCCACACAAAGAGAATGCAGCTGCCTCAGGAAGTGCAATTATGGGGCAATTCTCTAATTAATCTCTTGTCTTAATTGAACTGCTCCTGCATTATCCTCATGAAATCCAGAGCAGCACTGCCCTGGAGCAGCTCTGCTCACCAAATGCAGATGACCTTCTGGGCTGAGAGTGTGAGGGAGCTGCAGAATCTGCAGTCCGGGTCTCTCTGAGCTCCGGCATTTCCTGAGAATGTTAACAATCCAGGGGTGCTGATTTTCTCCTGTAAATCTTGACCCCCAGTAGGACTTTGTTCAACAGCAGTTGTCTCCTCATTTCCTCAAGTGAAGATCAAAACAGGTCAACAAACCACTGTAAGAGCTTCATCCCCAAGACAGTAATGATCCCATTCTCTTACACTGGGCCTCAGTAACAGGACAAGCACACACAGAGATGGATTTTACCTATAAGACCCTGTGGATAGCATCGCTATAAGGCAGGACAGGTCCTGGCTGCCAGGGGCCATGGCACAGCTCCATCCAGGGAGCAGGACACTGGGGACAGCCCCAGGCATTCGGCATCAACCAGGGACCAGGGACGGGCCACAGGCAAGGATGGGCACTCAAATGAGATACAAAACTGTGTCTGGGGGTAGGTTCTGGTACAGTTATAGCCTAAAAGCACTTGAAGAGTACCCACACAGGCAATAGGACCGTTAATTGTTTAATGATGGAAAACTAAAAAGAATGAATTCTTTTACAACTAAGCAAGTTCCTGACACTGGGAGGAGTTTACAGAGTTATAGCAGAGGGGAAGTCTCGATGTCCTGGGACATTTAAAATTAAGCTGATCAAAACCTTAGCACATGCACTGTGGGAAACACTCCAAAGATAGATAGGCAATACAGTAGATAAAAGGGATTTTCAATCTCTTATTATGATGAAATTATAGCTTGAATTGCCCAGCAAGAAAAAGTTGCACAGATTCATTAAAGGGCAATTTAAATCTTTCAGTTTTGTTACACACTCAAGGAACAAACTAAATCCCAACAGGGTATCACCGTACTGTGCCCATGCCATATAGCTAAGGATGTATGAACAGCAGGTAGTCATGTTCATAATGAATGAGAAATGGAACCAAAGCCTGTCACTTTTGCTACACTGGCCTTTCTGCCAGCCACAGTGACATATTCCACTATTACTTTAGACATTTTGACCAGTTTATCCACAGAAAAAAAGAACTCTTGGTGAACTATTAATTAAAAATGGGATTAAAATACTCAGAATCACTGGAAATATAGGGCAAAACCTTGCCCTAGGACATGCAGGCAAAAATCCTGTTGTCTTCAGAGTGACTTGCAAGTGTATATCCAAGGGCAATGATTAGACTATTATTATTTGCTCTAAGAAATAAGGCAAGTAATATTGAAGAAGGACATTCTTGGTGTTTCATCCATAACACTGCAACCTATAGCCACATATATTTTCAGATTTAACCTGGAATCTTTTACAGCATGCAATTAGCTTGACAAAACACTGTTTCAAGTCTCATTCATTAAGAGAGTCCTGAGGGTCTTGGTATTTTGCTTAAAAAAAAATTAATCATTATTTCAGAGAGAACAACTTTTCAACTGAGAGGAGATCCTGAAAATGAGAGGGAAGGGAGGAAGAGAGGGAGGAAAGAAGGAAGGCAAAATAAATCTGTGCATTGAGGTTTGTGAAGATGAAAAGACATCTTTGTTTTTATTTGCATATGTGAAATGCACTCCTGAAGTCATACAATAATTATATAAACTGGAAGTTTCTTCTTTCTAGCATGATTTCTTAGGTTCAGTAAGGGGAAGAAGCATCCCACATCTACTTGAAGACTTTTTGAACCAAGAAATTTGTGGACTAGGCAATTTTATAAGATGCTGAAATATTAATGTGAAGTAGGCCTTAAACTGTAGCTATTGAGACTTGAGAAATGCAAATGCTTTTAAAATAGTTTCTATTCCCTGAATAAACAAGCCTAACTCTTGGAATCTGGGATTGTATTTTCAGAAGCAAGACATCTTAAAGCATTTCTGAGGAAGACCTGAGCACTGGTCATCTGGAAAATTGGGCCCTTTGAAGCATCTTAAGTTGGACACACATTATGATTCTGCCTGTTGAAAATTTACTCTTGAATTTCTGGTACTTGCTTGAAATTTACACTGCTAAGAATACTAAAGAGTGCAAATATGTTAATTTTCAGCAACATTCATTCTAGTACAAATGCTTATAAAGTATTTGCAAAAGATCCATTGGATATTTATAGCATCATTGATTATGATAATAATGTCACTATTAATATTATTGATAATAATTATAGTCTCAGCTTATTTGCTTGGAATAAATTTTTTTGTGTTCTATCCAGGTCTGCTGAACAAGAATGCAAGCAGGCTCTGGCTTGCTTTAACATCAGGCCCAGCATTCCTGGCCTGAACTATAAAACTCCTCTTGTCTTCAATGGATGAGGAGACTATTTCCACAGTACACAAAAATATCTCTGGCAACAATGGTAGCAGTCATTCCTTTGCTCATCTGCAAGGTAAAATGTACTTCTGTAAAATACCAGGTAATGGTAAGGCAGCTTTTGACCTTCATCAGGAAACTCTCATTGCTGAGTCTTGATCTCGGGTCCACATGTTCTATTTCCTTTAAGAATGCCTGGACAGTTACTGGAAGATATCACCCCAATGACGGCACGAGACAGCTGCACTTCTGCTAATAGCTCTGCCCTGCTGCAGTTCCCTCACATGTTTTTTCCTATGCAGAATTATTATCAGAAAACTGGCCTCATTGACTCAGGTAAATTGCATTTGCCTGTTCAGTTTTCATTGCCATCTTTCAATCTGATTTATTTTACCTGTTATTTCATGTTCTGTTGTGTTCAAAAGATCCTAATAGCACTTGCAGGAAAGCCACAATGGAATATTAGGTAATCACTGGTGACATTTTATGAAACATGTCTAAATTGCTACACAGTATTTCTCCACTGTGCAACCTACTTAGATTCTAATTCTGTGAGGATTTACTCATGTGCTAATTTACGCCTGGTAGTTTGAAGTTTCTTAGCAAAAAAAAAAATCAAGCCTATCTTAAGTATTTCCAGATGGACACCGAGAAACAGAGGAACTTCACATCATTATTATTCATCCTTTTTTTCTCTTCTTTAACATTAAAAGACCTGATTCCAGAGGGATCAGTTAAGTACTCATTTAATTCCAGTTAACTCACTGTCAGACCTGTCCGTAGAATATGAAGATGATAGAGACAGCTGTGGTGTCAGTATCAAGTGATGGTACAAAGTAGCACAACAAAAATAAAAGTTTATCCAATAGACTACAGAAAAAAGCAGTGTTTTCCTAATTACCTCTGAAGTCTGAGCTTGACGAGAAAATATATCACATAGGTCTTTGTTGAATGTGGAAAAAGACAGCATTCACATGAGAAGAAAGGTGGAAACCCGCAGCAAATTCCCATCTTTCTGTCCTCCGAGATGAATGTTAGCTTGTTATACATGGTCAGGTCATACTTCATTTATTAAAAAGCTGATGCCAAGCACTGCATAATAGATGCCATTTTCAGTATGTGTAAATCTTAATAGATAAGGAAGATGCTAAATCTTCTGGACATCAGGCATGTGAGAGCATGAGTACAGTAAGGCATTCAAAATCTAAACAGTATTTTGAATCTTAAAACTATTTAACTGTTTAAAGCTATTTCATCTCCTCACAACTTGTTGAATTCTGCAATTTCTTGATTTCCACCACTTTTAGTGAACTGAGAGATGACAAAAAGGAAAGTTTTCCCTCAGGCTGCTGCTGGGGTTATGTTTTCATACCTCCTATTCCTGATGAAGTGCTCATGAAGCTTATCATGAACCATTGCAGTTTATAGCTTGATTTTGCTCTGCCATAAAATGTCAGGCTTTAGGCTGTGCCTACAAATGGCAGGAGAAGCTTGGCTGTCTGCTGTGCCAACTCAGAGCAGAAACCTTGGCAGCCCCTCCAGTGTTACTGACAAATACAGAATTTCTCATCATTTTGTTTTGTGGAGAAAAGCTGGAAAAACAATGTCAGTGTACCCGAAAGACTCCAAGAACCTAAAATGACTCAAAAGATGTAAAAAGCAAATCAGGATTTTTAAGGTAACCACATCATTTTAGTATGTATTTTTTTTGATTTGCAGGACTGGCAGCTGGGGTTAGACAGAGTTTGCTTATGAGACTTAGACTGACATAGCAGCCAAACCGCAGAAACAGTGCATTTCCCTGTGTCTGAAATCAGTCAGTGCAGGACTTGGCACACACAGAGTCACTATTTTCTTTGGGCAGGTGAGGACCCCTAACTAAGACTTGCTGTTTTCCTGAGGCTGGGCTCACACAGCTACAAGCTGGTTTGCAGCACTAGCAGTCATGAAGACAGCACTTATGGAGGTTTTTTTCCAGTGGTAGCAAAGTGCTTTGGCTCAGATTCCTGCTGTCCCAGTGGGGTGGTTTTAAAGCACTTTCATGCTTTGTTTCTGGTTCAGATAGCCCCTGGCATCAATGTGAGCACCCTCCAGGGCAGGATGAGCTGCTGTGCCCCCCCTTCTCACGTGCACACCCAGCATGTGAGAGGCAGTCAGGGTAATGAGTGTGGCATGAGCTGTATCTGTGGGAAAAATCAGCTTGCCTTTCCAAGAGGAGTTTCTCAGGGTTTTCTTCATTTAAGATGCAAGCACTAATGCATAAAAGGAGGTGGTGGGGAGAGCAAAACTAAACATCAATGCACACTGTTGAATATAAGAGGGAACTGTGGAGAATACCTGAATATAAGAAGGAGCTGTGCAGAACACCTTTAAACTTGAAAGATCAAGACCCTTAGAAAAAAGGGTAATTTCATGGTGGAAAACCTATTTTATTGTACTTTCTGTTGAGAGGAGTAAAATTGCACTGCACAGTTCTCATTGCACAGTTAGGGACTGGTAGCCTTTATACACTGTACAACTTATGGGACAGCAGACAAGAAGGTTCTTTCTTTTTTCTGAGGTTTCAGAAAATAATTTTGAAACAAATTTACAAGAATGGGACTTGATGACATCGATCACATATCTCCAAAAAAGATGTGTGCCAGCAGAACACCAGCTAGAGGAGGTCACAAAGACATAACTTACATAGATTTGCAGATGAACTATGTAATGAATCTTGTCCAAAGAATTATTAGATATTATGAAACAGTTTTGAGGTGCTTTTTTGGCAACTTAATTTTTAAGCCTTAGGGATAATGTAAGCATTCTTTGATGATCATAATGATTTGTTGGAAGGTTGGCTTTTTAAGGAAATGTGACTGAAATCTGTGTCCATCAGTCTCTTTGCTTGCTCTTTGTTCTCTCACCTTCTTGACCAAGCTGGCTGATCCTACCAGAATCAGCAAAAGGGCAAAATATCTTGAAGTTACAAAGGTCTGACGAGTTTCACAAAAATTGACAGCTGAGAAAAAAAGGAAGCCTCAGATTAATACTATCAGTGATGCAAAAGCTTCAGCACAAACACAAGACTCTTCAGCATGGGCTGAACTAACCACTGTAGGTGAAGAATATAAAGTTATAGACCAGAGGTTTGGTCACATGGGAGGGAGTTGGGGGTGGGCAGAGGAGTAGCTGAAGTAATTGTGGTAGGGGCAGGCAGAAAGGTGAACCGATGCAGGATGTAAGTAAATAGAAAACCAGTCATTATTAATTCTGTTGTTACCATAGCTGCTTTCTTTTTAACATGGATTAGAATTCCAAACAGTCACAAACATCCAGGAGCTGCAGAATAAAGTAAGACACCAGGTTTCACAACACTTGCTGCACTAGATCTGCTAACATTGCAGCACTAGAGCTCATTCTTACCTTTCCACAGGGTCAACCAAATGCTGAGTGGTAATACTGACCTCATTAAAAGCACTTTTCATAAGCAGTCTCCATGCTTGGTGTAAGGACCTCACTAAAGAAAACACAGCTTACTAATATGAGGGTTCATTGAAAGTTAGATTTGTCAGCAAAACCAGGCCAACTTTTGTAATTCTGTAGCGCAAAAACAACTTATCTTTTGGATATGAGGGAAAAGACAGTCTAAAATGCCAGTGTTGTAAGAGGAATCTCCGATAAACCCAAAATTGTGTTCCTAGCACCTAAATATTTAGGGCAGAATGTTTTAGAATAAGAAGTATCTATTGTTTTCTTTTCTAACATGGATCTCACTTCTGAAGGACTTGTGATGCCCGAAGATTTTCAGTTTTTTCATGTATTTTTAGTTCTGTAGATTTTTAAGATATAATTTTATAGTTTCTAGTACCTTCTTACCCTTTTTCATGCTTTAGAACCATAGCTAACCCTTGCTAACACATTATGCCACACTCCTGAAATTCTATTTAGTCCTATTTTCAAGAAAAGAATTTTTAACAAGGACATCTTGTTTTGCATCTGCATTTGAGAGACAAAACAAGACAGAAAGCAAGGGACTCCCTGGAGACACTCCAGGGGGCAGGCCCAAGGGTGTGTCACCAGGGCAACTGCTCTCCCATTGGATGTACCTGCTAGATAGACTAATTAACTGACCTTATAAAAATTGTAGAAATCCTGTACTGCTCATGTGCTTAGCTATTTTTGTGCCCTTGAAAGCTTTCATTAAAGAACTGCTCTTTATATTACCATTTTAATTTTGTTTGGAAAGTTTTTCTTTTGATTCTAGGCAACAGCTTCTGCTTTGATTGAAAATTAGTATATTGATACAAAATCCCACAAAAGATGTGTTTTTTGCCATCTTCCAATCTCACATATCTACCAAATACTTCTGAGCAGCCTAGGAAGAGAGTTGGCTGCTTATGATTCGGGAAGATCTCAGACATGATCCATGTTTTTCAGTGTCTAGGTAGAAGAGATTTTTTCCCTGGTAATTTGTGATTTTTTCCCCCCACGGCACAGCGGAGAGTTAGAAATGGCGGCACAGGCACCTGAGGGGAACTGATCCCAGCGGAGCGGCAATGGGATCCAGCTTTCCAAACCTACCTTTCCAGGGGGTTTGTTTGTCTCTGGTCTTCCTTGTTTTGGACTGGGGTGCAAGACAGTGTCTGCAGGAGTCCCTCACCCTCTCGTCTTTGTTCCTGACAGCCGTGTGGTGTGGCGCGTGGGAGCAGCCGCCATTTTACCTCTGTCTGGGGAAGCCACTGGATGTCACCTCTGGGGAGCGTCTGCCATTTTGTTTTTGTTCCTGGTGGTAAACACCTTTTGGTGGGTAAAATATCTTCTCTTTTTGTACACTTCTGTTTTTAGTATTGTGGTTGTTATTGTGCATTTCTTATTCCATTGCTTTGTGCTTTCAGTAAATTATTATCTCAGCTATAGTCTCTGCTTTTGTCCCTCCTGTACCAGAAGGGGTACGGGTAGCAGAGTGGCTTATTTCAAATTTAATTTCCTGCTGGTGTTAAACCACTACACATGCAGGCACACACAAACTTCTGTCTGTGACCCTTTTTCATACTGCTGTCTATGTATTTTTTGTCTTCAGACAATCTGGCTTGTATTCTTTTTTTGTGTACCATAATCCTAACCTGTCTACCCTCATCCTGCTTTTTTCTGCCTGGTAGTAAGGATTATTACTATATCTAAAGGCAGGGGTGTCCTCTGTATTGAAGCCAAAGTGTAGCTGATCAAGTTATTCCTTGCCCCATCCTTTATTAATGCTGTTTGTTATTGAATTGACTGTCTTCCAGACATTATTTCTCCCTCAGCTCCCTGATTTGTGCCAGTAGCCCACACTGCCTTCAGTCACAATTCAGGCTAAACTAGCTGATTTTGTACTGAAGCAGGCTATAAACACTCATAAAACCTCATAATGCAGGTTGGCCACAAAGACAGGCAGAGGCCCATAATGGATAGTTGGTAGGCAGAAAAATCTTAATCCACTACAAGGTATTTCTGAGGGGATTGTATGTCTGTATCATTGTATATATACTATAGATAGTCATTGAGACTATGGCCAGAACTACAAAGCATTTTAAAGGAAAGCAAAGCTCCAGTCTATATCTTAAATCAACCTGTGTGGCTTCCTTAAAGACACACAGGGAACCTGTGATGGAACAGGAAATTGAATTAAGCTTCCTAGGTAGCAAGTCTAAATTGCATTTTTACCGAAGTTGGAAGTCAAGTTAGAAAAACAATTTGCAACTAAGCAATGCACAGCAGTGAAATAGGAAAGTAAAGTTTTAGTTTATTTAAAGTGTAGAACTTCTGTGAACTGCAGGTGTTACAGATCAACACTTTAATGGGAGCCACATGCATTGCATCCTTGATGTCTGACTCCAAACTCAGGTTAAGAGATAAAATTGTTTTGACATCTAAGGAGGACATGATGTTCTTTCTGAATATAGATCAAGCTGTCTGTGACATGTAAATGAAACTCTTCTGAGTATTTTTTTTAAAGAAATGTGATCAAAAAGAAAAGGTAGAGAATTTTTCATGCTTATATGCTATCCTGGGAGTCCAGTTCTAATTACAGAGTCTCTTTAGACAGTGGCAATGTTTTAATCTTGTTTTGCTGGAACACTTAAGCATGTACTTAGGTAAGGTTGTTTTCAGAACTGCATGTAAGTAATACTTAAATCACAATGCTTTTCCCTGGTGCTGACTGTAATTTCCATTCATTGATTCTACCAGCCTTGTCTAGTCTAGTTTTTGGAAGATGTTTACTTATATATTCATATACCTTACCATTAGTGTACACTGTTTTTCCCCTTGTCTGCTAAAATGTGTGCCACAGACCTCCTGTATGTCTAATGAAATATTTCTAAACTGGTTTCACACTGCTTCTATGAATTTCTGTTTTTCTACTTTTCTCTTCAGTCTGCTCTTTCATCTAAAGAAAAATCTTTCTGTACTCTGAAGCCTTGTATTGGAGACAGCTCTCCTAAACTTTATAAGGAAGCAGAAGACAATGTGTCATGCAAATGGACCCAGACTTCACTTTCTTTCAAAAAACAGGACAATCCCTTAATGTCACTGCTACTTCACAGAATCATAGAATCAAAGAATCAGGGAATTGTTTAGGTTGGAAAACCTGAGATCATTGAGTTCAATCATTACCTGATCATTGTCGAGGCTACCACTAAACCATATTTCTTGGTGACCCATCTAAATGTTTTGAACACTTACAGGGATGGACTCAGGCTCTACAAACCTCTGCAGAACTATGTAATGTTCTGTCTCTGTGCTCTCTCTTCCTTTCAGATCAGAATGGTTTGCTTTCCACTTTTAGCTTCTGTGATAACATGCCTCTTCTCAGTGTCAAGCTCTGTCTCATGCTGTTGCACAGGTTGTCCCTGTATTATTCACTATATGGTCCTATCCATGCTTTTTCCCCCATTGCAACAACCTGTAACTGCACAGAAGTCATGGACTCAGATGCCTACATCTACTTGCACTGCATTCTCTCTTTGTCCTCTGCAAATCCCTACATATTCAGCATTTATATATTTTCCCTTGTCTGAACAAACAAGTATTTATTTACACAGAAGCCAGAGAGGAAGTTTGCCAAAGATTTTGTATGCATCCACTAACTCAGTTTCACATGAAACAGAGTGCAAGAAGTAGAAACATGGGAAACTTTGTTTTGAAGAGGTCTTGTAACTTTTCCATTCATAGTTTAGTGGTACCATCCTTGGGAATGTGTCCTTAATTCAGAATGCCATGCACAGAGGGAAGCACCTGATTTTGTGATATTCCATGGAGGAGAGGATGGAGCATGGACAAATGCCAGACCTGGTGAGACAGAGATGCTTGATTTGATAGGTATCTTCCCGGTGGTCCAGAAAAAGAAGTAACTGTCCTGTTCTTCTGAGTCTTGATGCTGTGATTTTTCTATGAGTAGCTGGCATCTAATTCCTGGAGCATTTTGTTTTCTGCAGCTTTCTTTTCTTTTTCCTTTCTGTCCCACTTACAAGAGAACTACAAAAGCTCCCACAGGATGTTCCAGATGTTCTGAAACATAAATGCAGAGAGATGCACAAAAACACTCAACATTTCACAAAGATCTGTTTTTCCTTCTAATTTCTGTTAAAAGAAGCAGCAAACCCTTAAAACAAGACTGCCATGCTCACTATTCTCAGCTTTCTCTTGGCACATGCTGTGTGGGTGGGAAAAATTACATCTTATAGTTTAATGCTGGCTACTTTCTTTTTCTCCCTTAACTTGCCCTCATCCTTTTTTAGGGTTTTATCAGACCGAGGTGATAAATCAGGTGGAATGATCCTGCCATCAGCTTTACCCTAAATCTAAATTGGGACAAGGAGAGAGATAGAAAGAGTTTGTGGAGAAAGTACCAGGGACCATGGAGATTCCAATAATAGACTCCTTATTCTGTGTGGGAAAAGTGTCTTCCAGAATTGATATAATGTGCCATTGTGCACCCCTCAAAGCATCTAAAAACCCTGGCAAATGAAGAGATTATGATTTACGCTGTCTTCTCTTTGTTCCTTTGAGAGCCTGCTAAGTGCATAGCGATGCTCATGGCATTCAGGGCAATCTGACCCACTCAGGCTAAATCAGTAGATGATACCTTCTCCAGGTAACAAGTGACAGGATGAGAAAATGTTGCACCAGGGGAGGTGTAATTGGATATTAGGAAAACTTCCTTCACTGAAAGGCTGGCCAAGTATTGAAATAAACTGCTCAGCGATGTGACGGAATCACCATTTCTTGGAAATTTTGAAAAAATGTCTATTTGTAGCACCTGGGGACATGGTTTAGTGGTGAAGTTAGCAGTATTAGATTAATGGTTGGACTTGATGATCTTGGAGGTCTTTTCCAACTTTAACACATCTGTGATTCTATGACATAGTGGAGAATAAAAGAGGCCAAGGTTTCAGTCTGTCCATGAAACAGAAAGCTCTGCTGATGTTCGCAACAACTTTGTGACATGCAAGTTTGTGCTAAGGTAAGGAATATTTGTCACCAGGCATAGACAGAGATGCATCTGGGACCAGGAAATGTTTAATTACTGTTGGCAGGTTTAAGCCCCTTCTCTGGACTTTCAAAACAGGAGAAGGACTATGTTTGTATCCTATGCTCTCCTCTTCAGATGACGAGGACATGGAGTGTCTAAGACACCTGTAATTTATTTAACATTCTGCTGCTGTTAGGCATATCCTCTTCTTTTACTTTCTGCATCTGCAAGCAGGTGAATCTGAGACGTGAACACCATTATATAAATGACCAAGGATAACTTCTGTGCCTCTTTGTCACACTTACAGAAGACAGACTCCACAAAGAAACAGCTAGGGAAAGTCAACAGATATCACCAGTCCTAAATCCTCTTTGAATATCTTGCAGCTGAATTTTGGGATCAAAATAAGGGGAGGTTTCCTTTTATTTGCCTTTCTGGCATTTAGATTCCATAAGCATATTTTTTTTCCTTCTCTTGGCTTAAAGCAAGCTAAGATGAAAGGAAACCAGAGTATGAGACTTACAAAATCTTGAAACTGGGCAGTGCAATATTCAGCGTTAATGTCACTTTTGACTAGAGACAAGGCAGCTTCTATGTAAAGAAAAAAAAAAAAAAAAAACAAAACCCAAAACAACAACAACAACAACAAAAAACACACCACCACAAAAACTCAACCAAACAAAACCAAACCAAACACAAAAAAAAAAAAGAACCCAAAACAACAATAACAAAACTTAGATACCAGGAGAAGTGTGTCTGATAGGAGAATAAGAAGCAAGGACCCTCAGGCTAGCCATTATCTCTGAAGAATTTTGTTCTTGTTCCTGCTTAGCTCAAGCCAAATCAATGTAAGGGTTTTGTCCCCATTCCAATTAGTCCATCATAGTTCAGTATATCTGGAAAGTCCTAAAAAGATCTGTGCAGTTATTTCAGGAGAATGAGCAGCCCCTATTTCTGTTCAGTTAAATGTCAGCTGAGCATACCTGGCACTTTGCAAGAATTGCTTTCCTGAAAAAGATGAAGGCTGACTCTGACAGAGAAGTAGAGGGTGAGAAGGGAGAGATGCAAGCAGCTGAATCTCTTAAATGTTCCTGAGAATCATTAAAAATAAGGGTGACCAGGGAATGTAAATGTAAAAGACACCTAGGTCAAAACTTCAAGTGTGATTTTGGTGCAGCATCTCTAGCTACATTATTTGGATACAGTCTGAAACAGAAGAATTTGAAAAGTGTTTACAACATCCTGAAGGTATTTTGACATCTGTTCATTTGGATGTTTTATTTTTCCACTGAGGGGATAAGGGCAGAATAATTCCTGCTTGAACTTCACTCAATGGAAAAGTAAAATCATTGCTTTTGCCAATGAGAGAGAATAACTTTGAACAAGTTCTGGCCAAGTTCATACCAAAGGTGCTGAACTCTTCTCTTTGAAGAGATACCATGTAGCAGAGATCATTTTGTACTGCATGCTGATATTTCCTCCAAATTAACTTAAACTGGCATTCTGCCTCAAAAGCTGAAAAATATTAAACCTGACACTCTGCTTGTTTGTTCTGCATTCAGAATGTCTACAGCTACCCCTTTTGTGACTTTTCTGTTGCTGCTGGGTTTCCACTTAGATTGTTAGATGTCCTTTCTCACTATTCTCAAAATCTCTGCTGGCCCCCAAGTGACTCCTACACTGTGACTCATGGGCCTCTTTCATCAGGAGGCAAACTCACGGTCTCCTTCAACACATGCTGGATGTGTTCTGCACAGCTCCAGGGTTTCTACTGCTGCTAATGAGATTTTTCTGGAGGGATGTGAAATATCATTAAGGAATGGTTTCTGAAAGCCTAATATTAGTTTTTCAGTGTTTAACCAGGAGTGCCTCCTCACTGCTTAATGCTAATAATCTCAGAAATGGTTACTTTGGCAGTAGGGTGATCAAGGATCAGCTCACTGGTATCAACACACAGGTTCATCTGCTAGAATGGGTGTTTTTGGACTTTTGGAGTGATGAAAAAAGGAACAATACTTGCCGACTTATAGCAAGGTGAGTTGTGGAGCTGAGTGCTAAGTGTAAGCCTTGTCACAAGCTAATGGTATAACCTGGCTGCACATGTAGGGAATTCCTATCCAGCCCAGTGAAGAGAACAGAGGGAATTACCAGAAATACTTACTTTGAGAGAAATGCCTGTCCTTGAAGATGAAGAGGATGGCATTAGGTTGTGGTGGGCTGAGGAAATGAAAACTGTCCTAGGGAGACAGCCCTCTTGGCTACTGATTGTGGGGTTGGTTAGGGAATGGGAATCATGGAGAAGAGAACATTGGGATAGGACCTGTGGATAGTGCTAGAAGAGCTATGAGGCAGAGAAGGGTAAGAATTTGAGAAAGAGAAAGGAAAATCTCCCTGAGACGCTATTTGTTAGTACTGTCAGCAGGGATTCAAGAAGATTGTGGATAATTACTTGACCAAATGAAAAGGTACATGTAGTGCAGGGATACAGAAAAATGCATAATCAGACATTCTTCAGCTGGTCTAGACAACATCCATTACTTCCATTGCAGAGCTGACAAAGGCCTTAGGTTTCCCTGCTTGCTACTTTGGAAGATAGCATGACAACCATTAAGTCAGGGAACTGGGACATAAGGTTTAAACACCACTGAGGCAGCTGAAAAATAGAAGAAAGTCAGTGGATTACTGTGTCCAAGACTTCCTTTTATCTAGAAAGTGTGGAGGTGGGTCCCTGTCCCTAGGTCACGTGTGTCCCATATCTGTTCCTGATTAGGTGGTGTGCTAGTTTTAAAGCAAACTAGTGAGGGACTTCAAGTCAGAAATACAATTTAATAGGAAAGAAAATAAAATAAATGTAATAGTACAAAAAAACCCACCACAACCCACTGACAGAGTCAGAGTACAAACCTGACCCCCTGACAGTCAGGGGGTTAGCAGCAGTCCAATTTAAATGGTGGCTGCAGTCCTCCTGAAGTGATGGTTCCGTTGAAGCAGTGGCTCTGTAGAGAAGGTCTCGTCTTCCTCTGAAGGTCCAGTGGCGATGTAGAAGGGTCTGGTCTTCCTCTGAGAATCCAGTGGAAAGGCTGCCTGTGGTGTTCAAAATCTCCCCTTATATCCAGGCTGGAAGGCTTGGTTCCTCCCTCTGGGCGGAGCATCTCACAATGGGTGATATAGTCTTATCAGTCATGCGGTGATTGCCCATTAACAGGAGATAGTATAGGAGAGATAAAGGACTCTGCCCCACCTGGTGTCAACAGCTGGCCCATTAACAGAAGATAGCCTCATGAACTTATCAGGGATGAGTCATGAGGTAGGTGGGGAACACTGTCCCACCAGTTTTAACAGTTTATGAAGATGGTGACAGAATACAGACTTTTGGGTACATTTTACATTGCAACCCAGGACAGGTGGTTTGGGCGCCTGGAGCTGGGGGGGTAGAAGGACCGAGAGGAGACTGCTTGGAAACTCCGGCCGTGCGGTTGGAGAAATAAAATCATCCCTGAACATCTACAAAAATACTGCTTCATCTGTCCTTCCAACTCCATCGCCTCATATATATTGTTGTAAGGGTTCCCCTCACTGCAACAAGAAAGGAGAGAGGCTGAAAGACATCAGTGATGGGGCATGCTTCATAGATTTTGCAAGAGCGGGAGAAAAGATGACCCTGATGGGGACACTGTGCCTTTAAAAGGACCTTGGCAGGAAAGAAATGCATTTGAGTTTAAGAGGAAGCTTGGGTTCTGACATGCAGATCTATTAAGCTTCAAAAACAGGTATGCAGGTCACAGAGCGTTTCTGGAACAGTGACAGAACTGTCCAAAGGCTTGATGCCAAGGGATTTCGGAATACCACGTCTGAAACAAAGCAAAGAAGTGTCCTTCTTTGTGAAGTGCAGCAGGCAAAATCACTGCAGAGCTAAAACACTGAAATCGTACATGAAAGCTACAAGAAGTTAGAATTCTGCTCCATTTTACAAAAGGGGTGGGAAAAAGCTGATAAAATTTACATAAGTTCTGTATTTGTGACTGTTTTCAAATATTTAATACTTTTAAAATTTTAGTTGAAGAGATGGCAAACTATTAAACTGTAAAAAAGACTTCTATTTTTTCATATTAAAAATAAAATGGCTAACTGTATGTTTTACATAAAAATACAATATACAGGTGAAAGATTTCAAGGGGATCCAGGGTCAGAGTGCTATTTTTACAGCTTTAGAATTAATGATGTTCCTGTTAAGATACCAGATCATAATTATCTAATAACAGGGATAAATGTATGAACAATCATACTGGCAATGGCAGGAGGGCAGAATAGTTGCACATGAGGGTGTCTTTAGGGTACAGAGAAGCTCTGAGTGTAGGTTAGAGATGAAGGATCCCAAATGTCCCATCATTATTGGTCTTGAGACTGTTTTCTCTCCTCCTGTAAAGCCAAACTATCCTGGAAGGGTTTTAAACTCAGGTGAGCAGAACTGCTGACAGAAACGCTATATTCACATTAGCCAAGGGAGGAGTAAGTTTCTTCTTGGGGATTTACATCTGCACATAAAGCAAATTTCCATTAAAATAGAAGCACTTCCCATAACTTAGAGATCTTTTTTTTTCTTGCTGACATCAAATATTTTCTTGTCTGGTTGCTGTGTTTGCTCTATTTCTGGCTTGAATTTCTCAGGGCACTTACATTTGCCTACATTTAATTCTTGCCTTAGGGTATGGTTTTGGCAAACTGTCAGTTGGCATGTGTTGGGAAGTCAGGGCATTTCCCTGGGAAACGTACTCTCCAGTAAAATCTGTTCCACACTGATAACATTTAGATCTGAGGAAAAACAGTAGAAAAGTATGGCCAAGGGCCTTTGGCAACTTCTGAGAGAGCCAGGGTTCCTGCCTACAGCTGCTCAAAAAAGCCTAAATTAACTAGAAAAGAGGGAGTCTTTCTGGAAGCCATTAGCCTTGGAGGAAAGCTAAAGCAGTAAGATATGCACAGGTAGTTTGAAATCATCACCTGCAAGCCTGCAAGGACAGAAAATGTAGGAATTGAAGCAGTTGCCACAGGGAAACTCATCTTTAGCCTGGCTACATGAATCAGCAATTTGAGAGTGCTGCTGTATGTACGCAACAGAGTAGGGATACGAATGTAAGGGGCAGAGAGGGGGCTGGAGAAGCTGAATTGTTTGGAGACTCTTTCCGTAACTCCATGGGTGAGCAAAACTGAGTCTGCCTTCAGCAAGTCTTCCTGTGAGCAGCAGATCAAAGGCGGTCCAGTTACACATAAAACTTTCTGGATTGGTTTCTGAAGGTGTGAAGGTCAATTGACTTTTACTCTTTAGAAATTACACCCTTCACATTTCTCTCCTTTCTGGATACTAACCATATATTTCTCTTCAAGACTATCAACAGCAGTTTAAATGATCTTAAAATATTTCAGGTGAGTGTTCCTCTGGTAATTTAGCTGAAATCAGCCAGAGTTCAGAAATTAGAAATGCTAGATGCATGGAGAGAATAAACAAGTTAACATGCTGAGCACAGTTGCATAAGTATGGTTGTCTTTTCACTTCAGAAAGCAGCCTAAAAGCTGTTTGTTGGCAAATGAAAGACAGACAGTGATTGTCACCACTGCTGCTCAGGATGAAATCCTGGAAACAGTTAAATGTGACTATTGGAATAAGAAGCCTGTGACAAGACATAGCCCATTTCTTTCAGCAGTGTAGGACACAGCTTGCAGAAGTGAGATCCATGACTCCTAAGGTCATATAGAAAAACAACATAACTACAAGAAGTTACACATATTGTTTACTTAGTAGTGAACTCTACCAGTAGAAAATTCAAGAATGGGGCTAAAGATACCTTTACCCAGGGCTCAAAATCAGTGATACTGAAGAAACACAGCTGATGTTTTCTGTCTTCATCTCTTTCTTTCACTCGCTGCCCTTTCATCACCAGCTAAATTGTGTTTCTCTGTTCCCTGTGTTTAGATATTGCAAATACTTGAGAATTTGATGGGGCTCTGTGAGTAGGGAGCTCAACTGAAGATACTATGCACAATTTATTTTTTCTCAGATTAGAGTATTTAATATCAGTCAATTAGGATAAGGGAAAGGTTGTGTGCAGTCCCAATCCAAACTGGTTGTCAGTTGAGTAGTTAAGCATATATTTTAGGCCTATGGTGGTTAATGGGTAAAACCCATTGGAAGTAAAATTTAGCCCATGGCTAAATGACAGTGGGAGGAAGAATTGCATGTCTGAAAAACCAGGACTTTTATGCTGATGATAAACATACAGATTCTTTAGAACTCCTCAACTAAATCAGTATCTAGTCATCCTGTATCTTTATGATAATTGATTTGGAGAAAATAAGACCTTCTTTTCCAATACGCTTACCTTTTCCCAAAAGATACAGATTGTTCCCAAATAAGGAAAATAAGAAAAAGAAAAAAATTCTGGATTTTTGAGGCTTTTTGGCTTTGCTAGATTCAGCTTAACCATTCTGCAATGGGTGGAAGCTTATTGAGTTATTTCTGAATACAATTTAGAAGTTGTAGCTAAAATGTTTTTTTGTAGAAGTATTAATGAAAATTCCATGTAATTTGAAAGGCTGAAAAGTTCAACAAGCTCAGCAGGTAAAGTCATTATTCTGGGGAGAAGAAAATGAAAAATGTGTAATAAATTCTGAACCATCTCTTTCAGGCAGAAGCTGGTCCCTAAAGTGCTATGACCATTGCCCAGAAGTGGCGCTCAGTTCCCTATGATTGCTTTTTCTGAGGCTTTGCACAGTAGTGTGGGGAGTGGATGCTCGTTTTGAGGGCAGCCAAATTACTTCTAATCTGCATCATGAGACCTTTCTTTCAATTAAAGCATTTTAGCATTTTATGGGAGGGCTTTTCCCCATGGCCTGCGGATGGGGCTCGCTGCCCAAGCAGCCCCAGCCTGCCACACCTCTCAGTGCTTTTCCAGAGACTATTGCTTCTCTCCAGGGAGTGACTTGAGGGTTGGTAATATTTCTTTCCCTCAAAGAGCACAAGAGTGAACCCCTCGGGCCCAGCAGGAGCCAAATGCCCAAGTCTGTTAGCAGTGTTCAGCAGCACGAGGCCTGGCTGTACCCGTATACAACCATGGAGTGTTGGCTTTTGAATGGAAAAAATAATGAAGGCAATGGGAAAACAGAACATGCTGGCTCAAGGGGCATCATCCCATTAATTTAGACTCCAAGGCACTTACCAAAATCAAGTGTGTATTGCAAACATGTAAGCATCGAGCGTGTGAATACACGTTATGCAGACACAGAAAAACGTCAGCTGCAGCAAATGATCTTATAAGTCTCTTTAACTGCTAGGAAACTGTCTGGATTATGAAGCCCCTCACATGTGTCTGAGTTTTGCCCAGGGGACCACAGACTGTCTAATGAACTTGTCAGTAAGGCTGGCAGAGTTTTAGAATTACAGCAGAGTGAGAGTTCCCATCCAGAATGCTGTAATGAGAGTATTTTGTGCTGGCTGGATAATACCTGTATGGATCACTCCTTTTATTGCCATGCCCTTTGCAGCCTTTCATGTTGATCAAAAATCTTGTATCTCCAAAACTGCCCACCAGACAGGCCCTATTAACTTTTTTCTCTTGCGAAGTCCCTTTATGGATGAAGACAGTTCAGTCCGCATTGGGGGTTCAGTGTAGATCTGTCACCTTGCAAATGGCTTTAGCTGATGTCAGTTGCTGCATTTCAAATCAAGCGTCATCTTCTCAGTATTGTCTATAAGTTTTACACCATACTTCCCTCCCATGCCCAGGGTAGGCCCATGAATCCTGTTCTCTAATATCCTAGCTGCCTAGCAAATTATCATTTGTTTTACTACTCGTGAGACAAATCTCTATTTAACAGCTGTTTCCTGGTGAAAGCAACTGTTTTGTCTGCAATTCAGTGGCAGAAACCTCTTCTTGGGACAAAAGTCTTTGACTTAAACATTTTAAAATACCTATTCTGAAGACAATGGAAATTCTATCACATATAACTCACATGACATACTTTCCTATGAGAGGGGGAAAGCAAAGGAAAATTAATTTATTAAATACAGATTATGAGAAAAGGTAGACTTTGTAAGGAAGCACTGCATCTGGCAGGTATCCAGTCTTTGCCATTCAATAGAGGCACCCTGCATTTTCAACACTGCTGTCCTGTGCTGACAAGTTCAAAGGTCCGGTTGTATCTTAACCATAGGCACCAGTGGGCAGCCACAAGTACAGGGAGGCAGATGGCACTGCAAAGCCTGCCTCTGTTTGAAGCTAGAATGAAGCTGAATCCCTGCTCAGAAAACCTATTTATTCTGTCTTCATTATGGGACTGAATCATAAAGCTCTACCCCTAGGTCCCTCTTGCTTCCTGAAATCAATGTGTCACCAGGAGAAGTCCTGTCTCTCATGACAACTGTCATCTTGACCGGCACACTGCAAATTGAACCAGGGAATCACTGCCCCTAAATTCACAAGTTACAACAGCTTGTGTTGTTGCATCAGCACCACACAGGTCCGTGTCCTGAGAGAAGCTGTGTGCTCTATAATACCCCTCAGAGCCAGAGGCTGCAGCATCTACAAGGAAATGTTTTATTTCACACAGTGTCAAGGAAGCTGGGAAAATAGCTTGGAAAAGGTCAACCCTGAAGAGATGCTTTTACAGACTCAGGCTTGCAAATGTTGAGGAAACTGCACAGTCTGAGACACTGAATTGTCAGAAGTTCCATTTGTACTTTTAAAGGTACTGGCTCTGTGGGAGGTGTGAGTTCATTCAGCTGGTCACTGCACAGTCTGCAGCATGTTTGAACTCCTGGTCTAAAATGTCCTGCAGATACCTGGACAGAGGGGCTGCACTGGGAAATGTCAGTCCTGTCTAAAATAGGAGAAAACAGGAGGCACTATGGGAGAAATTATGACTAAAAATAGAGTGTTTTCCTCCTCATTACAAAATAGAGGTAAAAATAAAATTCAATGCTTCCAGTCTTTCTGCATCTCTCAATGACAGCCAGGTATGAATTCATGGCACTTGTCTCACTGCTAAAAAAAGGCAAAACAAAAGCAACTTCCACATATCTTTTTAGTTCAGATTTTTAAATTCCATGGTTCAGAATAGGGTTAAATTTGGCCCTAAAAACTGGTTTGTCCTGGAAAGTCTGCTGTAATTAACAATGCATTTATGTTCACATTACTTATTTTAGAATGTATATGGGATTAGTGGGTTTTCATTGTGAAGTTTTTTCCAGTGACAAGTGTTTTTTCACCCAACAAGGATTTTTCTTTTTTGAATAAATACATTAATAATAACAATAACAATAATAATAATAATGCAATTTTAATTGTTTTTTAAAAGGAAAAAAGCAATATAACCTTCTGTCAATAAAATATATGTTTCTTTATAAGTTTATTTGATCTTATTCAGTTTTGAAAATTGAATGCATATCTTTTTTCTGTAGAGATCTTCCGTAACGGTGTTTTGGGTTTTGTTGGTTTGGGGTTTTTTTTTTATTTCTAAAACATGCCTGTGTAGAAACTTTAAAAGTCCCATTAAGTGGGTATTATTCCTTCTATGCTTTGAACAGAGTACAAGTGCTGGCTCTTTTGTTCCATTAATTCCCCATGCAAATATACATTGTACCCAATTTAGGTTCATGAAAGACACAGGGATTAGAAACCTATTTAGCCTGACTAAATCCTTCGGAAATTTAAAATGGAAAATATTATCGCAGTTTGAGTGTTAAATCTACCAAAATTTTGTGTAACCAGCTAATTATTTGCTTGAGAGGATCCCTAAATCTTCTTGTAAAAGCATGGTGCTTTGGCAATGATGCAATCCCCAAACCAGAAAGGCAAGCACACATTGTCATCCAGAGTGGGGGAAAATGAAAAGCAGCTGAGGAATTTTGAAAGGTTTTTTTGTTAGAAAGGCTTTGCTGAGATGACAGGTACACCCATGTAATTAAAAGTAACAGCTCAAGAAGAGGGAATTAAGGAAAACTCCAGGGAACTGATCAAACAAACCCTTGGTATAAAAAATGGGTTTAAAGAAACAGCAAAAAATGTCTCCAGAAACAGTGGAAGGGAAGAGGGAGGGAGTGCGTTGTGAGCCGGTCCACAACCAAATGGCAGGAGCAGGTGAGAAGATAAACTCTGTTCACTTCCTCCTGCCTCTAAAACAGCAGGAATGTGATGCACGCCACCATAGCTACAGGAGTGTGTCCAAAGACTTTCATCATCCAAATGTTTCATTTCCTGACAGCAAGAACCTGCAAAACTCTGATATTTTGGACTGGCTGCTGAGGCCAGGAAGTCATGTTATTTTGTGATGGGAGTATTAAACCATAGTGTTAACTTTGCAGGAGTAGGTGGGAAAGGGTAGATCCTTTTTCATAAAAATAAATCTGTGATGCCAAGATGTAAATAGCACGAAAAAATTTTCTGCTCATTTGACTTTGTAAGATGCTCTCTGTGACTCCTCAGTCAGCAAAAAAAATGTATATAAAATGTGATAGCAAGGAATCCCAGAGAATCCAGGCTTGAGAAGCGACCAGTTAAATGGCTTTAAAGGTGTTAAAGTTGCTCGACACTATTACGGTTTTAGATGATCTTATAGATGTAATGTTTTTTAGGTGACTGTTTTCTGCTATCTGAAATGAGACCTCAGTAGCTAATTTTAATTTATTATGGCTACCTTGATTTGTCTGGCAGCAAGGTGAGGGTAAAGCAGGCTGTAAAAGAAAGGTCTTTTTTGGCCAGACAGGATGGCATGGGTGCGGAAGCCAAAAGACAGAAAAAAGAGCAGAAGGATACAAGACCAATTAGAGTAAGAGGTGTGAAGACATCACAGCTATTTTCCTATCTGTCACAGCACACCTTCCAGTCACCTCTGCACGGCCACATGATGTCTAATATATGTGAAGCACAAGTAATTACCCTGCCTCTGTGGCTCTGGCTTTTTATAGAAGTCAGTTAGTTTGAAGCACTTTCTGTTCAAAATTAAATTAGAAGTACGCTTTTCAAAACAGCTGAACTACTGAACGTCTCAGTATGATGTTTCCACACACATGCGTGTGTTTTCGGCATGCAGCTGGCATTTTTCCCAGCTTCCCTGAAACGAATGGCCTACTTCTGGGTACTTTTCCCCTTCAAAATCCCACTTCGAAATACTGCAGCGTTTTGAATTTCCAATTAATTTTCTTTCTCTTTTTTTAATTTTTTTTTCTAGGTTAGTCTCTGAATTTCTTATACAGCCAGGTATTCCAGAAACGAAAAATTATACATGCTGAGGGGAATGATGGATGGAGCCAGCATGGGTTACTGGTTTTGAAATTGGGGAATATCTTAACTTAATACAACAGACTTTGATGGGGGAAGATCCTTATTACATGTCTTTCATCAGAATGCAATAAAGGACTAGCAGGAGATAAATGTATAAGGAATTGTGGAGAAAAGTAAAGAAATACATTGCTATCTTCTCTGCATGTGCTTTTCAGCTCTATGTATTGTGGAGTTCTGTGTCTATTTAACTATCAAACTGGATGCTCAGAAATATGGACTGACAGAAATACATACCCTACTACTCCTTTTCTCTCCCTTCTGGGATGATGGAAGGATTTCAGGTGTGTGAAGGCCTCCTTGAAAAAACAAAATGAAATGCCAGGGTATTGTTTTGGAAATGGAAATACACCCAGCAGTGGGTAGAAACCCAAATTCCTTTGCTCTGCAGTTTCCATCACAGGAAAACAGTTCTGCATTCAGGATGTCCTTGTGTGCTAGCATGGCAAGAGTCCGATGTATTTCAAGCTTATAATTTTGCTTTTCAAGTGTTTTTTTTTTCATTCCTATATGTTTTTCCCTTCTCTGTTGGGCAGATGATAGTTCATATGAAAGGTCATCAGTATTCCTGGGAACAGATACACAAGGCTATAATAAAAATGGGATGTAAATTCTCTCTTTCCCTGCCAGTGCTGCCTGATTAAATAAATATGCTCCTGATCATGAGACAAGAGAGGAATTGCACTGCCATGCAGCCAAAACCTCCATACTGGGGCTACGTCTGGCCCAGTTTATGAATTGCTCTTATTTTAAAGAAAATCCTTTGCTAGCCCCTTATTTTTCAGGTGCATCACTGCAGATGCAAAAAGATAGATTATGTCTGGATTTATGCAGTAGGATTTCCTCTCTGTTCTTTTGCTGAGGCAGAGTAAAAATATTCTCCTCTTTTTTAAATAAAAAGCACAGTGCATGACAATCTTCCATGTTTCTGAAATATTTGTGAAACTTTAGCAGAAAAATGTTTAAGGCCACTATATATTCCTTTTTTTAACCTACTGAGGCTGAACAAAAAAGGCAGGGAGAGGATAGGAAAGGAAGGACAGCTGGTCTTTCTTTACAATCTAGAAGTCACCAGTGATGGAGCTAATTACTGGGAGAGTCTTTTCTGCCTTCTCCAAAATAGAGGTAGTAAAATCAGGTATCAGTCCTTGAGGGGATGCTAGCAAGGAATAAGAACTGACATTTGGACTGAGGTCTCTATAAATGGCAGTTTGTCATTACATTGATGTCCATTGTTTAAAATTTTGTATCTGCCTCCAGAGGCTGCAAGAATTTGACATATTTGTAATAATGAGTGAGCCTTCCAAAGTGGATTATACAAAGTACAATATTTCAAGCTAATTTTGAGCACTGTGTTTACTTTGGAAGCCCTTTAAATCCTCTCTAAAATGGTTAAACTAGAGCTGTCTGCTGAAGCATTTTAGGCTTTCTGAAACAGAATTACATGAGAAATTTCTTTTACAAAAAGTCAACAAAAATATTTTGCCCTACACAGAGTAGAAATACTTACTTACTGCCAAGCACAAAACAAAAACAATTTCATAGTTCAGGCAGCACATAATGCGGAAGCTTTTCCTCAGCACCTTCTTCCAGGAAAGGTCATCCTGGGAATTCAGTACCACTAAGTGAGAGCGTTGGAAGAACAGAGTATTTCTGGTTGTAGTGCTACACTGCCAACAGTCACTGATAACTCAACCAGTCACTAGACCAGGGACTCCAAGTGAAGGCACTGAGACTGTTGAACTTCCTTGGCAGCTTAGAAGAATTGGTTTTTTCCATTTCCAGGTTGTATAACTCCTTCCTTTTATTTCTTTTCTCCATCATCTACCCCTCCCATCAATAAAGGTTAAGCAGGTACCTTACTGACAACGTTAGGAAACAAAAAAAAGTTAACAATGCAGCTCAGCTTTTGACTTTTCCAAATTGTTTAATTTCCTTTAGAATGCCACTACTTTATCTGATCCCAGATCCTAGGCTGTGTTGGCACTGTGAGGTGGAGAGGAGTGCTGCATGGATGTGCCTGCTGGTCTGTGTGGTGATCAGGATTGGTGCTGGCTGTGCTTGGCAGTGGGGCAGCGACCAGGGCAGCTGGTGCTGCACACTAGGAACCAGGAGTACAGACAAAGCTTGTATACAGAAAACTCACCCTGTGCCTCCTGGCTGTCAGGCAGGTTTTTGTCAGTGCTGACAACCTGTCCCCTTCACGAGCATCAAATTAATTCCAGCACTAAAATAAATCTCAAATCAAGCAGTGGTTGATAAAGAATCCACAGCATGTCCTTGTTACCTTCTACGTGAGTCTGTCTCCTGTCTCTGCTGGAAGGGCTCCTCCACCAGCCCTCCGTGAGCAAACAGATGGGAAGCAAGTGAATCTAGCAGTCGTCGTTCCCTCTGGTAGCTCAGCCATTCTAGACTGTGACACATGAAGGCTCCCAATGGTGGGACTTACATAACAATTTAATTTTAAAGAGAGAGGACATGTATGTTTCTGGCACTTGTGTAATTAGTGTAGGTCCTCAGCAGACCCACCACCATTCCTTATGCTTCTTACTGAGAAAGTTAGAGATGGCAGACAGGTTTAAACAGACAGTGGTTTTCTAGGGTGGAAGTCAAAGCCCCTGCTGGAGTGGGTAAAAACTCATCCAAAATATGATTTCAGCTTCATTCCCTGCTTTCAGTCTTACATGTGCTTTGATTTCCACACATGGGATTTGGATGTGCACTAAGGACAAGCCCAGGGAGCAAAGATATAGATGGGGAATGTGATCTGGAGGCTCTTATTTGTTTATTGCCTACATATTAATCATACTTATGTGCAGTTCTGTTTCAAGATGTATTAGTTCTGTTTTCATCGCAAAGCTTTATGCCTTTGTGGTATTGATATCATAAATACAAACACTTCAAAATAATTGCAGAAAACTTGACAGAGGAGAAGAAAAGGCCTTGTGTAATTTAAAACTTCTTCTAATTTTTTTTACTCTCTATACCATGACTCTTGAGGAATGCTGGACAGAGTGGGAAAGATCTCCATCTCAACCCTTGAAGTGGGGCAAGGGGGCAATAAGGCAGAAAAAGTATCAACTCTAATTCTGTGAAATTGCCTGAATAGCAAGAGTTACATCTTTGCTTTCAACCCACAGTGGATTTACCTTCTCTAAAGTCAGGGTGATGACTCCTGACAAACACCAACCCCCTTGGAGAGGAGGAAATGTTTTGTACTTCAAGGACTTGTGGCCATGGAAGACAAGGTACACTGAATACTATTAGTTCCCTAGTGGTCACCCTGGACTGATGGTGAAGTGCTTTGCTGGCTGGAATGATCACCGGTGACAAACAAATACACCTGCATTCAATCCGTTTAGGCCTGAAAAATCCTTTAGCAGAGGCTAAAGAGAAAAGAGCAGTGTCTTTGTGTGTATGTCCTTTCATAACATCTCACATTGACCAAACCCCCCTTTATTTACCCAGGTCATGGTTCAGACTATCCGAAATTATCCTTGCCTATCTGATTCCATTGGAATAATTATAGGACAGTGGGCAAAGTTGGCCTACAGGTGAGGCAGGTTTCTGTCTGCTGTTCCTGCTTTCATGTTTTTTTCTTCACCTTTTTTTTTTTAATATAATTCTATGTAGGGACTGTATGCCTCTCTGCCTCTTTAATCTTGCACTTTGAATTCATTTGCAATGTGATAGAGTTTGTATTTCAGGAAGTGTCAGTGAGACCATGATAATGCATCTCAAATGGTAAAAGTCTGCATCTTAATTTATTACCCATGTTTCTTCTTGGTCATGTCCTCTGCCACAAATTCAGCATAAGGGGGCACAGTGAGAAGGGGATGTGGTTGAGGAGGGGGAAGGGAAAAGAGAAGGCACTGAAGAGTTTTAAAAGGATTTGTGTTAATTCCTTCAAGACTTCCCTATGTGATGTTTCTCAGTCAATAGGAGATTAGATTGAAGAGAAGATAGCCACTCTTAATCCTCTTCTTTCCATTCCCACAATGAGTATTAATATAGGAACAAAACACAAACAAACTTGCAGAGGACTTTTTTTGTTGTTCTTTTTTTTCCTTCTCTTCAAGAAGAGCATTGAAGATCAGAGTCTTTGGTCTTGTTTTTCCCAGAAAGTCAGTAGTCAAAGGGGAATGTCACGTGAATGCTGGACTGATTATCTCAGGCTCCCTCTGCAGCTGCTCTCCCTCTCAGCCCAGAGCTGTAACTGTAGCCAGGCAGAATAAACCTTTTTCCTTCCAACAAGGTTGGAGGTAAAGGGCAGTGATTGAGGGTCTGTGTTTCCTTTAAGTGAGACCACGTGTGATTCAAACTTAGTCATTACAATGAATCTTCTGGGTTTCTTATAACATTTTTTTAGGAAGAAATTTCCTTTGCATTCACTCAGTACCAGTGTGAATACTAAGGAGTATTTCCAGTCAGCCAGAGCCAGGTGTGCTCTGAACCATTTCCATTCCAGTTTGTCCATCTGGCCCATTCTCTCACCTACCTCTTTATTAATGCGTATCTGGCTTATTTACATGCTAGAAAGAAAGGGAAGCACTAGTGATTAATAACTGTTTCCTTCCTCATGCACTGGTCAGACAATTACAAGTATCTTCATGCCTTGTTTGAAATTACTTTGCAGAGCTCCTGTAATCCTGTTGTCTTATGCATCTCCCCCAGAGCAAGAATATATGTCCTGAAATAGGTCAATGTGCACACCTTTTCTTAGATAGCAGACTGGCAGTGAATATGGGAGCAAAAGAAGAGGACATTGAGCTGGGGAAAAGGAAATCTTTCTTCATTCATCCACCTCCTATTATTTTCCCTTTTGTTAAAACAAAAAAAATAAGAAAGTCATGAAAAATTAATGTAAGATACAAGCCTGATCTTTAAATAGTCTCTGCATAAATATGGACATCCTGACTCTTGATGGCCCTTATGCCAGTATTAACCTTTGGGGAAGACTGAGGTTATGATAATAAGCATTTCTGTAGTAACTTTTCTCATAAGGTACCGAAGTGATTCTCCATCACTACCCTTGGAATAACCTTCTGGATCAGTTAGTTATCAGTTCTCTTTCACATACAGAAAAGCAGTGTTGCAGAGCATGGAAGCAACTTTCCCAAAGCAGTTCACGGACTGTAGCGTAACTCAGGACCAAGGAACACGTCTCTAGGCTCTGAAACTGGTGCTTTGAGCACAGGGTGACACTCCTTAAGGCAGCCCACCACTGGACAAAGTGGGACTTTATTCCTCATTTCTAGTCAGCACTGTAGCAGCGGAGAACCTCTGCTTCCTTTGCTTTTGGTCAAGCCCTGTGGAGAAATAAATATAAATAATCCATTTGCTGTTTCTGCCTGACATATCATTTAACATGCACAGCTCAGACATCTAAAACACAGGTGACCAGAAGTAGAATCTGTTTTAAAATATATATGTCCAGTTTCTTTCAGAATTCTGGAAAAAAAAATATTCCCTATGACACACTGGAACTTTAATTAGGTTTCACTGGTACCACGTGTGATTTTCAATCAGAAGATTGATAAGGCCTGGCATCAATTTTATCCATGGTCTTTCTCCTTCCCTCTTCTCTCCTCAAACATGTTTTTATTCTTTACTCCAGTATCTGACTGTGATGAGCTTTCTGTCAGTCTCCAGACCAGACTGTCCAACACGGGATGTCAACTACCAGTAGAACACAGATATGCCATTCTTCCCATGGAGGATGTGAAGAGTAGAGTATCTCAGGGTTTTTTCCAGCCCACTAATCCTAGCCCTGCTTGTGCACTCTAGCAGGGACTGTGGGGTGCCATGGAAAGATGGATAGCCTCAGCATACTGACCTCTGCAGGCTGGGCTCCCGCTGCTCCTTTGGTTGTTTGGAGCCTTTGCCAAACTCACTGGTTAGCTCAAGCATATAAGAATCCCTCCCCATGCAATAAACAACAGTGGTTTTATTGCCTTTTTTCCCCTAGTACTCCTGTGCTAGCCACAGCTGGGCAATTCTTCCTCATGAAAGTACCAACCAAGCCTTGAAATCCAAGCCTTTTTTACTGTAGACAGTGATGTACCTTCAGAGACTGAGCAGCTAAGACATGTTCTCCAGAAAAGATGCATAAAACCACTCAAAACACCAAATAACATCCTGGCTGAAAGAAAATGAGGGCCCAGCCTTCCACCTTCTTTGGCATTTTACTTTGACAAACCTCATGGCACTCAAAACAGTTTTCCCAAATGTCCCAGAGCTCTTGGAAAGATCAGCAGACTGGACTTGCCGTAATTATTTGGGGTTGTTCTAGCATGCATGCTCAATTCTCTCTTCTTCCCTTTGGCCTGTTAGAGCTTTTACCTCCTCCTTGTTTAATCAGGTATAGTTAACGCTTTCATCCACAGAACTCAGATGTATTTCCTTTCAGGTGCAGCTTTAGTGAACAATAAATTTAACTTCAGTCACCCTTAACATTCTTTAACAATTTAAACTCTCTCTTTCCTAAATTCAGGGGCTACTCAAGGAAAAACTCTCCTCCACGTTCCCTCTCTCTCCCAAACCAAGGTCTCTTCCACACTGATTGATTTACTATCACCCCCCACATCCCAGATGGAGCTGAAAAGGTCCACCTGCTGCTATTACTCAGCAGTAATTGCACTGCACTTTTGTGCAGGCTTCAGGCATTCATCATCAGGATGACTCAATAAGGCAGTCCTGCATTGATGAAAGGCCGTATAGCCTCCATTTCTCTTGTGCATGCAATAGCCACCTTCTGGATAAACTCTGGTGTGTGTTGGGGAGATGGAAGAATGTGTCTTATGATGAGTAATTTACTTGCCAAAATTTCTTGCCTTCTCTCCTCCCTGTTCTCAGGCTGTCTAAGAACCAATCCTTGCAGTCATACGTTACTCCCTGAACATTTCCTGTGAGCGATGTTGCATGTGTAGCTTATCCTCAGGCAGTCCCCTAGAGAGCATTCAAAATCAAAGCCATGTGACAGATGTGTCCGGTCTGCCAGTCAGGACCTCGGTGCCTCCCAGGAGACCCAAATCCTTTGTGCCTGTCTGCTGCTGGCTGTGCATGTGGGGGCCCTTTGGCTGGGCCTGAGCTCTCTGCATGGCTACACTCCTGCCCAGGATTCCATACGATGTGTTCCAACTCTTTCCCAGCTTCAGCCCCATCATTGGCCAGCCACACAGGGAAATTCCCTCTGTCACCTTCCCATTTGTATAAAAGCCAACAAAGGACCAGGTGTCACTGGTCACTGACCCCTCTGAGGGGCAAACAAGAGGGCAGGAGGGAGCTGCTGGTGACACGTCCAGTTGTTTGTCTCCAAAGCCATTTCCCCTGCTGCTGCAGGACTCACTGTGTACGCATAGTGTGGACGGATTCACAGGAGCATTGACTTGTTTTTGGTGGGGTATTTCTCTGCCTGTGCTGGGCAGGTATAACTCTGGGATGAAGGTGTTGAGAGAGCTCAAAATTCACTTTTCATGACTGTTATGTAATATTCCCTTACAGCTGTCTGGCACAACATTACTGCTAACTAAATCACCAGAACAGATCTGGAAAGCAAGCAGAGTGTATACCTGCAGGGTCATACAATATTTATTTACCACTTGCAGGGTTGTTTCACTTTGCTGTGGAATACCATTTATACAGCTTTGGAAAGGTGCAACAGCCGTGTCAGGAGGCAAACCTAAGTCAAGAAAACCAGCACCACTCCTGGCACTAATATGAACTCTGTAGCATCTCAATAGCTCCTTCAGTGCCTCTGGTCACTCTGACCTGGGCAACAGAAGCATTTCTGTTTACTGAGGTGTGATGAGTGTGAGCATGTTGGTGGATGAGGAGTATCAGATGTTATGGTGGAGACACTGAACAGGCTTTCCACCTTCACTTCTCCAGGTTTTCTTTGATCTCCCTTGTACAGGTTGTGGAATGCATTCCTACATATTTTTAGACATCTACACCTACATACATATATATCTAAAAGAGTCTCTGTATATATATACATCTATATATAGCACCATACTGATAATCATTACCAGTATGAGGGGGGGAGTTACAAATCTGAAGTACAGCAGACATGCATGCTGGTGCCAGTGGGATTGCATCAAAGCTGGCTGAGAATATAAACAGGCTTCTTTTCCTTCAAGTATCAACATTTTGAAAATTCAGCCTATTTGACAATTGATATAAAATAAAAAGAGAGAGTGTTGCCAAACCTTTCAGCTTGAGAAAGTTTAAAGATGTTTTACCCCTTTCAAATTTTAAAATGTAGTTGAAAATGTGATAAATTTTACCTCCTTTGGCTGGGAAACATGGTTCTCTCCAAACTATTTCTGCCAGACTTTCTGGCATTCTTAGAAGTTATTTGGTCTGGAGCTTTAAAGGTGTTGCATGTCAGACGTGCCTAAAGATGCAGACGAGTATACATAGTTTTAAAAAATAAAACTAAATTTCGTTATGCATTGTTAGGTACCAAAGCATCTTTACAAACCTGGCCTGTATTTCCTTTGCAGCTGGGCATCACATGTGTTAGAGTAACTGATGATTCACTGTGTATGTAATCATTGTGACACACAATTGCTTGATATTACCTTCTTCAGAACTCCTCAGAGACCTGGTCCTGATTTCCAAAGAGAAAAAAACCTCATCCTTCAGTTCTCCAGTTTTCCAATTTTATGCACTTCAATTGCAAAATTAAATAATTAAGAAGAAGCGTAACATAAAATAAATGTTAATCCAATTTATTTTAACTTGCTTTGATATAAACAAAAGCAATTAATCTAATTATCTGGTTAATTAAGCCCTTCTTAATAAACCAACAACCTTATAAGCTTTATCTATCTCATTGGAGGACATCAGTTAGCTGCCAGGCATAAGCACAACATAGTATTATCAGCACCAGCTGGAACCTCTTATTCTATTCTGAATGCCAGTTATCACAAGGTGTCAGTCACTCCCAGATCAAAGGTGATAATGGAGTTCATTAAGACAGTCTGTTCAAATTACAGATGGTCAGATGGTAGCCAATATCTCTGCTTTGCCAAGGGAGGCCACATAAAAACATCCTTGTGTGTATCAATGTGATACAGCTTGTTACAGTCGAAATTCAGATGAAAAAGTACTGAGAAATGCTTCCAGGATTAATCATATAACATTATCATGCATGATTCTAGAAAGTGACTATTTAACTTGGGGATGCCTTAGATATGCAGAATCTATTAGTTAGCTGCCATTTATAGGAAAATCCTTATATTATCTGCAAACACACACATGTGCATACACGCAGAGAAAGCTTCATCAAGTGTCAGAAGTCCCCTTTTACTGATGATAGAACTATCCTTCTAAGAAAAGGATCACAGAAAGACAACCCCTCAAAAGTTTTTTTGTTTAGGCAATATAGTTTCTGTGACTTTCCTCTTAGACTTTCAGGAAGCTAAACACATTGTTCAGAAAATTACTTAGCCATTTACTTGAACTACCTGTTTAATACTGATAAGTTTTCTTAACCAGATTAAGCAGATGTCAGGTCTAATCGTCCTGTGCATTGCAGCACATATGCCCACATTTTGTGGCTGTCTGGGGAGGTAGAGGGAACCTGAAGTTCTTTCAGTGTGGTGGTTATGTGATGGCAGCAGCAAGCAGACCCAGTTTCAATGGCTTGGAAACAGAAATATAGATTTTTGATTTTTCATAACAGATAATGCAGCTTATCCCACTTCTTCCTAACTTCTGCTCACCAGTCTCTTGGCAAATTCAAATGAGATGCTTCTGAATTCATGAGGATTGCTTGGTATATCTTGCTTCTCCCTTTAAAAGACAATTCCATATCATCACAGGGGAAACAAAAATCCATCCCATCAGACAGAGAATTTATAGATTTTTTAATATTTCAGATCATGGCTCAATGGATAGATGCCACTTATTCTATTCTACGAAAGTCCTGGCTCAAAAATTGCTTGGAAGTAGGGAGCTAGTAAAGTGCTGGTGCTAAAGATAATAATTTTGTCAACTCCACACAGTTGCTAATCTTCAAGGACTCACAGAACTGCTTCTTGACAGCTTGTTTCCAGCTACATTTTGATCCAGGCAAATTTAAGAGCAAATATCACAATTTGTCACCAAAAAACATGGGAGTTTCCCCTGTAAAACTTTGATTTTTAATCAAAGTTCCCTAGGCACAGACCTGTTTTTTCCTCTCAGTACAACCTCCAGAAGTGACAAGCCTGATCCCAGTTAGGTCCCCTTACTCTGAACGGATTAAAATGTGCATTGAATATTAATAATAAAATAATAATAATAAATTAATAACTCAGGTTTCATTGTAAAGGGGCAGTATTTCATAATATGAGACACAAGTGCCCGGAAAAAGTAGATGTGCCAATTGGGGAGGAGTTAAGCTTTGTATTATGGTGACTTCTGGCACTTTCTAAGACAGAGCACTTGACTTTGAAGTCTTTTAGCTCTGAATGGTGCTGATGTTGATTAATTTTGTTGTTGCTGTTGGTATTATTACTATTTCTCTATTTGCTTGGAAAGCCTTGCAGGGCTAGTAGGGGGTAAGAGCTGCCTGTAGGCTTCACAGCTACTTGCAGACACTCTGAAATAGTGAGACTGAGATTTCTGAATTCCAGTTGCAGGTGTGGGGAAGGGGATTGTCTCTAGCCTTCACACTTCATTGTCATAATCATATTTGTCTGTCCTAGTGCACCCATGTCTTCCCAATTCAGTGATTCCCAGTTTTCCCTTTCCCAATCAAACATTGGAACAGGCTACCCAGGGCAAATGTGTCTATGATTGTATTGGCAAAACCTCCTGCAAATAACAGAATGTTTAGCTCTTCTCGATAATGGCACTGGGGACCCAATGGGTCCTATCACATTACACAGACCCCGCCCTCTCCTTCCCCCAGAGAAGATAAACCTGACTCATGACAGAACAGGGCTTAGTTGATTCATTTGAAAGGCTACAATGGTCCCTTCTGTACATCTTGATGTAGCTGTGTTATGTCAAGAGGCAGAAGAGGTTCAGAGGCACACTCCCCAGCACAAGAAATGCCACTGCTGGGAGCAGACTTGGAAACCTGCAAACAGCAGTGATGGGGCATGGGGGATTACAGAAGGCAGGCAAAGATCACTTGGGCTTTCACTGGCAGTGCTGCAGGTGGTCACAGTAAACAAAAAGCAATGTCCCTCTGCTATACAAAGAACAGTTGGACTCTAGCAGTGTTCTCTGTTGAGTTTTCTTCAGCATTGTCCCCAGTTTGTTCTTCTGTTCCTGGCAACCCTTGGGACTGCAGGGTCATGAGGTCTTTCTTGCTGTGTGAAATCTTCCTAGCCTGATTGTGAGGCTGGTCAGGTTCCTCCCACTTCCTCCCATCCTGGAAATACTTTTTCATCAAGAGAAAGCACCTTCCCATATGCGTTACAGCTCCTGATTGACAGGCTGGGCAGAGAATACAATTTGTAATGTTGAAGTGAGGTTGACAGGAATAAACTAGCAGTCTGATATTTTTGCTTTGCTACTATGTTGAGATAAATTGATGTTGCTTCTCCAACGTTCTAGCTATGCAAGAAGAAGGACTTCATTGTTTTCCCACAGTATGAAGTTGGAACAGGCAGAATGAGGTTCCACTAGCCAGCAGCCAAAGAAAGATACAAGATACATATGCAGAGAAGATGAACAAGGTTTTAAATAGTAAGAGTCTTTTTAAAAGAGCCTTTAGGAAGATTAGTGTGTGTGTACTTGAGCCCTTATCCCAGCCAAGGGGAAGGACTGACAGTAATTTATGATTAGTTTGAAACCTTTATCTGCAGCCTAAGATTTGCTTACAGTTTAAGACAAGAAAAGATATGCAGTGATTAAAGGCTAGGACTAGGAATGCAGGGCTCCAGGGTCCTACATTCATCTATACTGAATTACATTAATTTAGGGTGTATTCTTCAGCCTCCCAATACATCTCCCTTCTTCTGCATACCCTTTTCCATTAAAACAGTTCTCTTTCTGACACCATTGTCTGAATTACTTACACCCTTTCTCTGAGGCCCATGCTTAAAAATATATTAAAGCCTGGAAAATACCCATAAAAGGGGAAAAGAAAAACCTGATGGGAAGGGCTGGATAGACTGCATTACTGAAAAAGCTCATACTCTGAATATCAAACCCCTGTATCATTCTTGAAGTCCCTCTAAGACTAAACGTGATCTCTCAGGCTTTGAAGACAAAAAGAATGTTTTGTATGGCATCTTTTGTATGGACTTTGCAGAGTCCAGGGGCTACCTAAAAAATGTCACTGAGAGCTAAGCTCCTTCTGCAACTACACAGGTGTTGGCAAAGCGTGTGTATGAAGGCAAGGGGAGAGGAAGTGGGTTCATGCCTGCAAAGAGGTGATAGCAGGGGAAAATTTAGCTGTAGGAAGAGCATCATGTGCAGGAGTCCTGAGGTGTGTCTCTAGTGGAACTGCTGTGCCCTCACATAACCCACAGGACCCACAGCCTTGGAGGAGGACTGTGTCCCCAGCTTATGCCATCAGAAGGAATGCTTCAAAGAAAGAAATCTTGGTGTGGTAGTCTTCCTGTGACCCAACAGTGACGCCCTCCACATTGCCTTTTTTTACAAAGATCTTTCTAAAGGGATCTTTTCACCCTGTAGAATATTAACACATTCACCAGACTTGTCTCACAGCTCCTTCCCATTCTTACACCAAATAGTGCCTTCTCTGTTCCTTCCCTGGCCCTTTCTGGCTTTGGAGCATATCTGGGAGACAGAGGAACATGACTGGGAGCTGACCTTGACAGCTGGAGGTGGGTGGAGATAGTGGAGAGTGCTGGTCATATTCTCGTTCCTCAGTGGAAGGTGGACAGCTGACACGTGTGGGATCAGTGTGGTCTCAGTCTGCCCATGCTCTGGGATGGAGCACACAGGAAACCATGTATATCTTTCCCTTCTGGGCTCCACAGAAAGAGCTCTAAAGATCTTGACCAATTTTAGTTGAACATAAAAGGTAGTTGCTTAAGGCATGTGAGAAGATAAACTGAGAAAAGATCAGGGCTATGATGTGCTGCAAGGATTTCATGGTCCTTCTTTTTCCTCAACCCCTTCTCCTCTCTCCCCCCCCTCAGCTGGATGTGAAAAAGTGTCTTTAAATAATTCTGTCTACCTCTCAATTTTTTAGAATGTTTTGTTCCAGTTTATAAATAAGCCTCACTTCCCAGTTACATGAATACTCCTGATTTTGGATGGAGAACTGGGATACTTATCCAGGCACTATCAATTCCCTCTCTTTCTGCATAACCCCCCCAGACAGGGAGGATAATAATTACATGTGAAGTCAGGCAGAGAAAGTGAACAATGAAACTGAGGGTATGCTGACTAAATAGAAGAAAGAAAGGAAAGAAGAGTGGAGTGGTAGATCATGCTCAGGTGAACAGTGATGGGGTAGGGCAGATCTCTGCACTCCTCCAGAGACATTTGCACAAGCAACATATCTAAGTGATACTCTGAATGCGTCTCCCGTTACCAACACATTGATTTCCGCTTGACAGGGAAATTGGGCATCAGAGTTTAAATGAAATGGTGTTCTGCTGTTTCCATGGAAATCTCCCATGTCAATCAGAGTAATGGAGGGCACATTGTGATTTATATAAAAGTAAACAAAATAAGACTGCTGCAAACGCGGTGGGTTATCTTTTCCATTCAGACTAAAAATCCCATATGTTCTCATCAGAGATTCTCACCTTCCCCACCTCTGTTTCAGCAGAGATACCCCTGTCCTACACACACCCTTTATTTCAGTTGACTGGATCCCACAAGAGCCTTATTCCTGGATAAACAGCATTAAATACATGACAGATAAATTACAGGACTGATAGCTTAATCCTGTATAACAAACTACGTGTTTCTTTGATGTATCCAGATTTCCGTATCAGTTTTGGGGTTTTCCTCTGACCTATAATCTTCTCATCTAGTTATATGCACCTTGTGTGGCTCGGTCAAGACAATATTTGGTATTTCATATCCTATCCTTCCACCCTCCCGAGGAAATCAGTCTGCTCCTGAAGAGGAAATCTTAAGATGTGAAAAACGAGCAACCAAGTATTAGCTTAGCATGTAGTTCCCATGCAGCCTATCAGTGGACGTGGAAAGATTCATCTCCTCTGGGTAGCATGGGCAAGGAGAGCTTTGGGTGTATTTTTCTTCTTTGCATCAGCACCAGCTATCTCACCTGACAAAACAACAGGCTCTGTCACACCAAATGTTAGCAATTTCTTACTGCCCAAGAACTTGAAGTAGTTTGCATAAATATTTGTGTAACACAAGTTTACCACAGCATGAAATATTTCCTACCTCAAGCACAGAGACAACATAGAGCAGGCTTTAGCCCGCCTGGAGCTCTGTGTTACAACAGTTGGATCACTTCCATCCCTGAAACAGCTTGGATATGACTGTGTTCTACCACATTGTAGAGGGTAGACATTCTCTGCAAAGATCTAAAACTGCAGCTGCTTCAAGTTTGTCCTTCCAGCCATACAGCAAAATCTCACTTCCCAGAAACAGAATCCTGGGTTTGCTCTGGCAGTGACAGCAGCTCTTCCTCCCTTCCTTCTGGCCTGGAGCATAAGCAGGGATCACATTTGTGGTCTCAAGCAAAACTGAAAGTCACAGAAGAGGAAAGAAAATGCAGATTTACTCCTTTTTAAACATATACACATATGGGAGCTGCAAACCTAGTTGTTTCTTTCCCAGCCCATTTTATCATCTAAGCAGCATCAAGCTGGCATGCAACCAAACACTGTGATTTTACCACTATGGCCATAGATTTCAGCAAATTTGTTTTCCCCAGACAAAGAGAGACAGGCTAATAAATGCAGATGAAAGATAAAATGCAGCAGAAGGTGAAGGGATAGGAAAAAAGAATGAGTTCTCTTGTCAGAGTGTGGTGATGAATGGGTAGCTATTATTTTCAGACTCAGGCATGTACTGGGATTTGACTTTGGACAAGTTGAAGTTGCAGGTCAAGGTCAATACCTGAGTCAGGCTTATGATTCAAAGTCTGGATCATGTTTCTTCCTGAGTCGTCACAGCTGGGGCAGTAGGGCAACACTAAATATTAATATTTCAGCTTAGAAACTAGGACTGTTTTCTTAGGCATTCACACACATTTAAACTGCAAGAAACAGTGAGGCTACACCTCAATGAGGAAGGTGTCCAACTGCTCACCAAGGATATACCAGGGCTGGGTCCCTAACATCATTGTCCTAGGAATGTGTTATGGCTGGAAAAGAGAAAGATAAAACCAACAGTGAGAGCAAAAGACTCCATTGCTTGTGACTTATGACCATGGGAGCAATGCTGCTGCATGGGCACCAGGGCTGGGGGATGACTGCTGTAAGGTTGAATACAAAAAATCCCAGGCTTATGCTTCAGTTTTTAAACTCACTGGCAAGACAGATTAAGCTCCCCATTATAACTTTCAGCCATAGAGTTCAAACTTTTATCTTGGAAAGAAATATTTTAAAAGTCCAGGGAGAGGACAGACAGAAAATTAATAAGAAGATGAACCATCCTCTGCTGTCTGCTAACTTATCCTATTTTATGCATTTTATCATATTGGAAAAAACTGTTGGTTATTTTACAGTCCTCTCCACCTTGAGCTGAGGTCACTAAAAAGAAATGTTCCACAAGCAATGAGCTGTCCATAGCATGATTTTAAGACTTCTTTAGAGTTTCATGAAAGTAATCCACAGTCATAAATCTATCTCAATTTCTGCTGACTTGGTGCATCTATATGAATGATCTTGTTATCACAAGAATTATCTGAACTTGTATCCATGGAAAAAAAACTAGAGTATAACTTTCAAGTTTTCACCTTCCATTTAAAACAGCTTAAAAAAAAATGAATGGCACTGAAGAGTTCCCTGTATTTACACAGGAAGAGGTCAAGCTGCTCAAAAGTTTACAAATCTGAAGCAAATTTTCAGAGGAGTGAAAGAAGTATGTGTATATTTGCGAAATCAGAAAAAAGACTAAGTGAAAGCTTATTAAACTCCCAAAGGGAAATGGAAAAGATATTAATGCAATTACTGCTGATAGCATTTTGAAAGAATATGTGTGTGTGTGTGTGTGTGTGTATGAGAGAGAGAGAAATTAGTACATCATCTTAGAATCCTTAATTACCAGCATGTTAATTACACAACAAAGCTATCCTCTTATAATGAAAGAAATGAGCAAATATCAGAAGTGTTGTTCCTTTTAAACCAGAAAATGAGCGCTGAGATCCAAAGTTGTATGATGTAAATCTGGAAGAACTCCAAAGAAGCCAAGGGATTTAGCCGCTCTCCAACATAAGACAGCAGAGATGTGATGCAGTATGGAAATACACAAAGTACTGTCTGATTTCTCTCTCTGAAGGAGAGAGGCTATGAGGTTGGTTCCCTTTGGTCCCTGCATGCGTCTGAATGCTGACTAATGTGTCGTTTAACTAATGAGGTTCCTTTGCTTGGATCATTGGCCTCTTTCTGACGGGCTGTTGAGTGAGAGACCTTTACAGAGGTGATAACTCTTCTGTTAATTGGGAACCAGAGGTAATCAGGAGAATGAGGTCATGTCAGTGTTCTGTTACTAACAGAGATTAATCAAAAAAGTAAATGTTTCACTCAGATATAAGTTAGGCTATTTATTAGGCTGCTGTTGCCTACACACGCCTGGTTATGTTTAATCCGCTCATAAGATTTTTGCTTCAAACCCTTCACCAGCTTCATTCTCCTTCTCTGGACATGCACCAGCACCTCAATGTCCCTCTTGTGGTGAAGGGTGCAAAACTCAACATAGGATTTGAGGTGTGGCCTCATCAGGGCACAATACTCCCCTGGTCCTGCTGTCCACACTTTTCCTGATCCAGGCCAGGATGCCACTGGCAAAACCACAGGAAAGGAATCAGCTGTATTTTATATTCTGTTCAGTTTTTACCAGAGTTGGATAAGGTTGCCACTTTGCTGCATACGGGTCATAAGCAAGCCTTATCTGAGGTTTTCATCACTCTAAGAGCAGCAACAGAGTAAAACAGACTTTTTTGTACTTCAGAGAAAATCTTGGGCAAATATGCCCTCATTTCCTTTAGATCCAACTTCTTAGAATTCACACAGAGCCCTAGCATGGGGTGGCTGGATTTCGTCAAAGGTTTCTTTCCCTTTAGGGTTTATTCTTCCCCTGATGAGCTCTTGTGACTCCCACTGACACTAATGGGAAGAAATGCATGCCTGGAGGAGAGCTCTGCCCCTCCTCAGTGAGAAAGGAGAGACTGATTTTATCAGAGTTGGACGGGGAAGGAACAGAAGGAAACGGAAAGCTTTGAAAGCTGTCTAATTACAGGCTGGTGTTTTAACTGCTCCACCAGCCAGTGCGTGAACTGAGCATTTGGCACAGTACAGCTTTGTTTTTCTTGATTGGAGACGAGCGTTTGAAAGATTGGTGAATGTGTGGGAAACAGCAAAGAGAAAAGCCCACCCCACCGGTGAAATGTAGGTATGGCTGCTGAAGGGAAACGAATGGTGCATTAGCAGCAATGAGGATGATGCTGCAGCTCTACTTGTGTGTGGGTGTGCATCCTTTTTCCAGGCAGCACTCTTAACTTCCATTAGACTGAATGAGCATGCAAGTACAAGACTTTCCAAAAAGGAACCTGAAGAGTTCTATGATGATTATTTATGACGAATTGTGTCCCTGTGGTCGCAATTCTAACTGCACAGGGATGGCCTTTGCCTTTCCCAAAAGGTGGCCTAAACAGGAAATTAACATTAACTCCAGAGGCACTCTAGCTCCTAATCAATAATAGATTCACTCATGATTTTTGTTATGGAAGATCCAAATTCTCTCCTCATGGGCGACTCATTAGGAGGACAAGGATGGTTGTATATAAAAATAGAAGAATAAATAAATCATTGAGAGTGAGACTGCCAAGCATAAAGCATTTCTTTGTAATGCACCTGACTATTCATGCACATGTGCCCACAGTGTTGTGGTGATCCATTCTTCCAGGTCATACCTGAGTGGTGAAGAAATGCCTGTGTCCCCTTCCAGGAGTCCTCTTTCCCAGCCAATTATATTGTAGACACAACCTCCACATAACAGAGTATAATCAGAAAGCTCTGCAGATATGTCTTTTCTTGCCTTTTAGTAAATAAATCATTCTCCCCCTCTTCCCCTTCTATATAACTCTGTAACCAATTTCAGCTTGACTAAAACGCACATCAGTTCAAAGAAAAGCTGTTTAAAAACAGCATCTTAAAATAGATTTTATTCTCACTTCAGTGCTGATGCTAGTCCTCCTTGCTGGTTTCTGCCTCGGAGTCTCAGTCAGACCTGTCCCCCTCCTTTTGCATCTGTTTAACCTCTTCACTGCCAGCCACAATAACAAAGTGATCTTCCAAGAGATTTGCTTGGCTACTTACACAAGGACAGTTCATTCCATGCAGAAAGGACCCAAAACTGGCCAGCAGGGAAGAAAAGGGTAACGAAGACATTTATAAGATGCATCCACCTGTCAGCTCATTCTCCTGCTTGCAATGACATAGAAAGAAAAACAAGAAACTCCTAAATCTGATGATGCAGCTGTTTGAGTCAGTTTGGCCATAAACCCAGCAAGAGCTTTAAATGGTGCATTAATTTCTACTGTAGAGGCAGAAGCATAAGAAATATGCATATTACAGTAAATGTTGCAGGTGAGATCTCATGAGAAATTGCTGAGCTTACATGCTTGACCTGGCATGTGTTTGTGTACCTGAATTTACACAGCAAAACCTGGAAAAGAAACATGAAAGTGTCTCACAGTGCACAAGGTTTTCGGCCTGTGTTGAAGTTCTCACATCTCAGAGGATCAAAAGAGACTAATAATACAGTGACTCTACATTCAGTAAAAGATATTTTAAAATTTTTAGAGGGCAAGATTAGTCTGTTCCCAAGTGACTGAAGAGACTGAAAGAGCATGTGCAGGGTGCTGAGAGGTATCTGCAAGAGACCCCACCCTGTCCCTGTCACAGCACAGCAGGGCTAACTCACTTCTGCCACCTCTCTTAAGGTGACTGCAAAATGTATAGAAAAAAGCAAATTTCATGAACTCATGAATTTGTTTCCAGTGAAAGGTGCTGTCTTAAGAGCTCTGGAGAATTATTTACCTACAGTGGGTAGTAAAGTCTACTATGTCTTCTCTTTTTTCATTGTCCATCAGAGGGCAAGGGGGAAATGAAATCCCTGGAGAAGAGGCAGTATCTGGCCTTCCTATTAAAATAAATGCGGTAAAAATATTTTCTCATTGCATTTAAAAAAGCCCAAACAAGCAAAAATCAATTCTGTAGATAGATATAATACTTTTTTTTCTTTGGCATTCTTACGGTCTGAAGATAACACAGGAAGGAAAAGTGGGCATGAAAGAAGTCAGGACCCTGAAAAGAGAGTGTACTGAATTACCTTTGCAATTTTTTATTTCTCCTACATGTTTGACGCTCTCTGCAGGTTTCCTCTTTGCTCTGTGTTATTGCCATGGAAAATCCTGATAGAATTCAGCTCCACAATGGTGGGGATTGCTGTGATGCATATCATCTTTGGTCTTCTAAGCACTGGATGAAGAGCAACCATTCCTTTGCATGAAGTGATGCGGTTATGAAAATACTCTATTTCCATCTGCCAATTTTCCACTTTTATGGCTGGCTCAAAGAATTTCAAGCCTGTTCTGCTTTGTGACAAAATATTATACACTGAACTTCCACTATCTGCATTAATGGGATGTGCAGGTACTACACGTAAATAGCAGGTGCCAGCCTGGAGACACCTCTCCTTAGAAATTTCAAAGAGGTACTTCTGTGGCTCTAAGGTGGTTTTGGAAGCTTCTCAAATGCTGTTATTTGGAGTTGGGTTTTTTTCAGTAAAGAAATCTATTCCTGCATCCTCCCATTTATCTCCCACTCCTTTTGCTTTCTGGAAGATAGGGTAATGCTAGCTGGAATGCTCTGTTCAAACTCAAAGTATGCCTTGCTGCTTAGTGATAGTGAAGCTTTCCTATGCACTCCCTGAGGCTCTCAGGGGTCAGTTTGCAGCTTGTCTTTTCCCAGATAGGCTTTCCAGGAAGATAAGTTCATTACAGAAAACTGGGAAATCTGGAGGAGTTGCTAGAACAGATGTCACAGCAATGCCTGAAGAGTTTTTCTCCATAGGGAATAAATCTTCAGGACTTGAAGTAGTCCTTTAAGAATTTAAGAATGTCTTTAGCCTCTCCTTATTTCAGTTTCTTGTTGATGTTGTATGCCAAGAAGGCTGTATTCCTAAATCATGTAAATTTAATGCTATCCAAGAGCCTCATGGGCTTTAACCATTCTCAGGGGTAAACGCAGGGACCTGCTGTACAGTGAGCTGCTAAGCAGTCTGTCCTCACACCTGCCTCTGCTGTCAGAGAAGATGTTCCCCGCAAGCCCTGCTTCCTCTTCATCTCTGCCTGGTCTGCACATCCTTGTCTCAGTGCTGACCATCACCCCACCTTCCACTGGGAATTTAAAAAAATCAAGTGGGCAGGTGGAGAATAACCAACGGGTTGTAATTAAAGTAAATCAACAGACGTAGTTCAACCATCATTTGCTATCCTATGGCAGCAAATATGCCTGAGAAAAATGTCTTACTGTGCATCTGTCACACACATGAGTCTGGGAGAATCTTTGCTCCCTCTCTTTCTTCACCTATGCTGGAATGGTATCCTGCTAATATTCCACTCTTGATTTTACCTTGTAGGTTCAACACTGATTGAACCGTGCATATGCAGACCTGTTTGTCATCCATGCTCTTCATCAAGCTGAGAGAAGCCCATGAATCTGATATATATACTGCAAAAAATACCTTTGGAAACTAATCATGAGTTGGATTTTTTTTCTTTAGGAGAAGAAGTCCTTTTTCAAAAGTAGTAATGGGCCAATCCAGATGGTAAAATTGTCTCTGTTTCATTAAAGTCAGTAGTACTACAGCAGCTTGAAAGAGGTAGAGAGGTGATTCCGCAGAGTCAAGAAGTTAAAGAACATATCTGTCCAAGCAGTTTGTAAAAAAACATGTAGGAGACTACCATTACCCAGCGCATCTTCCTGATGTGGGACTGTTACTGGTTCATTAACTAACTCTTTATTCAAGTAGTTCCAAGTTCCACTACCATTTTCCTCATAATTTCCCCATAATTAAAACAAAAAAAGATGTAATATAATGTCCCTGGTCTTCAGTACAGGCTGAGTTTCTTCCCCATTTCTACTAGGGCATACTAATGATAGAGGCCTTAAGCTTCATATGTGATCTTCCATCTTTTCTCAGATACTTCCTACTCTTAAGAACTTCAGAAGAATTGGTTTTTTTCACTCTTACTGTACCATACAGTTCTTTTGTGGTTGGAACTGCCTTCCCAACTCTAGTACTAAGTGAAGGAAATGAACCCTTTCAATGAATGTTGCACCCCTCTATTGAAAGGCAGTTTGAAACAGAGAACAAATACTAGACCATTTTCTGAGATGCAAGGTGCCCAGCTAACCTAGGCAGCAGCAAAAGTACTCTATTAAAAGCCAGACCTGATCACAGTAAAAGGCACTTTCTCTCTTCATCTCTGAGTTTCTTTCGGTCCATCAGCATTTTTAAGTGCCCTCTTTCCCGGCATGCCGATGTCACTCACAGCCTACTGCCCCTTCTAAGCTTCACTTGGCACTAGCATTATTGTTCTCTTGATTTCGGGTTTCCAATACTTTTCCAGAATCCAAGATGATTCCGTGCCCTACCATCATCACCTGAGTTTCCCTGAGCTGGATCTAATTGTGTTGTGATTGCTTGACTATTCTTCTCATTCTTCCTCTACAAATACTTAGGCTCCTAATCCCACAGCAATAAGAAAAGAAAGCAAACAAAACCATATTGAATGAAACTTCTTTCCCAAAGCTTAGGGACATGCTTGGAGATGTCTCAATTCCCTTTTCCAGGTTTATAAACTGCTAGACATAGTCATTATCATCTCAGAGCTGAATTTATTGTGAAGATATAGAAACTGCTTTTAAAGTTTGTCAGGGCTATGCTACCCTGCCTCCCTTCCTTTCCTGACCCTTCACACCCCCAGGAGCTGAAGAAGGAGGTGATGATGGGTGCTGAGCACTGAGAAAATCACCATTGGCTCTTTGCCAGCTGCTATGCAGAAAGCACTGCCAGCCTCTCCCACCATTTCCCTTTCTTTGCTTATCCTCTCTGGTATTTATAACCTGTGTGACTTTGAAAATGAAGGTGAGATTCTCTACCACTGTAGGTACAGTATGGGGCTGATCTTAGTTAGATACTAAAGAAAGGTGAGCTGGGGACCCAATCCATCAAAGCACCTGCAGACTGAGTTGTATTTGCTGCAGTCTTTAATATGAGTGAAAGACAAAAAGCAAGACTCTAATACAGTCCTTTCTTTTCTAATGTCAGCTGTAAATGTTTATCATGTAGCTCAATGCTACCCTGTCAGCAAGAAGAGAAAACTAAATAAACCAAATGAAGGTTTTATTAATGTCTCTCTGATCAGAATGGGTTTATGGTAGTAAAAGGACCCAGACACAAGGCCTTGCTTGAGATAAATATAAATTCTTATGTAAGACAGATGAGAGGAATATTTCTACAAATGCAAGTGCAAGGGAAGAAAGATGGAGAGAAGCTCTAGTCTTTACCAGGCGTATGAAGATATGGGAGAAACAGTGACTGGGAAATACAAGCCTTCCGGGAAAGTAAATTCTTTTATATAATAGGATAGTTCTATTCTTCCAGGCTTTGAAGCAATTTCCTTTCTTTATTCTCTTTGTCAAGGAGGCATGTTTGGCCATTTGAGTGTAGTCTGTCATTCTAGCTTAAACATGATGAATACTTTGCCTTGTGCATTGTGTTGCTGTGGTTTGATGGATCCAGATGAGACTCAGGAGATGACAGCATTGCTTTCAGCTCTGTCACTGGCCTGCAGGTTGACCAGGCTAAGTCATATAATCAGTCTTTGTCTCATTTACCTGCCTTACAGTGAGACAAGTGGGAATGATCTACCCTTTTCTTAGCTTGTATTGGGTACTCCTGGTAAAAATATTGAATTCAAACTTGTGTGGAAGGAACTGGAGATATCTTGTCACTTATATTCAGATACTTATTTTAATGTAACTAAGCCAATAAAGTGACTCTTCTTTGTCCTGATTACTTGAAGGAGCATTTAAGAATAATCCTATAGATTACAGAATTGCTTGAAAAGGACTGTTCCTTATGGTGCCTTCAGACGGTTCAGTGTTTGCTGCCCTGCTCTGTTGATGTTTGGTGGATTGCAAGCATGTGGCTGTATCTTTGACAAAGCAACAAAAAAAACCATCAAGACCACCACGGAGCACAGCACAGTGTACCTCAGAAGTGCCCATACTGGCTCTGACACTCATTCCAATAGAATTCTACTTGACCTAATTTTCCCTGCTTTTTTAACATGAGCACAGCTAATGCCCCTGAAATTTTTCTAATACTTGCACTCAGAGGTTTTGTGCAGTGCCCTTGGCATTTCCCAAGCACACCAGATGCTCTGTAGCTCTGAATTATATTTACATTGTATTTTCATCCTAGACTTGAGCCCTGGGCTTTGGCTTTGGCTTCACACAGTCTGCTATTTTGCCCAAACTGATGTCAGCTGTCAGGAAGGGGTTCAGATCATCCTGCCTGAGTGTGGCAGGAGCCTCACCTTGTACCCTCTCTTACCTGTCCACTCCATTTTCACCCTCATTTGCTGAAGCAGGGTTGACCTGAGAAGGTTAGGCTTCCTGTGCAAGAGACAGGACACTCAAGCCTGCACTGAGGCTGGGAGTAGGAGACAAATCTGAGTTCTCATCACATCTTGCACTGCATGGCTCTTTTTGGCAGCTGCTACGCAGAAGGGGCCAGACAAGAACAGGCCCTTTTCCAGGCAGACTTGCTCCCATAAGCACATTAGCCCTGGAAACATAAACAGAAGGCAGAAGAATGTCTTGGGATTATGTTTTCCTTTCATTATACCATGTGCTTCTACTTCTCTCTCTTTCCCTCTCAGGTGATTGTTGTTTCTCTTTGCAATGCCATGCAAGAACAGCCCACATGCTGGGCATCAAATGGAGATTATATGGATCCACGCCACAGCAATTTATCTTTTGCTGGCTTGTTTGAGACTCAAAGTATCAATCTGGCTTTTAATACCTTAGGTACTACTAAATTTGAAGTGACTCTCAGGAATAGCTACACAGAATCATGAAGCATTTTACATAGCCTCAGCTTCAATACAGATGGATGTTTTTATTTCTTTGTTTCTCCCTGTAAAAGTGGTAAAATATGTAGGTGGACACCTAGTCAGACTTTTGGGATGTCTGTCTGAGATCGGTCCCATTCCTCAAAGGCTTGGCACTTGCAGAGAAGTAAACACAGTTTGGTATGTATTTTGTACGCTTGAATCTACTGGCAAACAAAAAATAATTCAAGACTACATGTGATCAAACTTGGTATTTATTTCAGCTGGTGTTATTATGAGAAGTCCAGAGCCAAACATTCCAGTTTTAATGTTAGAAGCGGCATTTAAACATCTCCTTTGTGCAGTCACCAGCCAAACACATATTCCCATTCTTAAAAACTCTTCAAAAGGGGAGTAGGTGACAATGGTATGATTTGCTGAAGACAAAAAGTAAGTAACAAAACTAAATTTCAGAGCTAGTAAAAGATGGTGGCACCAAAACTATGTCCATTTGGTGTCTGAACAACCTATCTAGACATGGATATAGAGTGCCTTGTACAGGCAGCTTCTCTCCCACTGCTTCAACAGAGGCCCAGCCAGGGCCCAAAGGGAAACTGAAATTTCACTGCCCTTGTTTGACAGTCTGTAGCTGATGCCTTTAAACAGTCCTAAATCCTGTCATATTAAAATACTCTTTAAAGTGTACTTGAGAGTGTGAGGGAACTAAAACTTTGTGCGCTTTTTTTTATTTTATCCTGGCTCTTTCCCAGTGGTAGTTGTAGGCACTGAGTGTGTATGCAGGCACAAAGTCGCATGCTTTCCCCTTAAAATGAGGAAATAAAAAGTATATGAAGGTCTCCTGGTGTATGAAAACTGAAAAAGTAAAACAAAACTAAAAAAAAAAAAAAAAAGGACCAGAAAATAAACCACTTTTAATAACAGCAGGGCTGTGTTCTCTTCATTGCTTACAGCTTGGACTCCAGCACAACAGGGATTCAAATAACTGCTAAAGAATCAGGCACAGTTTTGTCTGGTTTGCTAATAGGTCATTTTTAGGGTGCAGGTGGATAGGACAGGGTGTGGCTTGTCCTCATCACAGATCCCTGGATTTCCTGTGCTGAAAATGATTAGTTTCCAGTCCTGGAATTCTGTCTAGACCTGCAACACTGGAGGAGATAGGTGTCTCCCTAGCTGTTACCAGGATGGCTTTGCTTGTTGTGACCTTTTCCAAACAGATAACTCCTCACATTTTGGGTATGGATTGAAGCCTGTCCTGAAGAAGGATAGGTTTAGGTGTGTGCTGAGGGCTTTCCCTAGTTAGAGCTGGAACAACTAATAGATCACACTCTGTAAAGCACCCGTATCTGAAAAAAGCACCACCTCCTAGATCCTTAATTATTGGTGCTCCAGTGGGAACTTTTTTTATTTTGGTTGAATTTTCTGACCTGAGAGACTTTTTACAGGGGCATGTGTGATAGGACCAAGGGGAATGGTTCCAAACTGAAAAATAGTAGGTTTAAATCAATTATTAGGAAGAAAGTCCTTGCTGTGAGGGTGGTGAGGCACTGGCACGGGTTACCCAGAAAAGTTGTGGATGCTCCATCCCTGGAAGTGTTCAAGGCCAGGCTGGCCAGGGCTTTGAGCAACCTGGTCTAGTGGAAGGTCTCCCTGCCTATGGTGGCAGGTTGGAGCTCGATGGTTCCTTCCAACCCAAACCATTCTGTGATTCCATGAGAACTAGTCAGGAGATATCTATGAGCAATTAGACCCTCTGGAATACATTCCTGAGCCCTTTACACAGAACTAGCAGTGGACCACTCTGGTAATCGAATAGCTTTGTACACTGCTTAATTTTTGTGGTGAGCTTGCCTCTTTATGCTTTGGAATATCTTAAACCATTTACAAACAGCCTAAATATTCCTCGACTGTGCAGCTCCACTTAAGCCAGTGACTTAGCCAGTGACCAGTTGCTAGCTACTCACCAGAAGCACAAGTAAAGAAGAGAAATATAGCTCAAACCCCCTTTATGATTTTAAGTCATTTATTCTCTCTGTCCTGAGAGACAGAGCACCGACCTGGGCAAGAATTGGCCGGGGTAAGAGACCGAGGCTTTGTGTCCCCTTGGTTTTATCACGGACGGGGGGAAAGGGGATACCAGGGGCGGAGCTGGGATAAACAACCGACCAGATCAGAGCCCGGGCTGCTTGAACATTAGACAGACCTGACTATCTCAGAGTCACATGGCAGGGACCCGGCCGACAGTGGGGGCAGGAATCAGGGAGGTCCACTGCAACAGACCACATCCACTGCTACTTCAGAGAAGATTTTACATATCCTCCCCATGGCCACTGCTAAATGGCTTCAGCTGCACAGCTCCCACAGCAAAAAGCTGCCTCAACTTGAGGCACTTAACTGGATGACTAAAGTTGTCCAAGGGTTCTATCTTAGTTAAATGACAGAGCTAGGCATCTCCAGCTCATGGTTTGGTTATAAGCAGACTGGACCACCGAGGGTGATGGGTGCAAGCAGGGCTCCTGATTTCAGAACCCAGCAGCTCTGCTTCTGCACCTGCTGACAGATGAATTTTGGGAGGATAAATCCAGCCCCAACAGTAGATTAAGCTCTGAGTTGTGGGCATATTACAATTCTGTGAGGGCACTGCTGCGTAGATTTCCTTTCCTGAGGCTATTTAATAGAGGCTTCATTATGGAAGGAGATGATACACAGCCATGTAATTTCAAAGGAGAACAAAGCTTGCTGTAGAGGTGTGAGCAGAATCCTGGAAGCTGTCTGGAGTCAGGCTGATTAGATAATCTTTCCCAGAGAGTTTTCATTAGAGAAGAAGTCTTTGTATTAAGTTCATTTTTAGTTTTTGCAAGACCATATCAAGTTTTGTGGAATTCCCACAGGAGAAAACATTTTTAAAACAAAAATGGATTTAGGATCCCATTGAAAAATTTCAGTTTGAAACAGGAAAATTGCATCAGTACTATTTTTCTATGCATTTTTCATATTTCTGTTTTGTGTGTGCTGCCTTTCACAAGATCACTTTTGAAATGTTCTCATTTTAATTTTTGCACAATAAAGCAATCTCTTGGATATTAATGAAACCAGGACTTAATCCAATTTTAAAACAGGGCTGACACTCTAATTAGCTCAATGTGATTGCCCTTAATAATTGAATGCAGACAAATATGAGGATATTTCAATGACCACTTGCATTCTTACTTTGATGTACCACCAGCAGTAGAAACAAATGTTATATGGTCTTAATATAGAATAATTTTTTAAAACCCACAGAAAATTCAGAATTATTTTTGAAAGCCAGGTAAGAAATACTGGAAGATAATAAATAATTATTTTTTAAAGTCTGATTTTTTTTTTCTCTTTTTACCTGGAATTCTACTTCCATATTTGAAATTGAGCTTTCTAGTAAGTAACCTACAGTAAATTGGCTGTAATGGTTTAAAATGATGCTATCCCAGCTGTATTGCTTCTACTGGTTGAGATAACCAGCCTCAGAATAGGGTTCAATGAACATACTGCAACCCCCTTATTACTTTTCTCCATATGGGAGGTGTAACTTCAGGTCCCAGGCTTGAAAAAGAAGGGCACAGAATAAGGTCTCACTTTGCATCCTGTCCTTCAGTGTTGTCTCAGAAGCAGCAACCTTCAGCAGGGTAAAATGGCAAATAGCTGGAGGCAGAGCATTGTATCTGGTCCTGGATGCTTGCCTGCCCCTGCCTGGTAGTTGGCATCCCATGGCATCTGCAGGCAGATCTCATCCTGCCTTTGTCTTAATTCCCCCTTCTGTAAAAAACGTAAGTAATAACGCAACTACCTACCTCAAAGCAGTGCAGGAATTAATTACTGTTAGTAAAGTCCTTTGAAGATAAGATCTAAGTATTATTATTAATAATTTACCTGCAATTTGCTCTGTGCCTTAAAAGACAGAAATAATTTACCATGAAATTATGTGATACTACCTAGGGCTAAATTAAGGTCTTGAATGGATGTGAAGGGCTTACATTACTGTTAATGTAAACTGCTATGTAGAGGTGCCAAAAGGCAGAATTGGGATTTATGTAAATACCCAGCCAGGACCTCATTATATCACATAGAATTAGTATTTATAGGATACCAAGGTCTTATGAATTATAAGTTACCCATTTCCTGGGATATATACAGAGGTGCAGATCTTCAAAGACAGCCTTTTTAAGAAAGGTAAAAATTACTCTGTAGCATGCATTTAAAGATAATAACAGAAAAGACTTGAAGATTTATTAGTCTAAGAGGCAACATACAAAGTTTTCCTTGGTTTCTTCAGGCTGACACAATAACCCTCTTTGGATAATTTATCTCCCATTGTTTACCTCATTCATTATCCTAATGAGATACTTAAGCATAATCCCCATCGGAAATGCTTGCTTTGCCATAGGAGTGAAGGTTTAAGCTTCAGGAGAATAAGATTCAGTGCTGAAAAGCCACGAGACCCATGAACAGAAGTGGAGAGACCAAGAGACCCATGACAGCTCCTCCTATCAGAGGAAGCAGAGGGCAGAGAGCCACAGGATCCCCTTGCATCCTTGGTATTTAGGAGAGAAAATGAGGCAGCTGTGGCAATGTTCCAGACCTTCCAGCACCTTGAGAGCAGAGGGATGCTTGCAAGAAGAGCTGTGCATTACTCATTACCCCTGCTCAGCTATGACCCATGCTGCAATAACTCGCCACAGAATCAACTTTCCTCCGTGTGATAAATTATGATAAGCCACCAGCAACATTTCATGAATCTCTCCTTTAAACCTTTTCCAGGGATCAAGACACATTATAGTTCTATAGTTTATGAAGACATACCCAGAGGTATCAGAGGGGGGAGAAATATACTCATTTGAATAGGGGATTCTTGGCAGCCACCACAGCCATGAGACAAAACAGGGTGACTCCGGTGTCGGTAGAGAATATCATCTTTCCCAGTCTGAGGGCCAAACTCTGGGCAAATTTTATGCACAGAGCATAGCAAGCAACATGAGGAAGACTTAATATTTTGTAATAGATTATAAGCTTTGTCCAAGTTTTCATCATATCTGTGAGACAACATCTTCCTGAAGCCTTACCAAATTTATATCCCTAAGGTTAACAAAAGGTAATACTAATGGGAAGGAAATGGCAGGGATAATGAACTCTAGCTGCTGAAGAATATAAATAATTTGCCTACGAACAAGTCTTTACAGTGAGAAGTGATGGTATTGGTGTAACAGCACTAAAATGAGGAGCTGGAATGGATATCCTAAAGGCATCATGATGTAAACCAAATATCTCCAGTACTTGGTGACAAAAGGGTCCTGATTTTTTCGTGTCTAGAGACAGAGTTATCCTCTCTCATTCTTTGCTTACCAGGCCAAAGCAGTGGAAAAACCGTCTTTGTCGTCTGTATCTGAGCAATTGAATCATGACAGAGAATTTAGGTCAAGCTAAGCAGATTTAGCTTAAGGACCTGACCACAGTCTTTAATCTGTATCTGCTCCAGTATTTGGATGAGAGTGGTTACATGAGTCCCTCTCACAGCAATACAGCTTACGTGATAGGAGACAACAAAAAAGTTTCATGCCCTCTCTTAAAATAAGAATACTCTTACAGCTGTTTCTGAGTCATTAGCTACTATTTACAGGGATTATGAAGCAAGTTTTCTACTACAGAATTAAAAATTGTCATTAATGTCATGCTTCACAGAGCTTTCATAGCTCACCTATTGGACATTCACAGACCAAAATGCTCAGGAGAAAGTTAATTTACAATTAACAATACTTTGTTTGTACATGTTATTTGTGCAGTTCCAGTTTTAACCAGGAGAAAGCAGTGGTGCTTAAAGCAATCCATGACTTCTTTGGCTGCCTCTCTGAAAATATACTGAGAATATATCTAGAATTTCCCCTAGAACACCAACAATCAAGTCTTCTACTTTCACCAATTCAGAGTATGGATGTGAAACTGGACTAACCCAGGAAAATATCCAGCTAACGACAGTAGGAAATTAGCGCCTGCTCTTTTTTTTTGTTCTACTTTGTGTAGATACTAAAAATTCATGAAGAATAGTGAGTTGGAGTCTTGCCCATAAAAGATCATCAGATATCAAAGATGGACATTTTTTTTCCTCATCTGCATCAGGATGAAACTACTGGCTTTTGGCTCTGTTTCTGGCTGTGACCTGAAGTCCTACCCAGGGCTTAGGAAACCTTCCTGACAAAAATTTCATAGAGACACTGATGTTTTTACAATAAAAACTTCTGTTTGAACAAAAAAGTATTTTTGTGTTAATCCTCATTTTTCTGCAAAACCGGTAGTTTGAGACAGCTCCAAGTGTAAAATGTGATGCAGAATATGATCCAGCCTCGTTTCATTGTCATCAGTGGTCCTCATTTCTCATCTTTATTCAGTAGTTACTGGTCTTTTTGATTTTGCCAAGATGGTGCATCTCTCAGTTTCTAGAACCATACTCAGAGCTCAGAGATGCCCCAGGTGTCAATTGCCTTTGCTGCTTCTCAAATCCACATGCAGCCATTTGGTGATCGCACAGGACAGACTTAGGTGCTACCAGGTATTTTTTCAACCTTTAATACTTTATGACTACACTACCACCCAGGTCAAGTGTTAAATGTATTTTTCAAACAGCTCTTTGCATTTTGGCTCCAGCAAGACAGGCAGTAGTTAATATAAGAGATATTTTTGTTGTATTTGTAGCAAATTACCATAGCAGGTATCACAGGAGTTGAATGCACACACCCAAGGCTTACCAGTTCAGCTGTTACTGTAGGCATATTTTTAGATGCCTCTTATACTAAATTGACCTATACTGACATTTGTGATTTGTTTTCAGTATTATCTGCCTGGGTAGCAGAATCTGTCTGGTCCTTATGGTCAGTGAACCATGGGTTCAGTCATTCACACTTCCACTACATTGCACTGGATCTCAGCCACCTCAGATGTCGAGTTCTTAGCTACGGAGGCTGCTGTCAGCCCCTCAGACTGGCCTCCACCCTTTCCAGCAAATTTCCAGAGTCAATTGAATCAACTGTCCTCTGGTATTATCTTCAGTGTAATGGACCTTGGATGCCTAACACATATCAGACAAAGGAACATAGAAATATCTGTCTTAGTAGAGGGCAATAAGTCTCTACATGGTAGTATGTAGCCTGCTTTTCAAATGCTGAAGTTGATGTGGAAGTGAAAACAAAAGCTCAGACAGATATGAGGAAAAGAAGAATTAAGGCAGCAGAATGAAAAACCTGTTACTCAGACCCACAGAGCAAACTCTGAAGGGAGAGAAAATGTTCTTCACAAGAGGAAGTGACAGCAAAGCAAAACTGTTCTCGGACCCAGATGAAGGACTTTTTGAGGCTTCTCTGTTCCTACTGTACTAACATTTCTGATGTGTTGAATCTGATTTGCAATTTACTTCCATTATAAACTTTTACTGTCAGCCCCGTGTCCAAACTCAGTCTTCTCAAATGTTTCATTATGTCTCAGTCTTTGTTATATTGAAACATTTGCTGTCAGGATCATAACTTAGTGTGTCACTACATGATTGGTATTCATGGCAGCCACCTCTGAAGTTGTCTTGAGCAATCAGCCTCATGCAAGCAGTGATATTGGTGAATCTGGAATTCTCTTGCTGTCCATGGATGCAGGTGGCTAAGGGGCTACTGGCATGGAATAGAATAGAAATAGCAAAGCTTTTCTTGTTCCAGCTGTTTTTCTTGGTGTAGTTGGGTTTATATATAGATTTGATTACACTTTTATAGGTGCAGGTATTTCCTCTGGATACATAAAAGAATTGAAAACGGACCTATGGAAGAAACATGGTCTGCATAATACAGATGATACCATGACATCTTTCAAGCGAGGTGGCCCTCTGGGGAGCACTTATCTTCCAATGTTTAGCTCGGATCCTCTTGATTTTTATATAAGGGGAGCTTATCTATGTCTTATGTTTTTATATAAGGGTAGATTTTTATATAAAGGCAGTAGTAATTAGGGTAAAATGCTCTCTAGACACATCTGAGCTTTCTGCTATTGTTAACTGAACTAGTGGAGAGGAACCTTGCTTATGCTGTAATAGCACTATATTTAACAACATAGTGACAGCAAAGACAAAGAAATTAGGAGAAAATAAAATAACCCCATAAGTAATTGCAAAGCCTGTGATTTCCTTCATAAGTTGTGCAATTGCAATTAATAGTATTGTGCTGTGACAAAAATGAATGTAAAATAATATCCTTGCAGGACCCACAATGAGTCATTTATTGAGAAAATAACTGTGAGTTCTGAAAGGAATTTTATGTCTTCTTTAAACAGATGAATTTATTATTTTCATGGGGCTGTAATGCCCCTAAAAGCTGTGACTGACGTGTTGGAGACTTCTACCCAAGACAGGATCTGGGAGTTTGTATTTTTGTATTGTTTATTTACAAAGGACACTAGTAGGTGGAACTATACACAGAAATTTTATGCCAGGGTTTGGCTGCTGTTTTCATTTTAAACCTAGAAAATCAAAAGTTTTCATATTCATGAGGTAGGTGAGAACAATTCCACTTCTACTGAAATCTGCTGCGGAGGAAAAACGAGAAATTATTCATAGCATCTGCTGAATAAGGAGCTTCCAGTTCCTTGTCTGCTCCACTTCTGAGCTGCAATCCAGCATCCCTAAAGCCCAGGAGCAATGAAAGCCTAAATGCCTTGTGACAGGCAGGAGGTGGGGACCTGGGGACTTTGAAGCTTGTAAACTCAGTATCCCACAGGGTCTGGGCTTTCCATCTCTCATCAGCCTGCCAGGAGAGTGAACTGATGAGGAGAGGGGAGTCCAAAAAATGGGGGTTCTTGTCCTACAGCTGGAAAGGCAGGCTGGTAGGAGGCCAGGTGAAGTTTCCAGTCAGGTTTGGAAGCCTGTCAGTGGTTTCACAGCAACTTCATTGCAATTAAACTGTCTCAAAGAAGAATTTTATTTTTGATGAATAAGCAGTTCTTCTGCAGGAAAGAAAAAGTAAACTAGTCAGGGAATTCCAAATTAGCTACAATAATAGGCCGGCTGCTCACTGAATGTGGCACTTGAAGAAAATATATTCCAGAAAACAGAGTTATGGGGGTGAGGAGTATGTCTATTGGTAGGTAATAGGAGAACAACAAGTTACTGGTGGCTGCCTTGGAAATAGGCACTGATGATGCTTTGGTATCAGTGCAGCCGGGGGCTGTAATGAAGATGTAGTAGGCAAAAATGCCTGCGCTGACTGTATGGCTTCTGCTGAAGTGATGGTTCTGCTCGTCCCTGCCCATCCTCCACCCTTGTGCTCTCTCCAGCTCTCCTCAACCTGATTCGGCTGAATAAACTGACAGAAGAGTTGTTACTTTCTTTTTTTCTCAGTGTATTCTCTGCCATCATTAGAATAACCTCAGAATTGGAAGCTGGAGTAGGGGAGAAAGGGAAAAGGAGGAAAAGAGGAAAGCAGAATCTGTTTTCTAGTTCCCTTTCGCAGGGCCAGTAAGCCCTCTGAGCCATATCCCTTATGGCCAGTCATGCATAGACAGATCAGACTGTCTGTGCACACAAATGTGCAGTCTGTGCTTCAGCACAAATTTCTGAACATGTCTTCAAGTTCCTTCTTTAAAATTAATCTCTCCTTGCCAGTTCTTCTCAATGTACTGTACTTGTTATGATTGCCCTCATAATCTTTGAAAATCTTTAAGACAGTTCTGTAATGCAAAGATTACAGGCAGATCCTATTTTCACATGCCTTGGTCCTACCTGAGCATTCTTTTGGGTACTGTTGTTGACGCTGGTAGAGTTAGGAAATTATAGAAGGAAGATGAATGGCACACAAAAGTGATATCCCATGGCAGTCTGCTGAAAGCAATGAGAGGTTTGTCCATAGAAAACCAATAGACTTTCTGCAAGACCTCTGACACAGGAAAGACACAGATTATAGACATTTTCCCATTAGTCTCATTTTCTAGGACTCAGATAATTTAGTCTATCTCAGCTCAGATGGCAAGATTCAATTTCCCACCACTACCATAAAACTTGAGTAAACCTGGGTTATTCTTTGACAGCAAAATAAAGGAACAAAAATGTCACGTTATTTTTCTCTTTAAAAATCTTAGGGTGTTTTTAATCAAATCAAAGATTTTGGAACTTCCCAAGACTTCAAGGTTACTTGAATTTGCCAGTACCTACTTCATAACAATGAGGGAAACATTTTGCTTGATGGAGTATGAAATCATACCTGGAGTCTCACTCTCACCCAAACTCCTTAAAAAGATTTTCAGTATGGTGGGAATACTATGACTCCAAGCAGTAGGAACCGATTTGGGTTATTTCACTCGATGCTTTACCAAGAGAATGTGGTCACCACTTCAAAAATCTATAATGACTATTTGGAGTCAGCAAGGGATTTTGTACTAATTCCTAAAGTTTGAGGAGAACAGTGAATTTTATGCTGAATTTATTCATAGACTAGATGTACCTTTTTATAAAGTGCATAATAATTCTGATTTGTGTGTTCAGATAATACCACCTGCTCAGACTTGCAAAGGAAAAGGCAGGCTCTACACCTATATCTCTAGGGAGGACCTCTGCCTCCTGCATTTTTTTTTTTAATTTAATTCATTTGAGAGGAGAAGGAATATGGAGAAAAGAGGTTATCAATTTGTATAGCACTTCCAACACATTGAAGAAAATTTAGCTTCCTTTTGCTTGATGTAGTTATAAGGCAGTACAGTTAAAAAAAAAGAGCACACCTACAATAAAAAAAAATTACACCAGAACTTATAGGGAACATTTGTCTCCTGGAGAGACTGTGAAATCCAGCGTAATAATTTTAATTTTTTTTTTAATTACCACAGATATTCCCAAGCTTTGGCATTAAGAGAAGCCATTGTGCAGTGATATGCTGTGTAATACTGACAAAATCGAATGCCCAGCATCCCCTGGCCTGCTTCTCAAGCTGGGTCACTCATGGAATGAAACAGCATTTCATGTCCTGGAAGAACATATTTTGCTGTAGCATGTCTGTCACATAAACCAGCAAGACTGGAAGACAGGTTTTTAGAGCACCTTGTACTTTTCAAGGCACTTTGCAGGGACAAGGCTTAAATGGCAAACATGAGAGGACTCATTAGTGCCACATGCTCTTCCTGCTCCTCTGCTGCTTCAGCTGCAAAATGCATCTGGTGCTGATTTCCTTTGTAATGCACCTTGGGGAAAAAGGAAACTCATAGACTGAGTGGGGTATCATTCTGATAGAAATAACTGCAAGGAGAAAAGTTCTGCCCCAGAGTGCCTCTAGCCTCAGGCTCCACTCACACAATGCATTCAGCATGCAGTGCACTTTGTGCTATGTGAGCAGTTCAGCTGACTTCAGGGCTGCCTGAAGTGCACCTTCACAGTGCCTAAAGTTAAACACATACAGGCAAGACTTTGACAAGTCATAGGCCAAGTGCTGTAGCCTTGTGAAATTCCCTTTGCAGTGGATCTCTGTATCTTGTGGAGAGCTCCCCTGAAATAAATAGCAGTTCTGATTCCAAGCTCTACCTGAGGAGAAAAAGGCAGAGATGAAGAAAAAAAAATACATTGAAGAGAGAAGGAAGTATTAAAGCACATAGGATCATGGTTGTTGGGAAAGGAACGGATGTGGGATTGCTGAAAAGAGCATAGGCATCACTGGGCACCTTTGTGTTACACAGACACGAAGGTGGGGAAGCGGAGCTGGCCATGCCCAAAGGTGTGGACATAGTCTAGCTTCAGTTAGAAACCACCTGGTTGTAATAATAAGGCTTGGGTTTGACTTGATATAATCCTGAGCACACATTTAGACCTATCTCTGCAGACTTAGCCTGCATACAACTGTTAGCTGAGATATGGGGGGGGGGGGAGCAGCCAAGTACAGTGGTAGATATGTGGGTGCCAAATCCTCTTTCCAATCCATCCTTTATGGAAGACAATTCACTTGCAGATTGCTAAGCATCTTTCATTCACACTGGGTCCTGTCCAGCAGGGCTTTGTTCCTACTTCTTGCTTGTGACTCACAGAAACAGAAACCAGGAATTTATTGTTTTCAGATGTGAGATCTCTTTTTTTTAGGGTAATTTCATTGTTTTGGGGGGCTGGCCTGATTTATCTGTATGTTTTGGACTGGCAATGTTGCATCTAGATTAGGCTTTCCTATTGTGAAGTTGAAAATCCTAAAGACCTCAATCCAGATCCACATTTATCCAGACAGATAAGCTGAATGCTATGCAATTTTAATGCATGTGAGTATTCCAGAGAAAACTTCAGCAGGAGTCAGATTCTCCTTTTAAATCTTTCTTCTCACATGCATCTGACTTTTGAGCTTAATTAAATCCCACAGATGGTTGGCATTATGGCAGGAACAAACAAGATCTATTGAAAATCTCTCCTAAAGAGAAACCCTTTTGCTTGGCCCATTTCTGCATGGGGGATCGAGTAGTGTGAGCTACTGACTTTCCAAAGCCAGCTGTAGTGGTGTGATTCAAATGGCTTTAGGCACAAAGCTTGGAACATTATATTAACATCTTCTTGCTGCATGGAAAAATATATTCAGATCATCAGGAGCAGTCCTGACATGGTGATGGGAGATGACACTAACTAGCAAAGAAGTATAACTTTTGAAGAGTTTTTCCACCATTTTGACTATGAAGATAAAAGGAAAAGATAAATATCAGTAGGTATGGAAAAGAGTAGGTAAGGGAGAGGGAAAAAGAAACAGAACCAGACTGAGAAAGGAGGAAGAAGATAAAAGGGAGGAAAATAAGAAGAAAAAGGAAAAAATGTGAAACATAGGTACCCAAGGTGGATTTGGGCCTTTCTATGAAGGTGGTTTTTTTTCTTTGCAAAATGTCTGTTGTCTGTAGGATGTTTCACAGGCATTGAAAAAAGATGTGAAGGAAATGCATATTAAATTAATTTCTGAAGTTGCTTGTGTATCTACTTGACCTGATAGGTATCCATAAGCCAAATTGTTGAAAACTGCTACTCTAGATATTGGACATGAAAAAATTTCTTTTGCTATCCATGCAACTGTAGAAGTGATAAATGAGAGATGGAAAGAAACAGGCAGTTCCCTAAGAATGCAGATTATCTCTGACAGGGAAAAGACAATGTACTGGCAACTCAATAGTAGCTGAAGTAAATGACAGATAGAAACAAAGAGAGAAAATAGGTCTTAAAGGAGGCAAAAGTAACTTGGCACAATAATTTTTCTTGATCTGTGGTTTTCATAATGGTGCAGTAGTCAACTCAGCCACCTCTGAGCACCTAGAAAGAGAGTTCAATAATGAGGTAGCCCTGGCCCCAGCAGCAGTCAGCAGCTGGGGATGGCAGTGATTATTTGTTGGCACCTGAAGCCCAGATCAATGCATCCCACACAGGGTGAGATACAGGGGAATGGAGGGACTGGAATCTTAATTGAAGCTCATGACAGAGTCAAATACTCTGGCTAGATTTACAAGTTTTTCCCATTACTGTTAAAAGCTGGAACAGTAAAAAAACACATTCCCTCATCTGTCTCTACCTGTGGAAGAAGAGGGAAGATCCACAGAAAGTCTCCTCTGGGGCATCGCTCAGCCCCTCCTGTTGCTTCTTGAGCACAAGCCCTTAACATGGGTTTCCACTGGTGCAGTTAAGTGCTTCCTGAGTATTTATTTCTGCTGCTGCTTAGTTGAAAGTTAAATACAAATCTTAGCTCTTTTTCAGACTCCTGAACTGCCACACTCCTGTCTTACCCCCAGAGTTAAAGGAGCAATTTAAAAGACTTAACTACATGTTATCATCATTTCTGTTTTGATGTGTTATTGCTAATTTGCATCCTCATTCCCTTACCTTCAAATTTAATAGAAGACAAGAGCTGTTCCCTTTTATCCCATTTTCTTTTATTTCTACTCTTATTTTTTTTTAATAAGGAGAAAGTCATAAAGAAAGAAAAAAAAATAAATACAAATACTGAAACAGCTCCAGATGAAAGGCAGTAAAATGACTTCCTGCTGCTCCCTCTCGAACTGACTGGCAGCAACTCAAAGTTTCTCCTGTTGGAAACTGTGGGACTCCTCTCTGCACTGCTGGATCCTTTTAACTCCATCAGGTCTGGCCAGGAGACACGGCTGCAGCAGCAGCAGGTTTCTCAAGAGATTTGTAGACTAAACAAGATGAAAAAGGGGTGTTCCTTAAACTTTCCCAGGAGTATAATAAGTCCAACCCAGCTGCTCTCTCACCGTCCCTGACTTGAAAGGATTGTAGCTGCCACGCAAGGACTGAGAGGATCTCATTTATTTTTTCCTCATCACCTTCCTGGTCTGTTCCTTCAATCCTTTTCCAGGAAATCTGTGCCAGAACTAGCTGGCCTTTGAAAGATGGTACCAAGGAAAAGTAGCAGCAGAATTGAGGATAGAATAGAAAGGCTACACTTTATATCTCCTGAAGCGTCCTGAGCCATGCGGTACATCTTGTAGGTGCTTGTGCCTAGAGTCTTCCTTCCTGGAAAAATGCAACCTGTGCGAGACATGAGCTATGAGACCCTGTAATGGGGGCAAATGTTCACATGGCTCCCAGAAAAGTTCTCAGCATCTGGGCCTTGAATCCGCCTGCTCAGTCCTGCTCCAGCCATGTCTTTCCTGTCTCTGCATGGCAGTGTGAGTGCAGCCAGAAAAGAGCTGAAGGTTGAGCACACTTGCCCAGGGTTTAATAATGTCTCCTGTCTACCTGCAGGGTATTTATAAGCCAGGACAAAGTTCACACTAGTTAGGCTGCTGCTTCAGCATGTAAAACCACCCATAGCTCAGGCTGGACTTGTGGGACAGCAGAAAGGTTTCTGAGGAGCTGTCTCTCCCATTAGCGTGGTCTGGTCTCACAGGGTGCGAAAATAAGGGACTAGCTGCACATACCCTGCTCTACTCTTTTGACAGACCTGTTTCCGAGCTGACACGGGTGGTAGCCACATCAGAAACGTCTCCACTTAAACTGTGGTGGCCTTTCCCTCCCCTGCGTTTGCATTTGACCCTCCTGCTGCCTGGGCTGGCTGTGCCACCCTCCGTGCACCACGGGAGGGACACATGATTTCCAATGCACGACGTGTGCCTCCACCCCAGAGAGCTTTGGAGGCCAGTGAGACAAGCGCTCTGTAACCTTGTTAATGTCAGTAGGGTGCAAATTAAACAGCAAAGATACTCTTTGCTGACCTCTAACTCTCTGGGGTGCCGGACTAATATATGGGGGAGAGAAGAGACAGCCACTACAGGCCGCAGCACTGCATGCAGGTTAAGCCAGGCACAAATCAGAGAGGGAGTGAGAGACACCTCTGTCTTTGAATCGAATCGTCCCTGCCTATGCCATCCCTCCATGCAGAGTCCAGCTTTCACGATGATGAAACAGAGCCCTGTTTAAAAACGCAGCTGCAGCCATCACTGGGGTTTTTCCATGAGCACAAATATTCCTTTGACAGTATGCCTGTATCGAGTTAACTGGCAACAGAACCGCTGTTCTCTCCAGTTTAAGTGAAACATGTGAGTCTCTTCGTTTAGGACTTAGAGCCACAGAAGCAGCCCTGCTCCCCCAAGGTTTCCAGTCTGCATTCCCATCCCCAGGTCTTGCCATTCCCTTTCCCTTTTGCCCCCATGTGGGCAGAGTCCCTCTTCCCTCCCCTCTTCTCCTCTCCCCTCCCCTTCTCTTCCTTCCCTTCTCTTCTCCCCTTTACTCCTCTTCCTTTCCCAAAACCTCTGGGTTTGTCCCCTCTCTCTCATTTTCCCAGGTCAATCCCTGTGCCCTTGCACAGCATCATACCTTGTCCTTTTTCTTTGTGGCTAATAAGGGAGACTTGAATGACTGCCTTAGCTACCTATTGAAAACCATGTATTACTCTTACAATGAGGGGTTTTTTTGTTGTTGTTTTTTTTTTTTTTTTTTTTTTTTTTTTTGTAATTGACCTAATGGAAAAGACAAAAAACCAAAACATTGATTTGCTCACTGAGAGCTCAGGAAATCTAAACCTCAGGAATCCTTAAAGCACCAGAAGATGAGATATAAATTAAACAAATCACCCCAAACTCTTTCCTGACACAACCCTAGGAAGTCTGATGCACACAAGGGAGGGAAATTGATGGATGACAGCATCTCTATTTTCTTTGCCTTGTATAACCACTGTTGAAAGCAGAAAGGATGTTCCAGCAGAAACTTCCTCAACAAAGTAACAACTCCAAAGTATTCAATGCCCCACATTGTTCTCCAAACATCTCTATTTTTTTCCTTAAGAAGGGGCAAAGAGGAAGGTGTCATCCAAGAAAGATGACACACTGGTGCCTGGGACAAAATAAAACTCACAGACTTGTCTCTGCTGGCCTTCTACAAGTTCTTGACTGTTTGAAAAATTGAGCTGTGTTTATTGCCTGGTGGGCGTTGGGAACAATTTCTGAGCTAACTCTAGAGACCCTTAAAGCTCCACAATACAAAAGTGCTTGTGTCCTACAGGTGGTGGTAGGGATCGGTGAAAACAGAGCTCCAAGCCCCAGGAATCCAGCTGGCAGCAGCCAGCTTAGGAGATGTGGAAGATGGTTTGGAAGAGCAGGTGGGAGCTGTTTTATCTCTTGCAGACAGTGAAAGACCTAGGTGGCTCCAGCAAACCAACTGCTCCTTTCAAAATGCCTCCTTTCCTTTCAGGTTGTGGTTGACACACCAGGCATCTTTCTTTGAGTTGTTGATCATGGTGTGCCTGAGCATTTGCTAATGAGCTCAGAGGCGTCATCCTATAATTTTCTTCTATGTGACATTTTACTACTCAAAGGCATTTTTCTGAATTGGGGATGCAAACACTTCATGAAGGCATAAAATGCCAGCCTTCAGTTAAGCAGAAAGACTGTTCTAAATGGTGTGCCAGAGCTGCCTTCCTTGCAGACACTAACCAAGCAATGCCGGGTCATCGTCCCTCCCATCCTCTGGGGAGCAAGAGACTGGGAACAGTAACTGCACTGCTGCTCCCTCCTGGCAATGCAGCGTGCTGAAACATTGACCACCACTTGCTTAGGGGATGCTTTCTACTCTGTGTTCTGTCATTAATTATTCATTTGTCATGCCATGTAATGACTGTCTTGATCATTATGAATTCATCTGGGGCTAACGTGCATGTCATATCCACTATGACAGGAGACAGTAAAGCAAAGCAAATCAACCAGCTGGCCAATTTCTTTCTCTCTTTACTTTATCTGTTTGTATGTAATTGATTTGCAGTTGGTTGATTTTTCAATTTGGCTTTTTGAGGTTGGTTTGCAATTACTAATTTCTTTCTTTCGGGTTTTGTTTCTTTCTAAAAAAAAAGGATTCTGATTTACATTTGTCTGCGACTCCCTGCTGGGGGATCATCAGACAAATAATAAACTTTTTCCTTTTTTTTTTTCTTAGTACAGTTATTTCCAAGAACCAGAATCAGAGACTCAAAGGACTAAATCTTTAGGACAAGATTTCTTCCAAAGCAGGTCATCTTCCAATTGAAGTATTACAGCAAACATGCAGAACTTCACAACACTGCAGTGCACAGATACCCAGACTCCTCTGGAAATGTGCTCTCTTGGCAGTCATTTGCTGGTGAAGATGTCAGACTAATTGCTGTGTCCATAGAGTACTTTCTATTATGCAGCACAAGAATCCTTTTGTCAGCACTCCCCATCAATATCTGATAGATTGGACAATTTCTCAGAATGAGAGGCTACAAACCCAACTTCTTTTTGATGGGAGCTCCACAGAAATGCAATCTATATCAGAGTGTTTGTCATAAGGTTGCCTTTCTGCTATGAGTTTGACCAGAGCAATGCAAACCAGTGTTTAACTGGCATTGTCTCCTAGTCTTTGTAGCATTTAGCTACTTAAAAATGGTAATAAACCAAAAGGTAACGGGTCTGGCACTATATAGCAACTCCCCAAGTTATTATCTTTCTCTGTTTATTTATGGGGAAAAAACATACCAGAACATTTCACTGAGTAAGTACTGCTAGTTAAACTGAAGTGAGGCAAGGTGTTTGGTTAGCTGGTGTAGTCTGCCTCCATAATTTTCTGAAGCATTTTTGCCACATTTTCCCAATGGGAAGGGAACTCTGTTCCATTCTCTTTTTCAGCCTCTTTCCTTCTCACTGTGGAAGTGGTGGTTGGCTGCATGTGCTGAGTGGCTAGACCTGTGAATGAACATCTCCCAGTGATGACTGAGTGGAAGATAAAAGCTGTGTCTGTGAGCCCATAGTTTTAGAGGGAAATGGAAACAGAAGCACGTGGAGCCTCAGCACCAACAAGGGCATAGCTCAGACTTAATCCTGTGCTAAGGTTGTTCCATCCAGCCACAGAAGGCAGCTGACCCAAGATTCAGCTGTATAGAGCACTACCTGGTGATAGGTGTGTGGTTTTGGGTGGCAGGAATGATTTTGCCCTGGGCCTGAGACAAGTCCAGACCTTTGCAGTGAGTCACTTTTCCAAGAGCTTGATCTTCTGTGCTGCAAAAGCCAGATGATGCAGGGCAAAGTGGTTACCAGCCAGTGGGTAACCCTGAGAGTCACAGCATTAGACCTGAATGTCACAACTGCCCAATAGGTCAGTGCCTTATGCATACATTTTCCTCTTTCCCTTGTGAAACTGGGAGTGAATCAGTGGGAGCTCTGCCTTAAGCAAGGCAAAGAGGGACTCTCCAAAATTATTTGAGATTTTGGGTTGGGTTGTTTCCTCAGTGGTCCTTTCTGCTCAAAATTCCATTTTGGCAGGGATTATGAGTCATTGCCAAGAAATCCACTCCCATTTGACACCCATTAGGTCCCCAAAATACAACATCCAGTCTGAAGAGAGCAAGCAGAAACAAAGATAAAACAGAAAAGCACAATAACATTGAACTGCTTTTTGCATTGTGTGGGTGTAAGGAAATCCCCAAGGAATAGCTGAAATTTTGGCAAAAATACTCTTAGCAATACATTGCTGGTAAAGTGCTTTCTGCGATATATAGGGTATGAGAAGCTGCAGGACAGTGGACATAATTCACTACTTCTGCTTGAAAATAAATCCTACTCCAAGTGGCATGAAATGAAGGTAGGAAAAGGCAAGGAGACTGGAGATGTTTCAAGGAACAGAAAAGGGCAAATTGCATTTCATGTCTGATTTTGTCTTAATTCAGCTTATATTTTACAGACTCAGCCAGTCCTCCTTCAGCAGCCCTGTTGGGTCACAAGGTGTTCGATTTCTTGCAGACAAGATAAAGGAGGTATTGCGAAGGTACCCTACAAAAGAAAAGTCTGGACTGTGTAGCTGTTGTCTGTATTCTGAAGATGTGAATTTGCAGTGGTTTTTTTCTGCAGCAGATCCCTGGTGTAAGTTTGGGCAAGACGTTGCTTTTCCCCCTCCCCCATCCTTTCAGGCTAGGGACTATATCTCATTAGCTTTGTGCAGAGCTCCTGGCACACAGAGGCTCTGATTGTGGTGAAGGTCCTTAACTGCAGAACAAGAGGTGTGAGAGGAGCATACAGATAGTAAAAGTCATTGTTCTGAGTGAGTGCATGTGATCATAGGTATTGGCCATGTGGATTTAAAAACTGTTGAAAAGCTTGTCAGCTACACATAAGGGAAGACACCAAACTTTAGATTTCATCTTGGGATAAACAGATCAAATATAGTTTTCTTTCCATTTTGTCACCCATGTCTTTATATCTCTTTCTAACTAAAGTGCCTCTCTTGGATTTTGTAAATAATTTTTTTTTTAATTTGCTTTTGCCTTCAAGACCTGCTTTGAGTTGAATATGACTTCAGGGTAATGTACAGTGTGGTCTGCTCCAAGAGGTGGTGTGAGTCATGCAGACCAGTTCCTTACCCAGCCTCAGAGTACCCAGCACCCCAGTGGAAAACCTTGCACATAAGAGAGAATTCCCTGCAGCATGACAAGAAAGAGAGAAAAAAAAAAAAAAAGAAACCATGGAGCCAGAACCTCTCTCCTTGTGGTGTTTTCCTACCTGTGAGGCATTATTTACAGCTTTGAAATCCTATAAAAATATTTCCCAATAACAATTAATAATCTGTAGAGTTAGTTTATTGCCAGACAAGGTCATCAAACCAAATGCAGTCAGTAGATTTAAAAATGAATGAATGATTCTACAGCCATTGACAACATTTATAGTTTTATTAACCCAATAAAAGGGAAGTTGAATTTCACTGGCACAGGGTCAGGAAGAATTCTGGCCTTTTATACACACAAAAATACAACGGTCCAAATGCATTAGATTGCTTCTAGGACCATGAGACTGAAGCTATTGGGTCGCTGTGAAAATGAGTCTATCCCCGTAAAATTACACAGCTGTGCTTTTTCAGTGATAAAAATAAGATAAATTCCTTCTTGCGTTGCATGTGGATGAGCAGAATTCAAAAGAACTGACTTCTGTTTTTCTTGTGGTGGCAAAGAGACAGTGACTGTAATGAATTGCAGTTTAAGTATTTGTTTGATCCCTTAAACAAAGACCTTAACTCCAGAGCTTTTTAACCTTTCTTAGCTGTTAATGAAAGACATGCTTTTCAGTTGGGTAACTACTATGCGTGAATCATCCCAGGGTAAAAATATGACACAGACTAGACATTTCAGTAAACTACTCATATGAATTCATTTGTAGGCACACAGTCTGAAGCATGAGATACAACACTATGCAAATGAGAAAATATCACAAGTAAATAATTTTGTGTGATGATGAATTCAGCCACGTTTTTGGAAATTCCACCCTAAAGTGTAGTCTTTTGGCATGTGAGAAAATCATGGAGAGACGGACTATGTCTCACATCCCATTCTAAACTTTGCATAATAATATTCCTGCATTTTCCTGAAATTAAGCTCCATTTGAACTGTCAAATTTTAAACAATTTCAGTTATTTTTATTCCTGAAATATTACATGGTAGGGAAGAGCACCACAGTAGTTACCTTTCTTTTTTTCCCCCAAGGATTTTAGAAAAGAAATGCACTGGATGTCGTATCTGGTGTTCCACATATCCCTGTGGTTAGTTTATGAAGATTTAAAGCTACCCTGTGCATGGAATTACTCGAAAAACCCTATTTCACAATTTTCAAACAGCTCTGTATTTGGACATTTGTGATGGGATTAATGTTTCTTACCTTTGCCTTCTAAACAGTAAATGATTTCTTCAGCCTGGTTGCCTAGATTTGCTCTCCAGCCGATAGTGACTCTTAGATGCTGTCTTTGAAGAGGATGAATTACTTTCTGGCATGGTTATATCTCTCCACCACTTTTATAGGCTATAGAAGAAACCTAAGTTTCCAGACACCTGGCTAAACTGCCTGGTTTTTACCTGAAAGACTGATTTAGGTACAGACCCACTCAAGAGTAACAGTGTGCCACTTCACTTTAATGTGGTCTGCTTGGACAGTGAATTTAGTGGAATGAAAGCAAAGCACTGAGTAAGCATGCCCACATACAGATTATGGGGGAAAAAGTACTAATTTTCATATCATCAGATGATGCTCCATATTAAGCCTCATTACCCTACAAGCAGCAAGTGCACAAACCGCCCCCCTGGAGCTTTAGTGTCACCATAAGTCAAGAGTTTGTTAAAATACCAGAGATTGCTGGTGGTGGATCATGTGCTTTTATTCACAGATTTATTCCAGAGTATTTCCTGCACTTCAAATGTACATTCTAGTTGAATGTGATTTAATTTTCAGCAGGAGATAAGTCCGTAATGCTAGAGTGACATTTTCACATGTGCTTGCTTAGACTTACAGTTCATATTCTCAAAGGTATTTCCATTCAAATGACCAGAAGCTCTAGGACTGAATATCTTTGAAGATCTGTAGTTAAGTCGCACGTTCAAAATAACAGGCCCTTAAGAGATTAAGCTTTATTGAGAGTAAGTGTAACAGAGGTTCCTGAATTCTCTTGATAAAGATATCTGGATTATAAAGTTTTTGCTGGCATACTGAAATAAATTTTTAAAATTTGTTTTAGCTGATTCACAAAGCATAAATTCAAAGAGTGAAGAAGACATGAACCTCTATTCTCTACCTTTAAATATCTTGCTCCATGTAATTATAAATCATCTGGAGGTAACAATGACTCATTCTAGAAATAAGTACAGAGTTAATCTTCTCAAAATACTAAGAGTATGGAGCTTATGTCTGATATTACACTCTTCCATAAAGTAGCTGTCCCCCTAATTCCACTTATATATGTATACACACACATATATATACATCCATATGCCTTTTCAATTCTTAACACTTTTCAAGCTAGTTCTCTGCCACTTGAGCTAACTATTATGAATACAAATAGTAAAATTACTATGTATGCAAATTTTACTTTGTTTAAGCTCACCTCCATCAGTAAAAAATTCACAAAATATTAATTCTGGCTCTAGTCAAAGTAAGGTGGGATAGCCAACTTTACTCCTATTCCTACTGCTGTTTGCTGCTTTTCATGAAAGGTGTATCAACAGGGTTAAAAAAAGTCATTTTGACACTTTTACTGCCAAATTTCAGATGGGATACTCCAACCTTCACTGTAAAATGAAATACTCTCTTAGTGGGATTTATCTGATCATCATGTGGGTAGTTATTGTCATCCAAGTTTAAAAACAAATTAACCTTATCAAGAATTATGAACAAAGCCTTACATTTCTTTCTGATTTTTATCTCTCTTATCCCTCTCAGATATTCAGGTCTCATGGATTATAAGGCCACTAAGAATCATGAGGACATATTCTCTTACCTTCTGTGTAAGCAATTTTACTTCCTCCACATAAGTCCAGCAACAGCCATTCTTTCTTTGGTTGTTCTGCTCATGTTTTTTATATTTTGCTCTAATGGAGGCAAAATTTGCACCTAAGCCTGATGAGAATACTCATGGAGTAAGATAAGACCTACTCTGTGTAAAGTAACAGCAATAATCACAAATTAGAGTGAAAAAATAAGATGCCCCATAAATCTCATTTTCAGGTGCATGATCAACTTCTGCTGGCCTACCAAATGGTGAGATTTCTGTAACTCTCTGTGTGCCTTTCCATACCCTATATAAAAAGCAACACCATGACAGAGCTCAGTCTATTTTCATTGCATTAGCCAGAGTTTAAGTGTGCAAGTGTGGACTATCCACCACGCCACAATATTTTTACACTGCTTAAATGTGACCATTTTCATGAACCATCAATGTGCTTTGCTGGAAAGAAACACACTGTATTTTTCCATGAAGCAGTTCAATGTATGCTTGCCCCTGCAAGAAAGGTGATCTGAAGGTCTGGCTGCATCTCTCCACAGTTAGTGATGCATTGCACACTTTCCTTCAGAACTCTGTTCCAAATAATGCTATTTCACATCCTCCTGATGCTCCCTGGTTTAAATTTAATTTGTATGCAGTTTGCGTCACTTAGGAACAAGGGGAAAGAAATAGCACAGTTGTAGTACATGATAATAATGCTTTTCTCCCACTTTTTTTCTGTCTTGACTAAATGAACTAGAAATACTCTGGGAAAAGTAATGATTTTTAGCATGTCTATTCACACTGGTCAATACCCTTCAAGACACAGGTGCTGAGATGACCAGAAAATATTCTGTGAAAAGCTGGGAAAAGGAAGAATTGCTGTCTAGCCTCTACTGGCTACATTGACTAGGTCTCATTTAGCTACAAAGGGAAGCCAAGGTCATTAATTCAGATATATTCAACAGCATTTTAGCTACTGCTCTTTAGTCAAATGGAAGTTAGGTGAGATGAATCCATCCAGAATGTCTCCTTCCCCAGTATTTAGATATAAACCAGCAGATTTTGTGCTTGGCTGGTCTTTCAAATTTGCAGTGGGAACTTTTTCCCTCTAAAGCTATTCCCTGTGTCTTGTGGTGGAAACTGACAGCTCATCTTGATCCTGTGTGGAATTAGAAGTAGCATGACATTCCCCAAGGTTATAACAAAGCCTCTATGAAAACACAAACACATCATCAGGGCTGGCACAAAACTAAGGCCTTATTTGATCCTTTTGTGTAATTTCTGCTTTGTCTGTGAATCTAGCTATTTCTGGACATCCATGCTTGTGGATGTGCCACAAAATGTCAGACAGAGGACATGGAGACCTAGACCATAATAGTGGGAAAAATATACTAAACTACTGTGTCCACTGATTCTATTGTTCCTCAGAAATACCATTTTTCTATCTAACTATGCAGTTAACCAGGTCTCACTTTTTCTTCTCCTCTGACCTGTGATTGTATAGGTACGATCTTTTGCCTTTTTTTGATAAGTAGTCATCTCTGGTGAGGAAGTGAAAGAGATGAGGTGGTGAAGTGCCATTCAGCAGATAATTTGCTATTTCACTTCACATTAAACCTTGTCCTGTTTGCCTTGTTGAATATTTTATGATGCTCCCAATCTCTTTTTAAAAGGAGATTTGTTGCTTTATTTATTTGCATGTGACTGATCAATGCTTGGTTTTGTTAAACTTCGCTTACCTCAAAAAATCTCCTTCAAGAGCAGGTCCTTGATACAGTGTAGGTCCTTGATATTGTAGCTGTTCATCCCATGATACTGGACTTCAATCCTCCTTTGTGTCCCCTTGTGTCAGACAGGCAGTTCTGTACTAAATCTTGTTTCTGCCCATCACAGAATTAAAATACTTGAAGCAAAACAGAGCGACATTGTCTGTCCATGAAAAGTCCAGTGAATGACCAGTTGTGACTGCATTTTGCACATCCTTGTGTGAGATGCTGGACACTAATACAAAGTCTAGTTCAAATGTTAGGCAAACAACAGCATTAAATTAATTTTATAGAAGTTTTCTGGATGATGCTTCCCAGCTTGGAAGAGATCTTCTCCACTTGCAATCTTCCGTGGACAAATCTGCTCTATCAACCCATGCTCTGTGATCAGTTGTATTTTATCCATGGAGCATATTTTTCTGATGAATAAAGGGATGTGGAATGCACTAGGAAGAAAGTCTGCTTTATGGCATCCTAAATCAGGTCCATTTCATATAGCATTTTTCCTGTCCACAGCAATTTAAAGAGCTTCCAAACAAGATTAAGATTAGCAAAAATGCTTCTGTAAATTTTACAGTGAACATCTGTATGCTCCTCCATAGTCAGATTGCCAAAGGAAGGAAGGACAAGGAATGAATACCATTGAGGAAATTCTGAGCAAGCAACTGAGACCATAATCAGTCAGCAACCAGCACTTCACTTCCTTTTCTGTGGCTGCAACTGTGCCTGATGACTCTGATGATGCATCTCATTTCTGACCTGGGAAACCATCTGCAATTATGCCAGTTTGGGTCAGTTTCAAAAACAGCTTTCTTCATGCACTGTTGCAGTATGGGGAATCCTTACAACAATATATAAGACAGCGATGGACTTGGAAGGAAAGATGAAGCGATATTTTTGTAGATGTTCAGAGATGATTTTATTCCTCCAGCCGCATGGCTGGAGTTCCCAGGCCAACCCTCCTGGGACCCTGCTCTCTCCCCCCCCGGGCCCTGGGCACACACAGCAGCCAGTCAGGAACAGGTATGGGGCACACGTGACATGGGAGCAGGGACAAAGGCGGACCCATACCCTGCAGGGTCCCTCCCCCCAGGATTTCAGGGAGAGGCACCTCCACAATGCACCACCTGCAAAGATCTTTGAGAATCTTTATTTCATTTTATTTTTAGCCAAAGCCATAATTCTTGTAAAATCACAAGTGAAATATTGAGATAACTCTTGTCTCTGCCGGCTGAATGTTTCCATACCAGATATGAAGAACAACAAAGGAAAGGTTCTGATCAAGTAAAATCCATTTGTTGAAGCAAATGCAGACAAACATCACCTGGCACAATTTACAAAACACGAAGATACTGTGTAAAAAATAATAAAAAGGTAAAAAATCTACCACTTTCATTTGGTAATTGATTAACCTCTCTAGGTCTTTCCAGGTTAGTCAGCAAAGTGTGGCAATGGAGATCGCTCTGCAATAGCTATAGCTTTGTATGAATCAGATCAGCAGTTCCAGGGTGGATGTTTTAGACTCTCAAGTCTGTCTGTGGAAAAAGAAGTGCACAGCACAGCAGGGTATAAACTTACAGCAGGTGATATACTTTGTGCTGACACTTATAGGAAAATTGTCCATACAGTAATATTCATAAAAAAAAATTTTTTTAAAGCTCATTTGACTCTATTCAAACCTCGTGATGCATGCTTCTTCAGAACAAATGTAGCTTTTATTCAGTTCAGTTTATTTCCATTTTCCAGAGGCTGTGTAAAGATATAATGCAGTTTATCCAATCCATTATAAATGCACTTGGTTGTTAAAGCTGGATTTAACCTTCCTCAATGTCACTGTGTCAATAAATGTTCCAGTCATAGGGGTATTTACAAGAATAATGATAATAAGGGGCAGGCCAGCCTCACTTTACAGCTTTTGGAGAGATAATGGTTACATATGTAATGTTAAATGCCATGAGTTGGCTTACTTAGAAGAGCTCTCTCACTTCATTGACTATGGAAAAAGACTGAGCAGACTGATTTCTTTTATTTTTACCTAAATGAGCCTTTAGGAGTACCCTGCAGTCTGCATGCTAATATCTTAATGTACACACATAGGTTACTCCATATTGAAAGTAAATGGTCTCTCTATGGATCTGTTGGCACTAGTATAATAAAATAAAACAACTCACAACTGCATTGAATGAAAGAGTATAGCTACTGAAGAGATAAACAAATTATTCTGTGCTCTCTGGAAATGTAATAGCTCTCAGGACTCCAGCTGAAAACCTTTTAAGATGTTTGGCAACAATATTTTCTGCTCCTATTTACCCTAGGACCATTAGCTGCATTAATAATGAAAGAGGAGAAAACAGAAACTAAGACAGTCTTTGCCTTCCTGAAGACATTGATTGCAATTCAGTAACAGTTGATTCTTGACCTTATACAAACTTGTCTTGTCCTGAGGGATGGAATCTGAAGATTAGGGAAGGTTGACATTTCTTTGCCAAATATCAGCTAGTTCCGTCTTCACTTATCTGAAGAAGAAAGGATGATCTGATTCCCATCACTCTGGGCACAAGGTGACTGACTGTTAGAGGCAGAGAACATCTTCCTTGGCTCACCAGCTGGGTTTGTTTTAACTTTATAATTACATTTATATGCCTGTGACTGCTTAGGAGCACATTGACACCTCCCTGAGACTTTGTGGAGTTCTGCCCAGTTACAGAGGAAAACCATTTCCATCACTGGTTAGGAAACCTACAAAGAAGTATACAAAGAAATATGTTATTGGGACACACTACCAATCCGTGGTGATTACTCCAAAATATTTCTCAGAGTAACTTCAAGTGTTTTTCTCATGCAGTGTTGCTGAATTCCCGTAATTTCTATTTTATGACTCTTGTTTTCTCAGTCACACATTTAAATATTGAGTAAGAAGTTCATGCTTATTATAACCATTAGGATATTACTGCATTGATATCATCACTGCAGGGACTTGCCCTTGCCTTTTGCCATCATATAATCCAACGTTCTAGCTCACATCCAAGAACAGCAAACACAAAACAGCTGTAAGCATATTCTTGAGAATCTGAGCTATGAAGCTAAAATATATATAGAAATTGGACAAGAAAAGAAATATTTTTTTCAGACAAGATCTAAATTTTTCCTTCCAAAAAGGTGGTAGTTCATAAGCTAAATGACACCAAAAAAGTCCATATATAGCTGGACCTTAAGACATTTTTCTGACATACTGCTTTCTAGCTCCTCAAAAGCTCCAGTTCAATCGCCTCTGCTCTTCCCTCTCATCTTGCATCTGGCTGACTTTCTTGTCTGGCATGCAAAAGACCTCTCAGATCCTGCCAGACACAATATTTGGCCAGGTCCAGCACCAGAGCTTTGAAAAGGGGGCATGACTTTTTTTGCCCTCAGAGAATGAGACTAGCCCAACACTGAAGAGAGGTGGTGATGAGCTCTACTGGCTAAAACTTACCTCATATTTCAGCAGGTAGATATTTTCTAACTACTGATATAACCTTCTTGTCAGTGAGGTATGACAGACTTTACTATCATGTCAAGACTTTAAAGACTATGTCTCCCTTAAAAGAGAAACTGGACATGTCTGTGCCTTCAGTGATGATGCTTTGTGGGGTCTGTGGGGTCCTGATGCCATGAGGGACTCTGGGATGTCAGATGTGATATCACTGGGAGCTGAAAGTAGCAGGACCTAGATGCACCTCTCCAGCGCTGGCAGATGGGAGTGCTCAGAGAATAGCGGTGACCACAGTCAACCTGTGTCCCTGGTGCATGTGAGATTCCAATACCACACTTACAGAGTCCTTCTCCCCAGGGACTTTGATTATGGCTGTGAGAATATACCAGAGAGATCACTGATAGCATCTGTCTTCTTGGCCACTGGTGCCCTCCCCTGCCCACTCAGGACCTTCCAGTATCTTGTCCACTTGGTCTCTGATGGCTTCCACACTTCAGTGGAGCCCTGGGACAGATCAGCACAACCCAGTGCCTCCACTTGGAGGAAACATTTTCTGGGAGCTTTCCCAGACTTCTCACTTGGTCCAATGTCCTCTCACAAAGCAGTCCATAGGATGCACTAAGCTACCCTCAAACCTTGGTGACTGGGTGACAGGCTGGTGGTTTTGGTGCCATCCATGGCTCTCCTACCTTTCCTTATCTGGCAGAGCATGCATGCTGCAGCAGGTTACTCACGGCAGAGCTTGATTAACATGGCAGGGAACTCTCTAGTACAATGTCCTGAGAGATTTTAAGTGCCAGGGAGTCTAATACCTGCAAATATATTTATCTTCCTTTGAATGTTTCATCGACTTGGAATTCATGAACTGGATCTTTTACACAGGGGTTTTATGAATTATGTACCAGAATCGATGAGTTCCTACTTTGCCCATATGTTACTTTGTCTGAAAGCCACAGTGGGGATCACAGCCCATCAAAGCTGCTGCAGCAATTAGAGATCAAATGGCATTGAAGGAGGCAGGCATGCAAGGCCCAGAGTATTCCCCCGATTCGTAGCCCAGGAAAAAAGCTCTTCTTAGTTGTAGTTGCCTTTCTCATTTTGCTGTACTTCAGCCTCCCTCTCCTCTCTGCCTTGCTGGCGTGGTGAACAAGGGGTCGCTGGGAGCTGACTCGCCACTACTACTCATCAAATGCATCTACCTGGCCTTTACCTCTCACCTGTGACACCAACATGGATGCCTGCAGTTCCTGCTGGGAAATGGCTCCTGTATCTTCCCTGCTGGCACTAACTATGCTGGTAGCTTTCTATAGGTTTGGTTTTAGTTCTTTTCAAGGAAGAAATAAGTGTTATGTGTGAAGAATGCTTACCTTACACTACACTGGGCTATGGTATGTCATATTATGTTGCCAGAGTGCTTCTGGCTTAGCCATTAACAACCCACCATCTTCAGTACCAGGTACTGAAGATCTATAAACTTCTAGTTCTGCATATGAAGTGCTTATCTGAAACCACAGTCCCCCTATGCACAGTGGAGGACGGAGGGAAGAGAAAGAGGCACAGTTACAAGATGCTAATTGTGCAGCTTGTTGTGCTAGTGGAAGGCATCCTGGTACTGTGCTGATGAGAGCAGTATAAGAATAGCCCAGATAGAAGTGAGACTTCCATCACTCTCCTGCTCCTCACCTCTCACCTGAATCACTTTTGTAGGCTGCATTGCCTCCTGTGAGAGAACCACTGAGACAGAGTTTTGAGTCGAGTTTAATTAAAACTGAGATCAGAGGCATGAGATGATCTTGCAGGCTGGCATATAAAGAGATTATGCCAAGTGATTTGTAGCAAAGTAAAAGAAAGCCTTCCCTCTAGATATTTTTTTTGCAGCCCAGGTTTTGCTGTTGGGAACTCAAAGGTTTTTTTCATATACCCCCAAATATCCAAGTCAAACAAACTGAAATCCAGATTGCAGTTAAAGAGTAAGTGGATTCCTTATAAATATTTCTTCCCATATTCTTTTTGCTTCCTAGAGCTATGCCAAGCTCATTGATTCCCATCCAACTCATGGGGAGCTTGCTGACTTCTTCAGCTATCTGCGTAAGTCCCCTTTCTCTCAGGGAGCAGCTCTTTATATGCCAAGGATTCTTTTCTCCTCCAAACCCTAAGGTGGAATTCTGATTTCTATAGTGCTGGACCACTACTTACAGGAAGACAACTTCATTGCAGGTGCAGACCAATTAGTTTTGCAAGGAAGTGGACCTTTCTGGATGTTGCACTGCCTCATAGTTCTGAAAATCAGCTTGAGCAAGAGGATACACACCTGGAGGCTCTGGTCCTGAGCCATAATATCTCACTGGGGCTTCAGACTGTCAGCAGAGACTTCCCTGCTTTTAGAATTGAGTTGTGGATCTCAGCATGGATTTTGTATTTCTGCAGATGCTGTACTATTACTAGTATGGCCCAGCCACCTATCAGCTGTTTTCTGGCTACTGACTTGGCTACAGTAAAGGAGAAATGATACTCACGAATGAAGGTGGGTTGCTTTTTTTGTTAAAATGCAACCCTTTTTCTTCCTAGAACAAGTCTTTAAATAAAGAATGACAAAAGTACAATCCATCTGTGGTTACAATACTCATGAGTCTTGTAGGTATTGGTTCTTACAAGGCCAAAGTCAAGCCACCTTAGAGAAATAATTGACTATAAATAGATGAAAGTGCCTCTTAAGTTGAGTCAAATAGCAATAATATGATATTGAATCTCCCCCTAGGCAATGATGCAGCAAATAGATGAGTTAAAGCCTCCAAGCTTCTGCTTGGCTACTGCAGTGGACACCCACACTGAAGAATATCAGAGCCTCATGGCAGAGAACTTCACTTTGACAGCTTTTCAGATGAGCCTCAAGTTAGGACGTGGTTCAGGCAAAATGGAATTGACAACCTTTCCCCTGGACAATTTTTTTGCAAATGTGACTCTTGAATTACTGGTGTGGCACTGATTGTGTTGCAAAGATTTCCTCTGACTATTTTATATGTACTTTCTGCATTGAGCTTGGAGTGTCTGCTTGTCAAGCAGCCCCCTGTTGTTCTGTTCTGTGCCATGGGCAAATACATGCAGAGCATGTGCCTCCAGAATATTATTTTCTTGTAGTTCTACGCTACCACCCAAACCAAGTTCCTAAAATTTAATAGATGAGGCTATGTGAACATGTAGTTCCCACCTCCCCAGTTCTTCCACAGACAGCTTTAAGTCATAGTCCATGTATGTCTTGTGCTGCAGAATGCCCTGAGCAGCAAGATGAACAGCAGTTTTAAATGCACAGGAGCAACGTAAGCAAAATAAAAAATAATAGCAGAAAACATCGTCTTAATAAAATGCAACCAAGCAAATGACAGTAGGCTAGTCAGAAAGATGAGGAATGTAAAGTCTTTGTCATTGCAGGACAAATGCCACTTTCTGTCTCAAATCTGGTGGCTCCAGAACTCTATCAAGAACCAAAGCGCCAAAGAGACCTTGCAAGCTGCTAATAAACAGACAGGTATCTTCCCTTCTTTTTACTGTTATTATGAGACAAGTGTGAATATAAATTTCAGCTGGTGTGTATAATAAAGGAACCTGAGTGCCAATACTGAGAAACACCAGAGAAAGAACAGCCAATAAGAAATAGCTGTAAAGGTAAAATCAACCAGAAGGCAAATAAACACCAGACTTAAAGACTGGAGTTCACAATGCTTTGTCTAAGATTTCTTATACTCAGAAGAGCAAAGTTATGCACCGAAGAAGGGGAGGGAAAAAAAAAACCCAACATAAAAATATATTACCTGATTCTGAGATAGTGAGAAGCAAGGTGAGAGTACTACTAATGGGATCTTTGTGAAAAGGCAAAAGGAAAGTGTTCAGAAGCGAAGAAGGAAGAAAGTATAATGAATCCTGAAAAACAATATTGTGGAAGAAAAGCAGCAGCTCTGGGGATTGTTAGCAATGAGTTATCATTAGGTTTCTTGCAGACTCAGCCTTTTGTCTCTTTCTGCAGCTCTGCATGTGGTCAGAGCTGGAATAGCAAATAATTATTGTCTTTTCATCAATTTAGAGATCATAAGATTACACTTATGACTAAAAAATAAACTTCCTTTCTTTATATCTAAGACATATGCCAAATGTGGCAAATTGCAGACACCGCAGGAGTAGATGGCTTAAAAGACAAGCATCCAGAACACAGACAACTCATCTTCTTGCTCCCTGTGAGGAAAGGATGTTGTTCAATACCTTACAGAGGGTCCCTCCTCTGGACTACAGCAACCTTGAGAAACTCTTCTTCCCAGCCACATACTGCTTGCCATGTTTTCTGGCAATTGCTTGTTGCTGCTGTTTCAGTATTTTAGGATAACATTTCAGTATTTTAGGATAACATTTCCTGCTGCAGGTGGGCAAGGTAAAGGTCCAGAGCTGGACCTCCTTTTTACACTTTGCAAGAGCACATTATTTACCTGCCCCTCTACATACTGCTCCAATAGCCTTGAAGTTCAACACTGCCCAACACACTAGAATGACATGCTTAACACAGACAGTGGAGAATGCCAGTAGTTTGTTTGTATCACAAAGCGTGTTCCTTCTTGAACAAGTGGAATTCACTAAATAGCACAACAGGCAAAAAGGTAGAAAGGTTTCTGCACAGAATGAGCTCCAGCTTTTTTTTTTTCTTTGAGGTTTGAAGGTTTCTTTTCCCTAGGGACTATGCCTTATCTAGAGCTTTGCAAGGCACAAAGGGACATCTAATGGTTTGTTAATACATTGCAAGCAAGCCCAGTGCTAGAATGGGTGTCATGTGATGAATTTTTCCAGGCCTCTGCTTGCCAGGTACTTATGTCTTTTCCATAGGGCTTTCAGTATATCAGCTCATTTATTTTAGCTTCCCATTCTTGAGAAGAAATTTGTACTTAGAGTTTTAGGTATCTACCCCTTTCTCAAAACAGGGTTATAAAGTGAGAGACACGGAATTTTGGTGCTGCTGTGATAGAGACCAACAAACTGGATCTTCATTCCTCAGCCCAGAAGTATTAGACCATTCCACCCTCAAGCCCTAGACTCCTACTTTGATCAGGAAAGATCGTGTAATCAGCTGGACTTGTGTCTGATTTCCAATCCTCTTATTACACGGAAAGAAAGCAGTAGTTAAACCTATTCCCACCATTGTCTCAGAACAGTGGTTAATATTTTAGATTTTGTTCAAAGGTGATTAAGACAAGTTCTATAAGGGCAAAATATCTTTTCATTAGTGCCTCTAGTAGCAGGATCAGCTAATGGATATTGTGTCACATGCAGGTTATTGCACCCTGAATAGTTGTGGATAGTTACAGCACATGCCTGATCATCAGATCAATCACTTCATGGTTGAGCTGTCCTACATGCAAAAGAACTTGTGGACGTTTCATCTCTATTGGAGAAATGCATGGTTGTGAGTGCTCAGCACCTCTCCACACATGGCCTTTGCTCCCAATTCAAATACAACTCTCATAAAGGCCCTTCTAAACCCATTAGTCTTCATAACCATCCTGCTCTTGTGAAGTATACTGTGGATTCATACAAGTGATGAGAGATGGATCAGCTGCTAGAGAGCAGAGGCTTTATCGAGCATCCAGTGTGAGTTTGCACCTCCTGGGAACAGAAGGTGTTGGCTGAAAGCACCGGATAATGTGTGTTTGATTTGTCCTTTCTCAAGGTCACACCTGGCTAACTGCCTCTGCAAGAATCCTGGATATCAGTAATTTACAACATCCCCCTCTTCTCTGCAGATGAGTTTTTGTTCCTCCTTTGAAAGTTCTCTTGTCTGCTATGAACTATATGGAGAGAAAGTGAGTGAAGGGGCCTCATTATTTTAAATGGGGCTTGACAGAACCTAACAAAGAGCATAAAACAGAGCAACTTTCACAGACAATAGCACCAAGGCACTTAAAGCAAGGCTGAGAACTCAATTACAGCCCATTACTGTCGGAGCTGTCTCCCTTGCTCTTTCCCTGTCCATTGGTTTCTGCAAGATGAACTCGCTATTGGCAAAGGTCAATCTCTTCAGCTGTAGTGTTTTGGCTAGTGGTTCCTATTAGCACAGGTCAGTGCTGATTCCAGTGTTCTCACAAATATCAGGAGGAAATAAAACTGAAGGAAAATTGTGTTTTCCTCTTTGATAATACTGCAAAATAGCAAAAGTCAGTCAACGAGACAAGGTAAAAAACAGTATGTTGTTCTGCTGTGTTCTTGCAAAAGGTTATGACATTAGTCTGTAATATGTCGTGAATACATGCACACATACACATCTCCAAACAATGCATGCACATAGCCTGCTTGCAATATTTTCTGACCCTTTTTGTTTACTGCTATTCAGACTTTTTACTGTTTATCAGACTTTTTGCAGTTTATCCAAGGTCTCAGGTGGACGATACAGATGATTTTATAATGTTTTTGAAATTCTTCTGGTGAAGAACCAGTGAGAACTAGATTCAAATCATAGCATTGGCTACAGTGGCTTAAAACCTGCTTGATTTCTTCCTGCCCATGAACAGTTCCACATGGCCATCAAGATACACTGCCATATGTGTCAGGGCAAATGAGGCACTGGGATGGCAGGGGTCCTGGAGACAGGACTGCAGTAGAATGAAAACAGCTCATTGGATGCAACAGATTGGCATTGGACAGCTTGCCAACAGGCACTCCAGGGTGTGAGAAACAGACCCATTTTAAAGTTGTTTTGGAAAAATAATATATTGAAAGATATTTCAGGTCAAAATGACAATCAAGTTAAGAGATAGCAGATTTAAGGTGAATTGCACAACATAATCGACCTTTCCTGTATATGTCCATTATTGCTACACTTTTGTCCATCATCCTGTACAAAGGTGGCAGCTGAATTTGGAATAAAGCTGAGCCATCCATCTTTGAAGCAGAGAACATCCCTTCTGTTCTTGCCAGCTCCTCTCTCATCCATTACTCACTCCATGTATTGAACAAGAATCCTGGAGTAGAGAACAATGTATGCTTGTTGAGTGCAATTCTGACATTTCCTCAGCTTCACAATTTGCCTTTTTAAACTTTTAATATTGGCTTTCCAGCTTATTTTTTCATTGGACTTGCACCTTGACTTTTCCACCAAAACTGTTTCATGTGGAACAAGTCCCATTCCTTCCCTGGGGAGGCTGAGTGCCCACATGAACTCCTGTTTATTCAGCTAACAAAGTAACTGACATCGTCAGTAGACCTTTGTTGTCTATGTGATCTAAGTACAGGATTGAAAGCTAACACACATTTTACTGCTGTGGCTAAAACTATTTGTTGGAAGGGCCAGGTCTCTGCACTGGGGGATTCCAGACCCCTAGATGCTCCTTCATATTTCTGGCACAAGGGAAGGCTTAATGTTATGAGAGTCAAAAAACACAGAAAAGGTGGTTTAGGGGAATTTAGAAACATGCACAATACATAGGTAAAATGTAAAGTGAGTTTGGTAATGTAAAGGTAGATAAGGAGATTTTTTAACGAGTGTAAAAATTCTGACTTACAAAATGTACTAAATTTTGTCAGTCATAACAAAGAGCTTTTTTTTTATTTCCCTGCTCCTCAGCAAGCAAATGCCATGCCTATGTTTGGCATTAGAAAATTTGTTTCTAAAAAAATGAAAATGGAACTAATTCATTAATGAAAAACAAAGGCGTGGAGTATTTTCCCTTATCACCTTCCCTAAAAGGGTTGAAACACCTTTTGCTGCAATTAGATGAAAATATGTAATTGTCATTGAGTATATTAATTTACATGGATAGATTCTTATACAAAAAAAGAAAACAAAAGGCGGATTTAGCATAGTAACTGGTACTCAGTGTATAGCAATGAGCATTACTCCTCTCTCTGGCTGTTATATAATGATAATACTGTTCCTCCAAGGGCATTAGTACCTGCATTGTATACCTCTTTCCCTGTTACTAGTTAAACCTTAGAATCAGCTGTTATTTGCTGTTTCACTCTTCTCATTGTCTTTCTTAGAGATTCTAACAGATGTATTTAAAAAGGTTGCCAGAGTTTTCTGAGCAAATAAGAGTTTTCCTGCAGCTTTTTCAGATAAATGTCTTTGCAAATGAGGGCTAAATGTTCCTGGAAAAATACTTGAAAATTCCAGTGAGCAAGAATAATGCTTATTTTTCAAAAAGTCAACAGAGTGGAGCTGAACTCTGACCAACTGCCTGGAAAGAGCAATGTTCTATATATGATGTGATTCTCGCATGGCTGCTGGTTCTTCCTCCTGCCTTTACCCAAGGCTGGACTACAGTTGCACAAAGCCTCTCCTCCAACAGCTGCACACATATTCCCAGGGTATGGCATATCAGAAGCCAATATCTCAGGGAGCTGGGGGAAAAAACCTCAAGGAATTTGTTTCAGAATCTTTTTCATTGTGCTTGTTCAAAGGAGGCTTGGTTTTGACTTTGTCATGCTGGCATTTCCCACAATAGCCAGACACATCCCCTAGACTAAACTGATTTCATTTCTTTGATAGTTGCTGATGCCTGAAAATATTTTACACTTCTGCAGTTAAGTTTTGGTATGCTGGGTCCCAGCAGCCAGAAGATTTTTTTGTGCCATTGAGCATGTTGAAAGTTATTTTCAGTAAGGACAACTTTTCTCCTTGTCTTTTGATGCTGTTGAAAGATGTCTTGCAGGACTTGGATATTGTTGAAATCTATGTGGGCTGGAATAAGAAGCTGTACAGTTCTCTTTTATGATATCCATCCCTTATAACAAGTTTTGTTGCTACCAGCATTTTCAGACCTCTGACAGTAAATCTGGTTCCCCTGTTTCACGCAGGATTTGTTTATTTTTATGCTCCCAGGTAATAGCTGTATTTTTGTGATGTTTGAAATAATGGCGTGCAGAAGGGTACACACACAAAATGGGATCTCCAGGCCATGCCACAGTGTAACAAATGTCAGTATTTTTCTTGCAGCTTTTTTCTCCTTCTGATCTATTTTTTTTCCCTCTGCATGACCTCTCTTTCTTCTCTATTTACTCTAGAACAATGTTCCATTTTTGTTTCCTGTGAAGGCGGGAGAATAGTGGACTGGGGGGAACTTATGAGGAACCATCCAGCACACCTCTGTCCTTCCTGTTCTTGTCTTTCCAACATAGTTTCTGTTGTCCACAAAGGCTGAGGAAATGGGGAGTTTCCACCAAATCTGTGGCCCCTGTCTCATCTTAGATGCTCCTTGCTCTGCAGACAGCTACTGGGAGGAAAGGAAGAGAACTAGTGAGGATGGATGACCTGATATCCTTCGTGGTGTTGGATGGCCAGCCCCACTGGTGGGACTTACATGGTAAAACAGATTAAACAGATTTTAGTCTTCTCTCCCACCTACGTATCAATAACTTCTTCTCCTGAAACAATATTTTCTGCTTTTAGGCAATCTTCATCTTGTCAAGCTCTAAATTAGATTGCTTTGGGAACCACACATGTGAAAGCCCAAAATCTGACCTAATATTCGTGTAGATGGATGAGAGTAACCAATAATCTCCACTCAAGTTGTATTTTACATCTCACTGAAAAGAGTGAGGATCTTTAAGTTCTGTAAGAGCTACGGAAATGATACATCGTGCAAGACTGCATCAGCAAGACAACCAAATGGTTTTCTGATACTCAGAACAAAAAGGAACTCAAGGCGAAAAGACATACTCTTCTCCGTCTTTAAACTCAAGGACACAAGACACTATTAATGACTTCTCAGAGAGTTCCAACAAAAAGCTGCACTACCAGCTCTCTTTTTCCATCCCTGTTCCCTAGAGCTTTCTATACATTTCTCAGTAATGATGAATACAGGAACTCAGGTAGGTGCATCAGACACAACCACAGTTGTAATAGAAATAGGATGCATAGAATGTCTATGTCAGTCTTTTCACTCAGAGAGCATTTTTTCTCTGAGACAACATATGCCTCAAAAATTTCTCAGCATAAAACCTCTCTGATTATTCAGAGTACATCCATGCATTCTACCAGGTTCCTGTATCATCACAGTCTTCCCTTGAAGAACATAGCAGCATGCAGATTTTAAAGCTGAGCATAATTCAAAATATTTCATTTATTTCTCACTCACTCATAGATTCACCAAGTCCCATGGAATGATATGAGCAGTTATTCTTGAAGGAATAATAATCAAGAAAAATCTTGGTTTAAGAGGTTTATGAAGAGTTGCATGTAGCAGGATGTCTGTGTTGTGTGAGGATAATTTCTTCATCTGACCTAAAACATTAAAATCCTATAGCAATTTTCTTCAACAATTTATTAACAACCACCTGGCCCATTAGAACATCCATGGATTTCACCAACCTCAACTTTCTAATTATCATGGTCAACACTGCAAAATAAATGCATTTTGCAACAGTCATGTTCAAAACCCCCAGTACAACCACATTTTCCTCCACAAACCAATCAATTGTAAAAAACACCAAGTGTGTGGCAAATAGCATTAATAGTGTTAAAGAAACAGACAATTGTGCTAGAGAAACAAATGCAAAAATAATCAGTTTCTTAGATTTGTAGGATTTTCAGGGATCTTCCAGTAGAAATACTGAGATACATGAATCCTCGCTTTTCTCAGACTGAAATGAAAACCAGTGGTCTTTAACAAGCACTTCACAGACCAGCAAATTCCTAAAGCAGAATAGAAAGACCTTCCAGTTATGAATGGAAAGATCTTCCTAAAAAAGCAGTCATTCCACCTCTGATCACCCAAAAACTATTTGTGTGCTAACACTCAGAACTCATGGACTCACCAGATATTCACCAGCAACCTTCCTTTCATTTTACCTCTACTGAATTAAATTCAAAATACAAACTATCTCTCTCTCTCTCTCTCTCTCTCTCTCTCTCTCTCTCCTTCCAGTCTCGTAGGTCTCCCTTTTCCATGTTTTCTGAATTTGTAGGAAAGTGCAACATAACTACATCAAATGAAAAGCAATTGCTTCCAGTCTATACTTCAGCTTGGGCTTCAGTGCTCATCGTGTCTGACAAAAAGGCTGTGACAAAATTTTCTGTGCTTTCCAGCTCTGTACAGAGTGGCAGTATTCTTTATTAGACAAGCTGACAGGCTTCATTAAACTTTCCATTGAATTTTAGCCGGACGTGTCTTAAGACAGCAGGTTTACAGTCACACAGATTTTGTGCTGTAATTCAGAAAGCATTATGTACCATCCAGCTGCATTTAATGGAGTCTCATGGGTGTGAGCAGGTCCACAACCTCTTAATTAAAAACAGTGTAGCACAAAGGGACCCAAAAGACTGCAATAGTACCTGATAGACAATTAAAACAAAGCTCTAATAGCTTTGTTGCTTGCCTCTAGTGATAAAATAGAACTATCAGAAAGCTCAATAAAAATCTATCAGTCTTTGTGGAGAAACGTGTTTTGTGTAAGACTGGAAAATGCTGCTCTACTTGTGAGCAGTGTTAAAAATACCTTTTTTTCATGTTATGAACCTTTTGGTGACAGAGCTACTTTAAGTGAACTACATCCTGTCAAAAGTTACTCCGTCACCTCCGTCCATCCTACTACTTGTGTGGGATTGGTTTGAAGATGTGGAAAATCTATTTAACACACATTCACACACAAACCTCTGTGTTTTTAACCCAAAAACTCTCTGTAAGAGATTATTTTTTTTTTAAAGAAAACTATACCTATGGATGCAATATAGAGCAGAGGACTGATAAAGCACTGGTAGGTACCAAGAGAGTGTTGGAGATGAGGAAGGAAAGAAAACAGGATGTGGGCAGAAATATCTTAAGCCATCTTTTGTGCTGAAGGCTGCCACATGGAGCACTGCTCTTCATATTTCCAGAACATTTTCCTTTACTAAGTGATCTTAAGTATCTATTGAAAATTCCTGGAACCTTTGTACCTCTCTAGAAAAAAAAAATAACCAACAAATGTGTGTTCTGAGTTCTTTTTTCCTCTTTGTTTTGTGATCAAAAATGTTTCACCATTTGAAGAAAAAGGTTAGGATTAGCTGTTCTGACTTCCACTAAACCGGAAGTGACTAGATGTCATTACAGATCCTGGTTTCATTCCAAGATATGTAGATGCCATTGCTGTAGATAACCATAGTAACTTTTAACTGCACAGTCTTCAAATCTTTTAAATATGAGGCTGTCAGGTCTCATCCTACAGTCAGCTCCTGGCTTTGATCAAGACAGACTTGAGCCATTGTGATTGCTACCCAGAAGACACACTTACTTGCACAGAGTATTATTCTTATAGTATCTGTGTCAGGTATTGTGCCTGTGTTTCTGCCAACTTTGGGGACATTTTGGACAAATTATGTAATGTTTCTTAGTCTTTACCTCTAAGACTTTTTAGTCTTAGAATTTTTAATGTAAAAAAAAAGAAGCAATTAAGTCCACTTTGTCTTTGCATGTTTTTTCATAGAGCTGTTGCGCTTGGGATACATTTCTAATTGCCTGCCTAGGCCATTCATCTAAATTATGTAAGAGCTGATTCAATTATTCCTAAAAGCTTCCCTCAAAATGAAATTCCAACTTATCCTTATATATCTCTCAGTATAAAGCATGCCTAGAAATTTTACTATCCTTAAAATAGCAAAACCATATTTTGAGAATGAGTTATGCTACAGAGAGGCTTCTCAGTCCTTTTTCAAATCAAGAAGTCAACAAGTACCACAGTCCTGTGAAGTTTTGTTATCCATTCCCTTAAGGGTGCAGAGTAATCCCCAGACCAGCTTTCATATCAAGCCTCCTCATTGCTGAAAACTCCTGTGTATTAGCTCACATTTACTGGACACATTATTGTTTACTAAAGAATTAAGATGAAAATTATTTTTGCTTCCTGAAGTATGTTTTTTAAGTATTTGTGAAAAATTAAATCCCATATATTTTGGTACAAAAAGTTTTTGTCTCAGAGATGCATTAAACAGAGCCATACCACAGTATTATAGAGCTATTTGCCTGTGGAATGCCTCCCAGTCTCTTATAACACTTAAAATGATACATTTTCTCCAGGGAACTTCAAACTAATACAGAGATTTTGAACTTCAAGAAAACAGGCTCTCTGTCCCACAATGCATCTTTACGGTTATTGATGTATGGCAGAACCAAAATTCATTTCTGTTTAGACATAGATGTAGATAGAGATTTATAGATATGTTCTGCTTTAAGGAGCTTTGTTTTTCTACAGAATCAGCATCTTCCAGATCAAAATATTTATGTGCACACATTTGTCAAAGATACTTGTCTTTGAAAAACAGTCCCAATGGAAATTTTTCAAATAGCTGAATTTTGAATCAATTCTGACAAATACCTGCCTTTTGCCACTTTCACACTGTACCAAAGGTTTACTTGAGGGCTCTATTATGTGACACTCATTTCATGAGGCATTCTTAGGGTTAAGTGAAGCTTCTTATGTTGTGCAAGATCTCCCTAAAACTAACATCCAGATATGTTCCCAAGAGGAAGGAAATTATGGATCAAAGCACTCTCTTTATTATTTTCATTCTTAATGTCCCTGCTATACATACTTTCATTACCTGCTCAGAATTTACTAAAATAGAGGTGAAGTTTGATATAATTTATAACTTTTAAGATACGTAATATGTAGAATATTGAAAAAAAGTGCTAAGAATGTTGCACCAAGGTTCTTTGAACAGCAGAGGACAATGCCTCTCTCTTGACTCCCAGATAAGCTATCAACTTGACATTTGTTTCTAAATGTCAGCAGGACCAGAATGGGTGAAATGAGTCACTGAACTTTTCTTGCTGTTGGCTAGGGAGCAAGGATGGCTAGTTTAAAATAAGAGTATGGAAAGGAGAGGGAATATCTGTAGTCAGGAGAGGAGAGGAGAGGTTGATTTTTCCTGTTGTTGTCTGTCCAGATCAGGTTATGGTCATGAAGCAGCAAACAGTTCACTCTTTACTAGACAAATCAGAACCCAAATGGATGTTCGTAATGTGACAACTGGTTTATACAGGAAAAACTAGGAATGATGCTCAACCCCTGCAGGTGGTTTGGAGGAAGATAAGAGCAGTGCCTGTGGCTCAAACTCATGGAAGAGTCTTATATGGAACACTAACTGATGACAAGCAGAAAATGCAGAATACAGGGCACCTGTTTTACATCTGAGAGGAGTGAAAATGGTGTCAGCAGAAAACTGATATGTCTTCTATGCTGTTAGAGTTTCAATCAAAAACTGCTGCCTGAAATGCTTTGGAACTACCCCTTGCAAAGCAGGGTCATCAACCAGAACAGCCACTGAATTGTTTTGAGAAGCTGTAGAAATTTCAGAAAGGATCTTCAAGGAGTATGTTTATACAGAATCTCTGGCAGAAGACTTCAATTTGCTAACAAATTTAAGGAACACTGCTAGATTTGGGTAATTTCATCCCTCATGGCCTGTTTAATCTGAGATCCCTGACACTGAGGCAACCTTAGAAACCTGGAGATGTAGGAGCTTCCATAGCCTCTAGCCCTTCCAAAGTCTTGGCTTTGGAGGGTCTTCCTTGCTGGCAAATACCAACTGGACCTCCTTCTAGTGGTAGGAAGACAAAACATGGTTTTGCAGCCTTGGACAATTCCAGGCCGTCTCTTTCTCTACCCAGGCGCCACATAGCCTACTTCTCTCTTTACCCCGCTTTTTCAGATTTCTAAAAATGGTTTTAAATAGAGCTCTCACCAAATTGTAACTGAGAGAATCATTCAGGACTCTTTTAGGAATTCTGGCAATAGCTCCAGAATTGCTTCCCTCGATAATTTCTCTTTTAAGCTCCTTATTTTATCCACTTCTTCTACCTTCTCCCCAGTTTTCATCTTCTTTTTGGATTCTTCTTTACCATCTCCATGTCTTATGTTTTTCACCACTGTGTGGAGAAAAATGAATAACACTGACAAAAGAACTCTTATGCTCCCCTGGGGAAATAGAGGAATTGAAGAGAGACATCTTTATTTTTGTTTTGTTTTTCATTCCCCCACCTATCATTCATTTCTATTCCTTTTCTCCTTCTCTTCTCTAGTTCTACTCATCCTCCTTCATACTCTCTGTTTTCTGTCTTTATGACAGATCTCCTGACAGAGTAGCTTGCTGCAGGTCAGTGAAAATTAGGAGAATTTGTTTTTCTATTATTGCTACAGCTTTGCAGAACACAAGTTAATGTAGCATTGCAGTTGTGATGATCTTGACAAGCTTGAAAATGACATTTCAATTCTAAATCACTGCCATTTATAACTTTCTTAAAAAAATATTACCTTTGGGGCTCAAATTTTTCATGCTCAGTCTCAGTTCAAGTCTCAATCGGTTTTAGAAACTTTCATAAACATCAATCCAGCTGTTTGTATTTTTTTTCAAAGTTATCCAATCAAGAGGAGGGAAAAGTGATTTTCTCCACTTAAGGTATTTTATGTATGCTTTTCATCCCCAGTAACGCAAAACAACTTTGTTTTGAAACTTCACCCTTGAAAATGAATGTACTCCTGAATGATGCGCTACTGCGTTTAAAGAAATTTGGTTTGGAAATTACATACTTATAAACATTAGAACATTGTGTGCTGAGCATGTAGAAAACGTTATTTCACTTCTTTGATTTAGACCTCTACCCAACAGTGATTAATGTTCCCGGGCATGAATATTTGTTTGTGTACTCACAAAAAATAGAGATGGAAAAGATCTATTGAAGCATCTAGTTCATCTTACCTCCAAAGGCTTGAGGCAGCAGTCTCGATCTGTACTAGTGACAGAAGCCAAGAGTCACAGAAAGGTCCTTTCTTGAAGGTTTTCTGTAGAGCTTCAGTGGAACAGAATCAGTAATTTTAACTCTGAAGCACATTTCTTTCTTTGTACCTTGGCTTTGCCATCTAAAACATTTTCTAGAATTTCCTGATAAGAAATTTAAGAAACAGTAAACTGTGTACTCAGCAGGTTGAGATACAGCTTAGTATAGCCTAAGGCACTCAGCTTCTTTCACCTGCTTTGTAATATGGAACAACCTGAATATCTTGTCAGGAAATTTCCCTTGCTATGACTTGCATTGTCAAGGTCTTCAGGTTATGGCAATAGTCAAGTTATGACCTGTTGTGTCACCCTAAATAGTACCCTTCTCTTTATTATTTTTTCTTTATTATGAATACACATAGCATATTATGCCATTGACCATTCATTTTTGTTTAGACAACCTAGTTGTGCCAAGCTTCCTTTATCTTTGTCTGTAAGCCAGTTCATAAAGTCATTTAGTTATCCAACAGACCCTTGGCTCTCATTGCTCTCATTGCACTCATCCATAGCTCTCCTATTATTCTAGCATATCTGCTTTCTACTTCACTTATTTGCACTTCTTCGTATTTGCCAATAAGTTTTTGATTTTAATAGCAGTGCCTGGAATGGAAAGCAGTTCTCAATGTTACTTAACAGCATCCCATGGCAGGTCTACTCTAGGAAAACATTTTGGATGGTTAGGAAACTGTAAATATTTACCCTGGAAAAAAAAATTATCTTAGTTCTTAACTAAACATATGGAATATTTCTTTGGCAATGAAAAAAAAAAAAAAAAAAGAAAAAAATCAAGGGAAACAAGAAATAAAAGAAATAATCCACAAAAAGTTTGATGTCACTGAAAAATAATTTGAACTGGGACATTTAAGACTGTCAGCGATGTTTTTAGGGCAGACTAGCTAATACACTTACATAACAGAATTTTAGAACTAGATTTGTATCTGTACAGGGAAAGAAAGAGGATATTTGCAATTGTGTTAGCATACCAAAGTTAGCCCATCATTCCTCGGAAGAATTACTGTGACAACATGACACATTTGAATGAAAATACCAAAAGAGACACAATATTTCTTCTTAACTCTCTGATGTGCTACTTCTGGAAAGTTTATGAAATTTAAAAAATTGCAAAGTTTTTCAAAACAACTGTTTGTTTTAGGGATCTGCATTTTCTGACACATTGAACTGGAACCTCATTTTCAGAAAGAGCTAAGTACTGCAACTTTGAAAAATGGGCTTTATTAGTTGTCTCAAATTGGAGGTTGAAAAAGGAGATTCCCAGACCCAATATTTCTTTTTGAATACATGTTCTAAATTATATCACTGGAACACAGGCAGTAGCATAACAGAGACAGCAAAACATATTTTTCTTTGTCTGTTTGAGAGATGCCACATTTCTTTAAGTAAACTCACATATTTTAGTGGAAGTAAGATGAAAATTTGGCCATAATTGGCAGATTTGAAGAAGTTATTCTATTCTAACTTATGTAAAACCCAATAAACTGTTTAACATATAATTACTTATGAGACTTCTATGGACAGAATTCAGATTTCATATTTCTTCCAAAACTGAACAGGAAGTAGAAATTTCCTTCTGAAGAGAATTTTAAGTAATCTCTAAATCAGGACATGCTATTGAAAGTGTAAGTTGTCATAAAAATGACTTTTTACAATTAGGTAGTTTCTAAAATGTAATTTGACAATGTTCCTTTAATCCTTTTACATTTTGTTCTCTATTTCTTGGCTAATTAGAATGATTGGCCCTTGTCATTTTTATCAGATCTCTTAATACATTTAAAGTGCATTATCATTCCATCCCATGATCTAACTATAATCATCTTCACTCATGGATAAGTAGAAAAAAACTGTTAAAAACTCACTCAGACATGTACATGATGTGTACATCTTCTTAATCTCTGTGTGCATAAATAGGAATACACCAATGCACCATAGGGTGAAATTTTGTTTAAAGTGATTTTTTCCTGGACAAACGAATAAGGTAGAGGAATTTCTGTGAAGCAATGTCCTGTGTTCTTCAAGCTATTATATTGTGATTTGAAAAACCAGACGCACCTCAAATATTCTTTATTATTTTTTAATGTGTTAATTTTGTTCCTAGCCTTTCTGTTGTGGCACCTTGAAATTGTATCATGTGAGACCTACTGCAATAATATGATTTTCATGCTGACTTTCTGGACAAAATAAAATTTTGGAGTGGAGACATTTGAAGTTGCTTCACTTTTAGCCAAAATCAGGTTACTGCAGGTAGAAGTGGTAGAAAGGTGGGATGAATGCTGTCTGCTTCCACAAATCTCACCATTATATTCTTCCTCAAAAGGAAGATAGTATTCTTCTGTGGGTAGGACACACTTTACAGGAAATATCAGCAGCCAGTGCTCTAATGTGGTAGTTTGGTAGGCCAGGCACACCAAGACAGAAATGCTCCTCTGCTGTGCTTATGTTATGAGAAACTTTTCTGATGATTGCAGTTAACTTTCAGCAGAATGAAGTACGTGGCACAATTGCAGAAGCTAGGCCGACGCATGGTAAAGAAGTTTAAATGGAGGATTCTTCTTCTTTCAATCCATACTCATCAGCTTCTCAAATAACTGAGTCATAGATACCGGTTCCCAGAGATCCTTTCACGACAAGCAGGGCTTAAAATGATTGCATTTGTGCTGCATGCTGATGATTGCAACTGTGCTTTGCAGGGTGTTTTTCTGGGAGGTTCCCTACTTCACTTTTTTCAGAGTGCAAGTACATGATGGCAGGGCATTGACCTTGTGGTCAATGTAATAATCCTTAGCAGCCCTATCACAGTTATTGCTCTCACATATATTTATATCACAGCTGCTGAAGCTTCAGGATATGCTGCTGTACCAATAATAAATATTAATATTTCCATAGCAATTAATTGCTCTTAATTACTTTCACCCCAGGAGCCAAGTGAAAGAGGAGCCAAGTTCTGAAGAAGAGAGATCCTTATTCAACGTCTTATTTCCAAAGGGGAGAAGCAGTGCAGAGAGAACTGGAAATCTGCCAACAAAAGAAGACACCTGAAAGAGGAAAAGATAAATATTTAGCCACTGAGATCTGTTAAAGTACAAAACATCATCTATAATTCAGATTCAAATTTACTATATTTAAATATTGTCACAACTGTACTACAAATAGGCCTCCTATGCTGGCAAATTACAAGGTAAGTGTGAGACATGCACCTCAGTTTTAACTTACTGCCTCTCCCCTGAAAGGGAGGCTGTAACTTGAACACTTTTTTTGAACTGTTACTATATTTGTTCTTTTTTCATGCTATAATTAGATCTTTATCACAACTGCAAGGCTGAACAGCGGAAAAAGTGGACAAAAAGATTACTCCAAAATTATTAATCCATTGGAGACCTTGATCCAAATTTTGTGTGGAAAGGTTGAGCACTGAGCGTTCAGTGATGAAAGGCAGCAGAGAGAAGCTGCCATGGCCATCCAGCAGAGGTTGTAGGTTCTGTACTTATGGAGGCTTTGCCAAGGGGAGCTTCCAACCATGCCTGGAGCTTTCAAAACTACCCAGCCTGTCCATGCCAGCATCACCACGTGGTGCCAGGGAATGGAAAACCCCTGAGATTTAAAGACTTTTGTTACTGCAACAGGACTTGGGAGTAACTGGCTGAGGGGCAATTTGACCCCTTATGAATAGCACAGGGAAAAACAATGGGAAGAGCTAGAACTGAACTTTTCATCCTCTGGGTTCCTACAAAGACTCAGTTACCTGTCACCTGGCTGTTCATCATGAGTTCAGACAGGGAAAAGTCATCAGGAGTGCTGTCGTCTGAGAGGAGGAAAGAGGGAAGTTCAACAGCGCAGGAAAGCAAGCCCATCTGGCATGAAAAAGGAAATGAACCTTTGGAGAGAAGGTAGGTCCAGAGAGGGTTTTAAAATGGGTCTTCATTGCCGTGGAAGATCCTATCATATACTATTTGTTTATGCATAAAACAGAGTAAATAGTTTTGCAATATTGACAAATCTCCCTCTCTCTTGAAACTGTACTCCATTTTCATTGTTCTGATTATTATTCTTGTTCGGCTATCATAGAGCACAACCTTCCTTTTTTCCCTTCTTGGGAATGAAATAACTACGTTTTCATGTAGGTGGTGAGAAGAATGGGGAGAAACTGATTTTAATGCTTCCAAAAGAATCTTTACCTTGTCACTAATTTCCTTATCCAGCGATGGTCTGCAGTCACAGGAAACATAATTTCCATTGTATCACTGCACTAGCAATGTGGGATAAATCACAGAAGATCATCTTAGCTTCAGGCCCTAAGAGAGGTCTCTAGGCATGTCCTGCAAAGGCGTATACATAGAATAAAAGCTGCTTCCAAAGAATGCAAAGCTTGGCTGTGTTTCCTGAGAGCCTGGAGGTGTTTGTACCTGGATCTTTGACTATCAGTCAAATAAAGGGCATCTATGGAAAAGTCTGATGTTTTGCAGGCAATATTCATCCACTAGAGAGAAAAAGGCTGACCAGGGCTACAGAAAGAACTAGGAATGTGCTGAAAGTCTTAGGGAATACAGAAAAGTTTCAGCTTGTGTTCTTGATACAATGTAGGGTTTATGTGAAGGGAAAGACTTCTTTTATAAGCATTGTACTCTTTAAAAAGGTAGATAAATTCATATCTGGCTGGGAAAGAAAACTTGGTGTGGTATTTATCTTAGACTGGCAATCATACAAAGGGGAAATATCACCACAGAGAGAGCTTTTGCTTCTCTGTCATAATCTTTCAGAATCTTCCAGTCATTGTGGGTGGTTCAGATGATAGTCCTTGTTCGGTCTTTCTGAGATAAGAAGCACCAGTGAGAATATTCAGATATTGAATCAGGAGTAGGGGAATATGGAGGGCTCTCACAGGACGTTATGAAAAAGGAAAAGAAATGGAGTGATTGCATCTCACCAATCTGTCAAAATAAAGTTTCCAAAATCTAAAGATTCTTTACAGCACTTTGGTAGACAAATGTTGGAGAGCTCAACATGTTGACTGTTAAGGTTTCTGGGCAGCACAATGGCAGGGTCCTCACCCTGGGGCCAGGCTGGTGGATGGGTGGTTTTGCCACATTTGCAGAAGTCCCCACATTTTTGCATTGCTGTGCTCCTTTCGGATGGCACTTTGTCAGCTATACTCAAAAATTTTGTTTGATTATCATCAAGTGTTTGGTTACTAAGAACAAGCTGTCATCCTGGCAGCCCACAAACATAATATATAATTAAATGTATCCTGTCCTCTGTTTCCAAAACAGTGTTACGATAATGTCAAGATATGACAATCTAGGAAAAGGCAGTGGGAAACAGGAGTTGCCAGACACGTAGGATGTTTCTGCGTCTCCAACATGAACATTAATTTGATGCATTGTGGCCTTGCACCCCAGGCTGCCACACTTGCAACATCCACCCCAAGAAAAAGGGCAGTGACAGTGGGGCTGAATAAAAAGCAAGTGTTGAAGGCTTATGTGGGAGCAGGTGGAGAGTAGGATGAAGGAGTGCAGGTTTCTCACTTTTCTTTCTATGGAGTCTGTTTTTCTTACTAACATTGATGGTGTCAGGACTTCATCTCCCTCCTCTTTGTAACAGCAGTGTGAATGTTGTAGCAGATTTCCTTAGGGGAACTGGAGGACTGCATCCATTCCTCACAGCACATCTCAGTTGGGTATGTGCCCCTGCTCACAAGGTGCAACATCCATCTTATGGCAGGGTGCTCTTCTCTTCCCCTCAGTCATACAGATCCCATCAGCAGGATCCCTGGCAGAGGCCAAGTGGTGCTGGGCTTCACCTGCCTGTGGATACTCTCCCAAAGTCACCATCCCACTGGAGCCACTGGCAGACTTGGAAATGCAGCATTTGTTCCTGGTTATGTGCTTAAGTTGCTCATGGGAAGAAAACCACCAAATCATACAGGACTTCCAAAAACGAAGATTAGAAAGCACTAGTGAACCAAGCACCAGTCTCCTTTTCATGTGTGATATGATTAAATGGTAATTTACAGGTTTTTTTTTTTTTTTTTTAACAATCGTAGTTTTGGACTCTCTCTACCCTATTTAACCCATTTTTATTTCATTATATACCTTGCTAAGCACTGACAGCCATTTACTTTTATTGCAGTGCAGTATCTTTGCCTCTCCTGAGCACTTTAATTGCATTAGGTGCTTTGAACATATCTCTTACTGTTGAATAGCAGAGGAGTGACATCTCTGGATATTTATAAAGCCTCTTTTTATAAATTATTTGGAAGCAACACATAGCTTTAGAAATTATATCTCAGACTTTCTTTTCAGGACTGCATGCTTAATGGGGGTAAATAGTTACTGCACGTAAGAGAAACCAATATGAGAAAGGGAAAGAACTATCCCAATTTGCCATTTAGTGCAGAATTTTGGGGTTTATAAAGTGTCTTCTACACCAGGAAACATCTGAAAAAAATTTACAGATCTTTTCAGCCTATCTCCCTTGCCTGTCTCACCTTCAAACTTTCTTCTATGATGAACAAAAATATTATTTTTTCTTTTTTGCTTGTCTCACTCTCTCCAATCACCACTGCAGGGGCCAGGATGAGGAGAATTACTCCTGGTCAGCAAGAGGCTCCCCTTACTCTGATGAGCTAAGGACAGGAGCAGTTTAGCTGAAGACAGTACAAAACCTGTTTCAGCACTATTATGAAAAGCATGTGGGCAAGCAGCTGATACAACATATTTTCACTTGGGTTTCCTTTGCCAACTCTGCAACCTGTTTTGCCTTTTCTTGCAGAGCGATTTAGTTTCCTTCTAAAAAGCAACAGTTTCAGAACCACCTAAGCATTCTAAAGGGTACATCTAATTGAAAGTCAGTCAAGCTGACACTCCCGAGTGCCTGTGGTACTTCTGAAAGGTTTGAACAGCAGAAGCTAAGAAAATCTAGAGGAAATGACTTGACTAGTGATATTTTGAATTTTTCCCCTATGTCAACAGCTCTTGCACTGGGGAATACAACACACTACTTGTAGTCTCAGAAGTGCCAGGCAGAATGGAATAATAACTTCCCTCTACCTGCTGATTACCCTTTTTCTAAAACATGATAGTGTGTGTTTGGCTGTTTTTGTAACAAGGAAACACTGTGAAGTCATGTTCAGTTCTCTCAGTCTTTTTGTGCAAAGCTGCATTTCGCCCCTGGCCTGCACTGTTGTGTGGGGTTATTCCACCCCTCGTGGGGGCTTGGCATTTGTCCCTCTAGAACTTCATGATCCTGTCAGTCCTTTTTTACAGCCTGTCTATGTACCTCTGAGTAGCGATCACACCCTCTGTAATGACAGATGCTCCTTCCAGTTTGGTATCACCTGTAGCCTTGCCAGGAGTGCGCTTTCTCTCATGTTATGATTGCTAAGAATCATAATAAATTGTATAGTCCCAGTATTAGTTCCTGAGGGATGCCACTGCTAAGACTGTCAGCTGGGCTTGTTCCTGTGGATTGCCATTGTTGGAGCCCAGCAAGATTTCCACCCTCTCACCAACCCAGTCCATAGCGCTCCATTTGCTTATGGAGAATTCACAGCCTCTCTGGTGCCCTGTTCCAGTGCTTAACCACTCTCACAGTGAAGATTGTTTTCCTTATATCCAGTCAGATTTACTTTTTCTGAGACTTTTGATCACTGATTTTTTTTTTGCTGTGTACCTCAGAGATGGGCTCCATCTTCCCTATGAATCTACTTTCAGCTGTAGTAGACAGAAATTATATCCCTTTCCCCCATCCCTTCTCCAGCATGAATAAACACAGTTACATCCATTTTTCCTTGCAGAGCGTGTTCTCCAGCCATCTATCCATCTTCATAACACTCTGCCAAACTTGATGTCATTTTCACCCTCTCTCCTGCAACAGGGATCCAGAACTAGACAGAATGCTCTTGATGCAGGCTCAGGACTGCCAAGTAAAGGGGGGGGGTGAACGTTCCCTTAAACCTCCTGGCTCTGCCCAAGGTGGAATCTACTTCCAAAGCAGAAGAGGCAATGAGAAGGCTCTGCAGGAGACGGGAACTGTGGTATGTCCTGGAATCCCAGTCTCCCCATAATCTTGCTTGGAGAGCTGGCTGATGTGTACTACAGATTTCATTTGGACAGTGTGGGTGCTTTTCCTTTCTGAAGACACTAGGACACAGAGGTAAGGATGCATGTATGCCCCCAAACTTGCTCCTATGTGAAGTTTGGAGGCATCTGGTGCTGGATATTCTAAAAGAGTTCCTGCAGGCTGTGCAATAGTCTAGAAGACTGCTCAGACTGGAAAGTGGCAATCCCCACCCTGTACAAACAGTACAGGAGAGGTATGGCTGAGGAGACAGAGGGCTTAGAGTCTTGTTTTGACACACACAGCCCATGCCTGTGGGAGTTTTATGGTAGTTGTAAATGTGATTCGGCTGTGTATGACAAATCTTATCTGTATACTGTGGTCTTGCTTGTGAACAGAACAGCCCCAGTGGGGCCCAGATTAGATTTGTATGGGAAGCATAGTCAAAACTAAGTGTTTTTCCTTTGGGAAAATATGTGTGCTTTGTGCAGACATCTGTGGGAAAGATAAACAAGTAGAATAGCCACTGGGTACAAAGATAAGAGCTAATTAGTTGTACTGGTTTTGCCTGGATAGAGTTAATTTCCTAGTAGCTTGGGTGGCGCTGTATTCTGGATTTGTGCTGAAAACAGTATTGACAACACCCCAATGCTTTAGCTGTTGCTGGAGAGTTCTTACACAGCATCATGGCTGTTTCTGCTTCTCACACTGCCCTGCCAAGGAGGAAGCTGGGTGCACAAGAAGGTGGGAGGGGAAACAGCTGGGACAGCTGAACTCAACTGAAAAAATTGAGATTTGATTACATATGACACATGACGTTTTGCTCAGCAATAAAAGCTGTGGGGAAAGGAAGGGTGAATGTTTTCAGTGACAGCAGAGCAAGAAGTTGGGCTTTGATGTTCCTTTGTGGTCCCTTCCAACTTAGGATATTCCACTATTCTATACTTTGTCTTCCCAAGTCAACACTACACATGATGGAGCCCTGCTTTCTTGGGGAGGGGGCTTAACACCTGCCTGCTGAGGGGAAACGGTGAACAAATCCTACAAAGTAAATTTTGCTTTATTTAATGTGCAGCTTTTGCTTAACCTATTAAACTGTCTTTATGTCAACCCATAAGTTTTCACACTCTTGCCCTTCTGATTCTCTTCCCCATCCCATTGAGAGGAGTGAGTGGGGCTGTGGGGCTTAATTGCCTACTGGGGTTAAATCACAACATAAATATTTGTGATCAGTTCCACAGACAGCATGTGAAGGACTGGTGCAAGATACTCAGTCTTTTTTTTTTCCTGAATTAAGTAGCCTGGACTTCACTTTTCAGTCTCTGGGAGAATTCTAACACTTGTCATTTAAAATGATGAAGTCAATAGCTGTTAAAGGAGGGCTGCCACTGAGCTTGCATACTGCTGAAGCAAGGCATGAAAAACAAGAGCTGAGTTCTAGCAATAAACATCAGATCAGGAATGGTGATGTTTCTTCAGCAATTTATTGAGTAGTTGCCACAATGTACTGGTCCTGCCTGGTTTATTACTTTTAGATTGGTATTTGTACATGTTTTTAAAAATACAATTAAGATGAGGATTTTTCTGCTGGTTTAAGGGGGGGTGAAGTGGGGTTTCAGCTTTCTTCCTTTTGTTTTTCATTATATATTCTATGTGGTCCCACACTGATACCTTAAAAAAATATTCTTACCTCTCATATAGAAGATTTATAGTTGTTTTTAATTAAGAAATCATCAGCTAGCATTTGACAGGCCATTTTCAGCCTCATTACAAATGTGTTCTTGATTAAATTTCAGGTATATTCAATATTCTGTAAATCAGAGAAGAGTGCTTTCTCTTTTCTGCTATTCTATAGTAAACATGACAAATATGATGTCAATAGCATGTGCTTAGCATAAAGTACAATAATGTTAATGGGGAGTTGAAAACCACGTAAACCTGCCTCCTCAGAGTGGAGCTGAACTCAGTAGCTTCCACATCTGGAGAACAGCTAGAAAAGTGTTGTCTGGCCCATCTAAAGACTTCTTCTTATACAGAAAGAAAAAAAAAGAAGGTTGGAAGACCCTAGTCTGTGGTCTTCTCAGGAAAAGTACTAGAAATGAAAGCTGAGCAGAGTAACTCAGTGCTGCATGCTGTGTGATGGTGTCAATGCAGAAGAAAAAATAGATTAAAAAGGGGGGGAGGGGGTAATGTGTGTGTTAGAAACAAAAGGTAAGACGAAGGGAGTAGGTAGAGAAGGTAAGAAGCACTCAGATTTTTGCATGTCAACAAAAGTGGAATTATATCTCTAAAAAGTAAAAAAGGAAAATCAGCAGTTAATGGCAGGAAGGATAAAACTCACTAATGAACCTCACAGGACCTTCCTAAACAACCTGCCAGATATATCATAAAAGAAAAAAAAACCCACCAAAACCAAAAAAAGCCCCCACAAGAATACTTCCTTCTCTTTTGGAAGATGCTGGGCACCTCTCGTGTCTCCATTAAACTGGGTGTACCTCAGTAGTCTGACCTTCTCACCTGTAATCTCTATGGCTGGTTGTTTCCCATGGAACATTTCCATGCTGGTTGTTTCCCATGGAACATTTCCATGCTGTAATCTCCTCTTTCTCTTTTCTTGATAAACCAAGTTTCAGTTTGACTGGCTGGGGTTTGTCTCAAGTAGTTGAAAGATGCCCTGCAAGCTGGTTGTCACTAGAAAGAAACTTGTTGCTGCATCTTCTCTCACACCATAATCTGTCTAATGATGTCTGGTAAAGCACCTAAAAGAAGGACAAGTACCACGTAGAAGGTGTACAGGTGACAGTAACTGTCATAGACACCTATTCTTCACTCTGTATTTTTATCTATTTTAGGTCTTACAGAACAATCTGAGATACCTTGAAAACCATCTAGTGCTCTTTGTAATAATTCTCCTGGTCTGGTCTGGAGTGACTTCTGAAATATTAATAGTCCTACATAGCTGCATTCAGGTGATGCTTCAATGTGTTTACCACCTCCAGGCTACCTTCTCCACCCCTTTTACAGAGCCTAGTACAATCTCTAAGTGGTGAATATTTTAAATAAGGTTGAACCACCCTGGAATTGATGTTAGTTTTGCTGATGCCTGACAAAAAGGAGCGTACAGGCTGAAAAACACAAAATTGATTTCACATTTGTTTGCAGCAGCACGACATAAAATTGCAGTGGGTTGGAAACAAAAGGAAGTTCTATGTCTAGAAGAAAGAGGCTGAAAGGATGTTTGGAAGTGATGATAATGGAAAAGTTAGCTGATGTCAGAAGTGATTACACAGGAGGCTTCCATGCAATATAGCCGCCTCTCTACAACTTTATTCAGCAAAGTTCAGCAATATCCATTGCCTGATGCCCCCAGCAGCCACTGCATTCTTTCACCCTAATGCAAATGCTGGTTAATATAACATTTTCCCGCTCTACTGCTTAAAGGACACATATCAAAAAGATGGCTTAATTTCCATAAGGCTCTGATGTATAATATAGAAATAGTGCCACATGTAAGCTCACTACTAATACTATGTCCAGTGCATTTTGTTTGAACACGCTTTAATCTGATAGCTTTTATTCCTGCTGTGTACTAGAGTTATGTTTTTCCTTTGATCAAAATGCAAATAATGAGAAATGAAAAGCACAGGCTGGGAAGAAAAATTAATTCATATTTTTATTGGGACACATAATCCTAAAATACCTGCTATTCTGTATTGAACCAGAATCTTAAACCACACTGTAAACTAAGGTAAATTGGTAGGGTTATATTTAATTTCTTCCTACTCCTCCATCTCTTGCCTGTCTGACTCATTACTGTCCTTTAATTTCCTCAGCAATATAAAACTGGATACCAGAGGTAGGTAAAATCTTAGTTTTCAGATGACAAAAACTGAACTGTTTGCATGAAAATCTAATCAACAAAGCTGAGGAGAAATTTTGTGATCCAATGTTTTCTCATTAAAAAATGCAGATTTGAACATCATCCAATGGGACAGAGGGAAAGACAGGACAAAAAAGGCATTTTCATAAGGTAAAAAAAAGTATTTAAAAAGACTTAAGCAGTAACATTCCAGTACTCATTTTGAAACAACTTATAATTTGCTTATTATTTGGATTAGAAATTTAAGCTGTGATAATGAAAAAATAGCTCTACTTCATTTTATTATTATATTTTAAACATTGATGATAAGGTTGGTATATTCTTTTACAATCATAGAATCACAGAATGGTTTGTGTTGGAAGGGACCTCAAAGATCATCCGGTTCCAACCCTACTGCCCTGGCAGGGAACCTTCCACTAGACCAGGTTGCTCAGAGCCCCGTCCAACCTGGTAGCACATTAAAAGTTGTTCAGTTTCCTTAATTTTAAGCAAACAAACAAACACCACAGAAATGTAAAATATCTTGTGGCACATCCAGTTTTATTCTAGGCTAGCATTTTTTATTGGTGAAATTTACCAACAGAGCTTCTTGAAACAAAAAAAATCATTGGAATTACTGGTGGATGAAAAAGAATTTACTTTTTCTTTATTGCACAAATACCATGTGATCTCAATGAAAACCTTAATCTTAAGACTTCAAACTTGCATGCTTGAAAAAGATATCAATTGTGTAGAATGGGGTTACATTTTAAAATTTGACTTCTACGAGGAAATCAGACAAAACAGCAGGCAGTAGAGCCTGGCTGACTGCAGTTACAAATCTGAGACCTTTGAGGAGAGGCCACTTTAAGCTCAGTCTTTGGCTTTCTTGAATCCCTGGTGTAATTTTTGGGGTCCTGTGCAGCCGCCATAGCACAGAACATTCATTGCTGCTAACCTGAGGCACTGAGGACATGGACTGCAAGAACCAGCTGCTGCACAGCTGGCCAGACCCCTCCTCCTCCAGATCTTCCTCAGCTTGGGGGGCATTTGGGAGCATTAAGGGTGATGATAAGGAAGAAGACCGGGAGAATGCAATTGTCTATATGAAGACATCCAAAGTTAGTATAATTAGATGGAACTTAACTAAGCCTGAGGCTAATTTATATTAATGTGATGCTAATGTGAAATGCGCCCTGGGTCAGGATGTGCAAAGATGGCAGTAGGCAGATCCCAAAATGTAAACTCCAGTCTGCAGCACTGTAACAGATAAAACAAAACATTGCATCAGGCTCCCACACAAAACACTCTGTTTTAGACCAGGTTGATCGAATTGAATTAAACTTGGCTAAACTGTATTTTGAAAACAAATCATTCTTTCACACACTGCCATTTGACTCTTAAAACTGGGACATTGAGCTAATTCTGTGCACAGATTACACTGTACATTTTTACAAACTACTACTGGGAATTCAGAGCCCTCAGAGCTTTCTGTGTTGAATCATTATCTGACATTAGCACGACGGGATCTCCCAAACTCTCATAGCAGCAAGGAGGGCCTTGGTCTCAAGGAGACCTGAAGGGACAGAATCTGAAAAAGTAATATCTTTAACCTTAGGGTATCAGAGATGGATCAAATAGCCCTGGTGTTTGTGCTAGCTTCAGAACTTAAATCATTCTTTTCAGCTGATATACAAGGCCACATTTTCCAGTGTCCTCTGGCTGCTTTGAGCTGTTACTGATAGGTAACAAGCCACAAGCTGAAGTTGTCTCACTGATTAAACCAAATTTATAGTTGTTTTTCCACTGTAAGAAAGACGCAGATATGTGAACCATGATTTACAGACTGAGAGAATACTATCACAACATTATCAGCCTTTAATGATGATGGAAACGTGAAGTTCTCATAAGAATTTTCCTGAGACATATAGAAACAGAAAAGTTCAGGTCCAATGGTTACCACTCTATGGACTGGGAATCCTGTGAACATAAAATATTTGGCAAAGGTATGGTTCTCTGATACTGCATTTTGTTCACCACAATGACTAAAACTTGGAGATGGTGGGTTGGGGGCAAAACATTCATCTCCTCCCTATCTTCCTGGCATATTCTAAGGAAAGCAGCTTGGCTTTTTCAGAGCTTTTCCTACATGTTAAAAAACTTCTGACCAAGACTCCAAACTAATAACAACTCTCAAAAATATTTTTCTCAGGCAAGTAACTGAATCTTCTCTAAAATATCAGCAACACTAGAGATAGTCCATATAGCCAGGTTATACCTGTCAATTACCTTTTTGCTCTGATATTTCCTGATTCTGGGAAGAATCCAGTCTGGGTTTCCCCCCATGCTGAGTCCATTCTGGATTCCAGAAAAATCCAGTCTGGGTTTTCCCCCATACCTAGTCCATTCCAAATTCTGGAAAAAAAATCCATTCCAGGTTTTCCCTCATATCGAGTCCATTCTGGATTCCTGAAAAATCCAGTCCAGGTTTTCCTGCATGCTGAATACATTTCGGATTCTGGAAAAATCCAGCCCGGGTTTTCCCCCATACCGAGTCCATTCCAGTGGGATTGTCTTGCAACATGTATTAGACAGCGACACCGGTAGGAAGAAATATGGAGCACTATTTGGTAGATGTTTAGAGATGTTTATTCTCCCAGCCGCATGGACAGGGTTTTGCCCAAGAACTACTGAGGAGACACGAGACTCCCCAGGGTTCCTCCCAGGCCAGGGAACACAAACAACTAATGGGGAACAGGTTTTGAGTACATGTGACCAGGGAGCAGGGGAAGACTCAGGGAAACCCAGTACCTCTACTCCAGGGACCCCTCCCCCAGGACCTCATGGCAGAGGGGGGAACCCCAACATTGTCATGCAAGTAACTGAATCTTCTCTAAAATACCAGCAACACCAGAGATTGTCCATATAGCCAGGTTATACCTGTCAATTACCTTTTCCTCTGATACAGCATGTACTTATGCTGTCCTTCTGGTTACTTAGGGAAAAGACATGTTCCTGGTGTTGCTTTAGATTCTATTTTAAACTGTAGATGAGGTCATAATGTTAGGCTGTAGGTCTTAGTAATGTTTTGTAGCCAAGAACTTCCATCTCACCAGTGACAGTCTGTTGCAGAACAGCTGGGCTTTTGCCCACTGTGACATACTTTGAATTCTGGGGGAAATCTGCAGGAGAAGAATACAGCTGAGAGACTGGCACTTTAACCAGCTAACTGAGCTAGACTTGGTTGTGCCTGACATTTCTTAAGGCCTTTAAAAGGACTGGTTACACCCTTCTCTCCTTACCACTGGAACAAGGGTAACACTATGCTGTGCTTTCACTTGCTTGGCTTGGTAGTCAATTGCAAATGAAATGGAAGTTCAGCAACTTTAAAGTATCCTGAGTGCAACATGGAGTGTCTCTATTACATGCCTTCAGAGGTTGCAGAAGATAATTAAAATTGACCTCTACTATGTGGCTCTTCTGTGCATAAGGCATCTCTTGTTGGGGAGATTCATCAGCCCTTGAAATGCTGCAAAGTACTTCAGAAATGTTCTTTTGGTTAGCATTGTTCACTAAAATCCTACAAACATTGGTTGTTCTTGCATTCCTTTTCCCATTGCATGACTTTAAGCAAATTCTCCATCCCTTTGATTGAAAGGCAACAGAAATAGCCAAATACGGCCAAGGAGCACAATGGAGTCTCCTGCTCCTCTGAGCACAAAAATAAATCAATGCATCTGGAGACAGCATGCCACAAGTAAGTGTTCTGCTTAATTTGTAAGGTTTGCCTGTGAGTATTAAGATGCACACTCTGGTGTTTGTATAATGGCTCAGTTCTCTTTTTTTATCTGATGCATTTTCAAGAAAGGTATTACATATATTTTTAAAAGAGTATTATAGCTCTCCCTCTCTGAAAAAAGTCATTAGGTTGTGGTACCAATAGGACCTGGTGGGAAGAGGGTGAGGGAATAACATTTCAGTTAAAACAAGCATCATAAGATACCTATACTTGCAATTTATGTCTACATTGACTCATCATGAATGAGCTGGAGGATATTTTTCATCTGCAGCATTTGCTTCAATCCATGCAGCTGATGAAGCCAGGTCTTGTTATGAACATGGCATGTTTACCCACAAGTATTTCTGGTTTCCCTTTGCAAAGCCGGGCGGGCTGGCATTCCTAATTGTATCTTATTGGCAGAAAAAGCTCCCAGGCGATCACAGCCAATTAACAAACCCAGTGTAGCCATGCTTGTTTTGGAAAAACAAAGAGTGGAATGTAATGGGGAGAGAAACTAGCAAGCTTTCCCAGCTAGAAACTCTAATGGATTTGGAATGTTGCAGTGCAAAGGAGAAAGCAGTTCAATATGGTTTGTATTTAGAAAGAAGGCTTCAGTGATGTGTTCAATGCAGCATCCTCTTTTATCACAAAATTATCTGAATGTTCCCTCTCACGTGAAAGCATTTTTACCTTTAAGTTTCCAGCTTTTTGTATCATTGATACTGCTTCAAAATACTTTTTTTTTTTCTGTCAAGGAGCTCCCAGTTCTCAAAAGACAACAACTCTGGAAGATCAGTGCAGAAAGAGAGTTGAGGGACTGTGAGAGCTGTGCAGAATTTAATCTTAGTCATGAAAACATATGGATGTGAGGGAGGGTAGACATTATTTTGCCAGTGGCTGGAGAACACAAATGCAAAACAACTGTCCAGCTTTTCAGAATTACCACGTATGAATATCCATGAGTGGATATTTATTATAAAACATTGCTATGTTTACGATTCCTAGTCCCAGTAGGAAGACTTCAGAAAATGTTATGTTTTGAAATGATGCTGATGATATTTCCTAGTCTGTAGCCCAGTGCTCTATCAAGAATAGCTAGCAGATCTTTTGGAGGGTCCTGTAGATGTAAGAGATCAAGGTGCAAACTGGTGTGTGGTGTAAATTCACAGTTACTCAATGGTGCCAGAGAATGCACTTTGACTTTTGTGGGAGCAAGACTGCAGACATCACTGCTCACAAGAAGAATTTCAAGTAGTACTGATATTCTGACAGATATTCTGGATTCTGTGATTCTACCAAAATTTAGAGGAGAGTTTATTTTTTAAGTGTGAGAAGTGTTACCCTGGCTCTTCCCTGTGTGAAATTAATATTTTCTATTTGATAGTGTTTTTTTATTTGACATTTTAGTGTCTTATTACAAAAGTCAGGACTAGAGTGGTTTAATTTTCACTGGTTCTTGGCTTGCTGTAAAGTAAAAACAATACCTGTTGTTTTGCATGAAATTTTGAAGGTTAAATTATTCAGGTTCAGTTATGGGTATTGTTGTAAAGGCAGTTTTTCCTAGGTTTGGTGGCAACAGAATGTTCTGACTTGGAAAAAGTATTCAATGCACAAGAAACATTGCTAGTGAAGAGTCCAACAGGGACTGCAGGAATAAGAACACAGCTTTGAATGATAGCTACATTTGTCCTTGTGGCCACTTTTGTTATTCCAGTACATGTCTCAACTAGAGTGCAAAGAGCTTTAGGATTCAGGACTCCTCTGCTTAAGCATTAGTAGATGACCTTGTATAACAACACTGGGACCTCTGTGTGATATCAGAGTACAAACCTACATTTACCTGTTGGCTCCATTTGAGGAAGTTTTAATGGTGCTGGGTAGAGAGCTGGGATGATCTCAGATAAGAATTTTCACTGTGCATGCTGGAAGCAGAGTCATGTTGTGGGTTTGCACAGTCTGCATGCAGCTTGGTCCAGTCATTTTGCAACAGGAGAAGCCCCTTGTTTGGAAGACAAAGATAGAAAGTGAAGGACAAGCAATGGCACCACATGTCTGGCAAAAGCAACTATTTTATCTTTGCAGGAAGAGCCCAGGGAGAGGTGAAGAGAGCAAGACAAATCTGATGAGCAGAGCAACCGTGAGAGCTGGCAAAGAAAATGAGAGATAGCAGACAGACAGTTTGAGAAGGAGACAAGGTGCAGATAAGGAGCTGTATCTATCTAATAGATATTCTTCCCCTAATTCTAATGGAAATTCTATCTCCCAGAGCCTGTCAGTGGAAACCTAATTCACCTCTAAGGGATACACAGCATTGCTCATTGCTCAAAGCAGAATTCAGATGACAACAAGGTCGTTTTCATCTCATCTGCTCTAACACTCAGCCCAGCCCGGCACTTTCCTTCCCCCTTCGCCCTTCCCCTTCCTTGCACAACTTGAGAAAGGAGAGGATAAGTTGAATGACAAGTAACATTTCTACAACACCCAGCATTATTCAGGGATGGCTCTTCTGCTGCTGAGGAGAGTTTAACTCTGCTTTTCTGAAGAATAGCTACTCTCTTGTTTGTTTGGGGCTCTACAGGTGGCCAGGGAGCTGCACTGAACAAATAGTTGCTGGAAATGCAAAGTTTAAAGAGCTGGCACATGAACTACCTTTTTCCCTCTTCTGAATGGAAAGCAGAGGGTATATTACAATCTGGTCTCAACTCAGTGCTAACCCTACTTTTAAGGATTAAATAGATAACCTTCTGAAGTACCTTCAAATTCAGTAACACTGTGATCTCCTTGGCTACATGGGGTAGATAAATAGATACATGCACATATGCATGTGGGCACATGAATATCTGAAGTTCTTTGGCTAGAAAAATAGGCCACACATATGAAGACCAAGCACATGAAAAAACAATTTCTCTGTGCCTCATCTTTCTTGCCACAGATTAAACCCTAAGAAACAGTGTCCACATTTCCCAGCATGACTGATCAACTAGCAGAATCAGGAAGAAAAGTCTGTCTTCACTTATTTCATCAGTTTTACAGAATTTAGTATTTCTCAGATTTGTTGCAAGTTTATTTCTCCTTGTCTTCTTCCACAGGGCTACAATCTTTCAAAAAAAGTGCCCAGATGCTGCTCAGCTGTGCTGCTAAAATAGATGCCTATACATGAAGGAGATACTTACTTATGAAGAAAAGAGTGTTTAAGCTCTAGCACATGCTCATGAGAAGCAGGTGGATTCACCTCCACTTAAATCCAATGTGCAAACACAGTGTCTTATCTTTTCAAGGGACTTGAGGCTGATACTAACTGTTGTGACACATATCCCAGGGGTCTACCATAGCAACCTGCAAACTTTCCTGCAACTGGTTTATAGTCAATTCCAGGAGAACTTGCTTTTTTCTCTTGGTGTTAGAAGCAAAAGTGATTTCAGCCTGCCACTCCCATCAATGAAGTTCTCACTATGTAGGTTTCACTTCTTTCCTTTCTACCTGAGGGCCAGCACTCAGCTTTGTCAGACAAATGATTCTTGATGATTTGTGGAACATTTCTGTGGCAGGATGAATAGTGTGCCACTGATGAAGACCAGCATTTCCAAAGCAGTAAAAGCATCCTAATCTTGAATAACTGAGACAACAAGTAAAGGCTCTGCCATTTTTCTTTGCTTCGTATCTAAATTGTTATGCTTTTCCTTTCTTTAGCTTTACTGTAAGAACACTTAAATGGATCTTCATATCTTGCTAATCCTGACCTTGCTGTGCTGAATTATCTTCTTGGTTTGGCTTTGGACCTTCCTTGTCACTGTGATTGCTGAGCTAGATGCTGATCCTGGTAACCCTCACTAGACTTGCTCTGCTTGCTTTGCTTCAGTTCTGGGGGACCATGATCTTGCTGTGAGGCCTCTGTCCCTTCTGCCCTGCTCCCCCCATTCCTGGCTCCCCTTCTCTTCAAGAGTAGCCTGCTCATGCTGGACTTGGATTACACTTATGGCCTTATGACAAAGACTGACAAGTACTCAAAATGTGTGTGGTCAGAATGAAGCATGTTTAGTCAAGCAGTTTCCAGTGAACCGGACACTGCGCTGTAGCTCTGCAGCTGCACAGTCCTGCCACACCCCAACAAGGGCTTGGACTATCAGACACTGTACTGTCTCCCCCTGAAAATCTTTGAACTCCTTATTTGTCCAGTGCATGCCTACAACCATTTATTAGACAAATGTGGCCATAGATCATTAATGCACAACCTGATTACATCAGCTGCTTCCCTTCACTAATGACCTCCAGGATCAAGCTCAGCTTGACAGATGCAGAAGTACTAACCACCGTGATGAAAGAGCACTTGGTCCTGGCAATCTTGAGTGTGGGAGAGAGGGAGAGGATAGGATATGACACATTTTTTTCAGATTATTAATAAGAAGTCACAGATCTGCAACCATCATGTTAATGGACAGATCCATCTGTCTTGCTAGGGAATCTGCTACTGAGAGTTCTTGCCAACAGCTCAGGGATGTGAGGTAGGAATGCTTTGTAGTCTTCTGAGTAGTCTCCTAATAAACAACCTCGATGTGGGTGCAAGGAAGCACCAACCCCATAGTGTAGTCTGAAGAACTGATGTACCCACTAAAGCATTACAGCCCTAGTATTGTTTGACTAATATGGGTTTATCAAGGACAGAGGTGTGCCTACATTTTTAGGTAATCTAGTAGGAAGTGATGTCTTGATGGGGCTACTTGAAAACAGAGGCTAGACAAAATTAAGAAGATAAAAGTGGATATTTATTGAAGGGCCTTCAAGGTACACTTTGGGCAGTCAAAAGCCTCCAGAGAGGCTACATCCAAAATGATGACGGGTCACGGGTTTTCTCCCACTTCTGTAAATTGGATCCATTGGCATTGTGGGAGTTAATCCTCCAATTACAATTCCAGGTAATGAAGTCATTACCCCAAGTTGGTTCCCCCCCTTTAAGCCACTTTGTTGACATATTTCAGGGCCTGAGACAGTAAGGTGTCCTTGAAGTTCAGGCCTAGAGAGGATTTGTTTTGTCTGACCAGAATGTGAGAACAGTAGCTAACAGGCTACATTGGGTTATAGAGTTACACACTACAGCATTACAGGATATGAAAAATATAAAACTAAAATCCTAAATCAGAGATTAAGTAAGTGTCTGAAAAATACCTATAAATTCACAAGCCCCTAGGGGATGATCTTTCTTCTCTGAGTGCTGTCCGTGTTAAGAATGGATTGTTTTTATGGCTCCATTTTATCTAGAGATACCTCATGGGTGGCATTTGGGGTTAATGGTGGGTTTCATCCAGGCATCCTCAAGATGCCCTGTTCTATGACCCTGTGGCAGAGCAGCATGCCATGGATGAGTGAAGAGACCAAGAATGTTCCTGAGGGTAGCTGTGCCACATCTGCCCTCATTGCTAAACAGCTGGAACTGCAGCTGCCTGGGAAACCTGCAGGTGTCAGGGGGAACACTGAAAACTGCTGAAGCAGGGACTGAAGGGCTGGTAGGAATCCTGGCTTACCTCAGTCAAAGCCCCACTGGCTTATTGAGTAAGAGCAGAATAGAAATAATGAAGACATATCCTTTGCAATTTGATAATCACAGAATGCTCCAGCTGGGTTTTTGCAGGGACTCTGGATCTCTCTGATAGGCAATGCAGAGAGCTGATAGCCTGTGGTGCCTTATAATCTGTAGTATCCAGAGCAGAGCTCTCTCTAAAGAAGTACGTGTGAATAGTGTGGCATCAACCTGACCTAGTCACTCAGAACAGTGATTGCAGTAATTTGCACTTATGACTGCGTGTCAATGTTAAAAGGCTGAAATTGAAAGTATCAGTACTTCTTTTACTGTTCCTCTCCTCAATGATTATTTTCATGCTCATACAAACAGTTAGCATGGAGGTCAGAGATCATTTCCATACCTCATTTTTCATACAGCTTTTGCCCTGTATCTTAACTCAAGGCACTCCAAATGACATAATATTCTCCATGAAAAAGTATTGATATTGGCCATAAACCAAAAATCCCTTCTTTCCTTTCATAACTGTCCACAGAGTAATAATGAAAGATACAGTTATCACAGTGTCTTCCTTGCTTCCTACTATGCTATCCCTCTCTGAGTCCTCTTCTAGGTTAATGAGTCCTGTAGGAATCCTTGAGGAATTCACAAGCTCCAAAGCGAACAGACTGAATATGGGCTGGGTCCCCATGGAGGGTGGTGCTCATCCCAGTGACAACCTGATGCTGCTCTCACTCACAGCACTTTGCAACCAGTACAGCAGCATGTGAGAGCTGGGTGCTCCATTCCAGCTCATCATGACCTCTGAATATTCCTGCTGTGTAGAAGGAAGATTCAGGGACACAGCCCCATCTGCATAAGGAGACATCATTCTCTTTTCAAGGTGATTTTAGGTCACACAACTATAGTGGTAAAAAAAAGCTGGATGCAGAGCCAAGAACTTGCCTGTCAGTCCCCTTTGAAAAGCGAGATAGCAGGCTGGTTGTTTCAGCTCTCTACTTCACTCAGGAAAGTCTCATATTCCTTTGAGAGTGATCAGCTTAGCTAATAAGAACAGAAACACAACTATAATTAATAGAAATCACTGCTTAGAAAAAGGACAAAGAGTGAGCCATGCTGATAGCTTATAACTTAGAAGACTCATCAACACTTAATTAACAATGGAGGCATTACAAAATTAAGTATGTTTACAGCTGCAAGAGGCAGTGTCACTGCAAAGCTGGACCTATCTGAATTCACTCTTATTCCAAGTGGGAGATGTTTCATGGAAGAGATTTGAATTAAACCAATCCAAAGCTTCACCCAATCCCATACTTTAATTATACTGAATAAATACACAGGAAAGGTGCACTTAAGATACTATGTTCTGTTGTTATGGCAACTGATATTTTAAAAAGTGATGATGGGAAATAAGGAAAGCTATATGGAAATAAATGCATCATGCTGTTATAGCAACCTTTTAATTTCAAAGAGGTTGGGAATTCTACATGTGGTAAGCATTGCTGGGAACCTGCTCCCAGGTGTGGCTGAGGTCTCTTCAGTTGTGGGCCAGAGAAAATGATGTTATATTAAAAACTGTATATTGGCTGGAGTTTAACTCTTGGAATTATAGGGTACATTTTACATAAGACAATCAGCAATTTAAAGCAAAAACAATGTTTTTTTTTCTCAGTCTTGTCAATTTACTAGGTTGCTGTTCTGTGACATATGTAATATTTCCAAACTGGTTTGCTTTCTGTGTCAGTCTTTTAGAAGCATATTCACATGCAAGGTCCACAAGATTTATCTTATGAGATTCCCTGGAAAGAAACATGTAAATATATATCCCTGGAAGGGTTTAAGGCCAGCTTGAATGGAACTCTGAGCAATCTGGTCTAGTGGAAGATGTCCCTTTCCCATGGCAGGGACATTGCAACTAGAGCATCTTTAAGGTCCCTTCAACCCAAATCATTCTATGAGTCTATGGTTCTATTTTATGTATAGATACATCTGCATGCTTGTCTTAGTCTTATTTTAACTACTCCCAAGTGCCAATCAGCTTGTGTCACCTCTTCCCTCATTATTGTCTTACTCTTCTCCTCATTGTTTCTTTTTACCCTCCATTCTGCCATGGTCATACTCAATCTGAGATAACAAGCAGTTTTGCACCTGGGAGGGGTGAAGCTAAATTTACAGGCATCTTGAGCTCCAGAGGGCTATTGCACATCTAGTAACAATTTTGGCCTTTTTGCTGATTTTACTCAGGAAATGTGACAAAACAGAATGGGGAAAATGCAGTCCTGAGGGGTTATATTGTGTAAGAATGGAACCAAGGCAGTAATTGTACTTAAATATATAATGAGGTTTCAGCCACTGTATATAAGAACACTCTGAAATCACCCCATTAACTGTGAAATGATTAAAAAAAAGAAGAATCCTTGCAGAGCAGTACTCAGTCACAAGCCACAGGACCAATACTGCAACCAAGAATAACTTTGTCATCCTGTAAAGTTGCTATGAGAGAAAAATTAGGGCCCAGTGCCTTCTCTTGCTTTGCACACTTGCTGGGCACAGATGTGTTGGGAGAGAGGGGAGCATAGGGGGCTGTTGCTTCCCATTCGCTCTGCCCAGCTCACCAGCAGTGCTTGCAGAATGCTATGACCTGGTCACAGTAAAGCAATACCCTCTTTTTTTTTTTTTTGCTTTTCACTGGACAACAGAAGTTTCTGCCTCCTATTGACATAGCAGGAAACTGGTTACTCTTCTTGTGTAAATTGGGGCTTGCCTCAAAGCTGCAGCCTTTCTTCTTGCTGTTGGCAATGGGGCATGATTTTCAACGTTCTGAGGGAGTGACAGCTCATGAAGATGCATTTCACAGCTGGCCCTTCCAGGTTGGTGGGTCACTTGAAGCAGAGGAGGAGCAGGAATATGGCATGCACCAGTTGGGTGTAGCAAGTTTAGCTCTTAACCTGTCTTCTTTACGAAAAACAGAGTTAATTCTAATTCTGGAAGTCAGCAGAGGAACTTGAATATTTGTAAATACAACTTACATGGATGATCAGGGCCCTTCAACATGATGGAACGGGGATGACAACTTATCTGCAGAGATGGCCAAAAGGCTGTGTTTATTGTGCAGGTGTCTGGTGGAGCTGCTGAGCTGGGGAAGGATGCTCTGGGCTCCTGTAGGCTGCAAACAGTGTCAACCACAGAATCACCGAATATGCTGAGTTGGAAAGGACCCACAAGGATCATTGAGTCCAGCTGCACAGGGCAGCCCCAAGAGTCACATTGTTCAAATGCTTCATGAACTCTATCGGGCTGGTGCTGTGACCACTTCCCTGGGGAGCCTGTGCCCAACCACCCTTTGGGTGAAGAACCTTTTTCTAATTTTGAACTTAAGAGTGCAACATAAAGACTTAGTAAATGCAAGGAGTGCAACACCAGGAGTTAGCCAACAATACAGGTGGGATGCACTTTAGCAGGGTTTTGCTGTGCAAACATATAGTGCAAACTATGTTGAGGCTTCTCAAGTGGATTTTCTTCCCACTTATCTTAAAAACTTGTTCACAGATGTGGCAGATCACCTCTGGAGGTTCTTATCTCACTTCAGTAATGAGAAAATATAGAGAACTAGGAAAGAAACCCTGTTTCTGGGTGTTAACTGTGTAGGAACTAACCTGTATATTCTCAATATGGCCTACTTGAGCCTCACTAGAAAGCACTCAGTTTAAGAGAAAGGTTTGCAATGGGGAGATATGCTCCTTGGGTACCAGTATCATCACTGGGAGCTACTGGAATCATATCTTTGCCAGGCTTAGCTCAGCTCAGCTCTGAGACACCTTTGTCTGTGCTGTGGATTTCAGAGGGTCTGTGGAGCTCCTGGGGGCCTGCACAGTACCTGTTAGAGCATGAGTGTTCTGCAGGAGCATACAAAAGATCCTTAGGGCTATTTAATAATGCCCAGACTGTGCTTTGGATGTGGACCTCAGGAAAGACTAGGAAGCAACTGGTCCAGCCAAAGGAAGCATAGCAGAAAGGAAAACCCGAAGTGCCTGAAATTTTTAATTCATTGTGATCTGTCCCCTTGCCTTGGCTTTTTCTATTAGCACAGGCATTTCTGTGGAAAAGTTCATTTCTCATCAAATGTAGAGGTGAGGGACAGATGCTAGTTCAGTTTTCATTTATTGTTTGTCAGTAGTGACAACCAGCATTTGTTTAAATATGGTAGATGCTTATTTTTTTTTTTGTGTTAAAATCTCAAACAATGATCCTTACTCAAGGTTTGTTCATTTTCTACCAGAAAATATATGAGTAAAAAACCAATTTTCCAATCAGCTCTTCTTCTTGCTCCTGCATCTTGATGTCTGTGATTCGTTGACTTTCATACAGGCTTCTCTTTACATTGAAGACAGCAATGATTTCACATTTTCCCATTTTTCCCCTTCTTTTCATGCTCTTGTTTTTCCTGTGTTATCCAACACCTCCTTCAATGCCCTCACTCACTTGGGTCAGATTCCCGTGCTTATATGACTTAAACCCTTCTAAAAATCAGCACAATGCTATCACTTTGCTTATGGAGATACAGAAATATCCATTTCAGTATGCCCATACTTGGTACTGATGGAAATAATCCTACCCCATTTCAGGCTTGTGCCTTCTAGGGACTGTATTGCTGTAGGAATTGCATAAGAAAAAATGACATTCACAACCAAAAATAACTAAATCATTACTGACACTGAATACAGAACTCATCATGAGATAGGTGGTGGAAATGATGGTTCTATTTTGACCATTTGGCATTCACCTAAAGCATAAAATGGGGACATAAATGCCCTTACCACACTGAGCCTCGCTCCAAGATTTGGAGAGGTTTCACTGGAGAAGAGATGGATCCCTCTTTCCTTTTCCTTCCTCTGCTAAGCCTGAAGACATCCTTGACTGGAAATATTAAGCTAGCTTAAGGTTTAAATGGTAGGAGCACTGTTTACATTTCTAATTGTTTACTGAGACCTTGAAATGCCTCTACAGAGCAGTCTGCTCTCAGAGCTACTGAATATATTAAATTCCAGCACCTCTTCTCTCTAATCAGAACTGAAAGGTTGGCTTCAGAAAACAAATGGGATATTATTTTGTCATAATGGTGTTTCATATTTATATCACTAGGCCCAAAAGGAATTGCAACAAAAAAATTAAGGGAAGAAAAAGAAAAAAAAAATGTCCTAAATGTCTAATGATCCTCAGCAAACAATCTGTCCAAAGAAGGAAAGATTTCTGTGCCAGTCTGACAACTGATCTATAATCTTGTTCTACTTGGTTAGTGCTTCCATCTCCTCCCAGCTCTGCCTTGTAGGGCTTCTAGGAAACTTCATGGAAAGAATTCTCCTTCTCACTGCACCTCCCTCCTTCCTCAGACATTTTCAAGGTAGAGTTTAGCTGAGCACTTCTTGCACAGACTGCTGTTACCTTCCAGGAATAAGTATGGCAATTCCAAAAGGGGCCCAAATAACAGGCCACATACATGTTCAGCTAAGTCCAGGACTAGAAAGGGCCTGCAAGGGACCTTGGGACATCCAGTCTGTCTTCCTATCCCTATTTAGATCAGTTTTCAGATTTCTGTAATTTGGCCCAGCTTCCGTTTCATCAGCTGCACCACTGACATTTTTAATACACTCCTGATATGAGATATTTCTTTAAAGGTCTTCTTTAAAGGTTTCTCAGTTCTTCTGACCTTTTGCATTACCCCTTGAAGAAGCCTTAGGGCCATGGGACCCACTGCAGAATTACTGCTCCTGTGAAATATCCATTCCATGCAGTGATGACACCTTTATGAAACAAGCTTCAGAGTGATTGAGTATGGATGAATCAGAACAAATCAGAGGAATGAAGTCCTATGTGAGTGTTGTTTTCCTCATGCTGAAGTAAAAACATTAGTTTGAAGAAGGCTGATTGTAATTAATTTCACTTTAGTTTTGTACTGGTTAGATGGTCCCCCAGACATACATAAGAAGATCATCTTCTTCACCGTGTCTGTCATCTTCACTGAATTCCTCCTGCCTCAGGAGTAGGGGACTGGCTTTTATTACTGACGTTGCTGTTTGCCTTTCCCATTCAGCAGAGGGAGAGCTACAGGATCTGTGATGCAGGTGTTCATATACATCTGCCTTGTTTCAGAGAAGTTCCTGCTAAAAAAATAATGGACAGCCTATTTGGTTCAAAGTCCTTCTGAGAACGTAGTTTTGACCTAAGGTGGTGGTATTAAAATGAAGGAAAGGAAGCATCACGCAGCTGCTTTCTCAATCTCTCTCCCCTCAACTCAGTGGAATGGGAAGGGGAAGCAAAATAAAACTTGTGAGTTGAGAAAAGAACAATTTAATAGGGAGAACAAAAGCCATAGAAACAAGCAAAGCAAGGAATTAATTCACTGCTTCCCATGGGCAGGCACGTGTTCATCCATCTCCAGGAGAGCAGGGCCCCATCACGCATAGCGGTGACTTGGGAAGACAAACACCATCACTCTAAATGTCCCCACTTCCTGCCTCTTCTCCCCACTTTATATACTGAGCACGATGTCATATGATCTGGAATATCCCTCTGATCAGTTAGGGTCACCTGTCCTGGCTGTGTCTCTTCCCAATGTTCCATGCACCCCCAGTCTCCCCACCAGCATGGCAATAGGAAAGTAAAAAATGCCTTGGCTCTGTGCAAGCCCTGATGAGCAATAACAAAAACATCTCTGTGTCATCAACCCTGTATTCAGCACAAATCCAAAATACAGTCCCATACCAGCCATTGTGAAGAAATTTAACTCTACCCCACCAAAACCCAGCACAGTGGGTATTTGCCAGGCCACAGTGCAAGTCAGACTAGGGAGGGAGTGCTGTGACATTCAGAATGAACTGCAACGTCACAGAAGCTTATATAAATGTTCTGAGATTAGGGCAAAGCTTTGTGGAATGCAACAAGAGATTTAATCAAAATTGACATTTTCAAGTATAATTGAATGACAATGGAGGCAATTGCTGCTGCCAGCAGTGGAATGGAACACAAACCAAATGGATGTTTGTGGTGGATTTTAACAGCTGATTATTGGAGTTCCTAAACTTCCTTTCTCTAGAAGAATGAAGGGGTATGGCAGGAGGACACACCTTCCCAGGGCGTTTTTTCTCGGATTCTTTCCTTCCATCACAGGGCAATACTGGAGAGAGGATTCCATGACAGAGAAATCTTTGCTTGGTCTGTTCCAACACAGCAGTTCTTTTAATTACTGGATTCATCAACTGTCCCAGAGAGGATTCATTGCAGTCAGCTTAGAAAATATCATTTAATTGTGATGAAAAAAAAAGGTCTGGACTAAAGCTTCAAGACACCTGGAGGTGCACAACTAAGTAAAACCAAAATCTCTCGAAAAGCTTTTCATTACTTTTCTCTAGTATCATTTCAGTGGGAAATGCTCTGCTGGCAATTTTTTTCAACATAGGCTGCAACTGCAACCTAGCCTCCTCCTCCTCCTACACAGAGGTTCTCAGACTGTGTCCCACAGAGCACACAGGACTGGCTGCCAGCAGCAGCTGCCTCCTCACTTGTTTCTGGCTCCTACTCGTCACTTCCAACAGTTAGAAGTAGTTACAAATACATTTAAGTGCTCTTGTAATGTTTCTTTCCCATACAAGCAATTACTATCATTGGCACAGGAATGTACTCTGCAGTAAATAGAAAAGGCAGTAGCTATACACTCGCAGATTGTAGTTCTGATGGCCTACAAAAGCTCTGTGGTAAAAAAAAAAGAAAGTCCCAGTATTAATGCAAAGGATCTCTGCTATAAGGACATCATAATTAGCTGGCGATGCTTAATCTTTTCAGGTCACTGGCTCGTATCAGTGCAAATACCCTTTGGGTTTCTGGATGTCTGACAGACGTAATAAGGGCTCTAGGTTCATTAATTCTGATGTTAATAATGTTTTTAATTTGTTGTATTCATTTCATAACTAATATTTGGCTTTCAAAGGTGCAAATATAATATCTCCCTTTAAGGAAAGCAGTCCAGAGAAGAAAAAAGCCAGTAATTGCATGATTTGTAGATCAGCTTCACTTACTTAAAAAGAGACCAGAAGAGAGAAATCATTTTTATTTCTTTCAATGTCACAAACTCAATAAATAGGCTGTAGAGGCAAACTGCATTATCTTTTTCCCACACTTGGCTATTGGGACTGTACACATTTAACTCTTGGCTCGTCACATCCAGAAGACTTAATGTAAATCATTCGCACCAAAGTCTTCTCCTGACCCACAGACAACACACCAATACCTGGATTAACACTGAACTTCATTTGGAAGAAATTAAGAACCATCTGAGGAATAAGTTGTCCAAGGCACAAACATTGTCTCAAATCTTCTTGATCCTGAGATTTATTTGCCTTGACTCCAGCATCCCTTGAAAAGTCTTGAACAACCTTTCTTACAGCCCACGTCACCTTGCCAGTAGCTCCAAAAAATCTGTGTTCAGGACAAGAACTGCTGTGAAGTGGGAATCTCAGAGCCACTCCAGTTCCTTTGGCTTTGTCTGTGTTCTCCATGGTGAGGAGGCACAAGAATGCAGGAATGAGAGAGCTGACGTTACAGCACTGAGGACTAGAACCATGTTGTGGTTTGACACAACTAAGCAAAATATCAGCACCCAAAATATCAGTTATTTTACAAGGAAAACAAAATAGGAAAATACTGAGGAAAACTAGATAGCTGCAAGGCAAAACAGGTTCAAACTTAAATGGTTGCAGTACAAGAAGAAAGTTTTGTTACTAACAGAATTAAAAGTTAAAAGATATAACAAGAAATTAAAACAAACACACCCCCCCTTCTTCTCAGCACTTTACTCTTTTTTTTTTTAACTAGCACAAAAGATAACACAACATAGGATTCTAGTCAGTGTTACAGTTCTCAAAAAGTCTCTCTCTTATGCTTAAGGAAAAAAGGGTTTCTTCTTCCTTCACGTGGTTCCTCAAACTGCCCCAACAACAGACCCGTCCGGAAAGAAACAATCTGCTGTGGTGTAATACATCTCTTCTATGAAAAATACCAGTTTTTTCACACTGTCACATGTGGGCCATCACATGGGGTTATCAACCCTTTTAAGGATGGGTTATTTTGGCGTGAACACAAAGGCTTTTTCTGCTACAAATCCTTAAAAGCCTCTCACGGCTTCTATATCCTGACATAAGCACTCTTCACAATCTTCACGGGCCACATGTCTTCCATCCCCCCATGTACATCAAATGGATTAAAGAGACAGTTTGAGATATTACAGATTCTTACCACCGCATGCCAGAAGTATTTTTAAGCTCCGCACGAGGAACGCGGCACCGCCCCTTTTCTCCATCGCTATTTTCAGCTCCGTCTCACATGGCTCACTCTCTCTCTGACTCTGAAACCTCTGTGTTGAAGAATGGTCTTGTTCAGGCTTTATGGTGAAGAAAGCCTCGCTCCTTTTGTGCTGCTGGCTGCACGGTGTTTTCTTCAGCCCGAAATGTGCTGGCTGCAGAAAGGAGGCTCCCGCCGGCTCCATGTGGAGAACAGGGGGGACCCGCCAGTCCCAAGAAGCTGCTCTGGAAAGATTTTAGCTGTGTGGCAGTCCATGGCTGGGTTTAGCTGCCTGGGCTCTGGGATGGTTCCCTCTCCAGCGACCCAGGGTCCGTGCCGCGGCATCAGGGAGAGGGGAAGGGGGCCGGGGCCTTGGCCTGGCAGGGCCCGGAGGCTCCGAGGCCACCCAACCTCCCTCAGGTGAGCTGGAACAAGAGGGAACTTCTGCCTTTCCATGCGGTTTAAATGTGTAAATTGTGAGAAGCATTATTGGTCCAAAAATCTGTCTATCAACTCAGATTCAACCCACTACAAACCACAACATTGAATACTTGGCAGCAAACACAGGGGATGGTCAGGTTAGCCCAGGGTAAAAGGACAATGACTTTGAACATCGTTTAATATTTTATTTCTGCTGTAGGGAATAGGAACTGTCAACAAATGCTTATGGCAATTGATTTCAAGTCAGTAAGAGAACAATAATATTTAAAATGTCACTATTCAGCAGTCATGGATTATAGAGTATCTGGATTTCATCACTGAAGGAAAAACAGCCATAGGATGATTTATTCTCTGTTGCTATTGGTCTTTCTGCTGACCTTTACAAATAGAGGTAAAACCTCTTTTTTCACTGCATTCTGTGGGACTTTCACTGGTAGGCTGAGTAGAGGTGGTCTGTCATCCAAACTCTCCTCAAGCCCATACCTCACTTCCAATCCCAGTTGTGTGGAAAGAAAACCAAAAGGATATGTTACAGCTTCTCCTCCAAAAAAGGCTAAAATAAGTATGTGTAAAAGCATTAAGAACATTCTCTTTCCTCTCACACCAGGCATGAGCCTGTCAGCACTGTCTGCAATCAAAGCTCCAAGGATTATCATCAAGATAATCTCCAAGAGTTATTGTCAACTTGTGCAGCTCTCCAGCCTGAGACTGATGGAATAGATCAAAGAACCCTAGACATTGATCATAACACAGGCTTGCCAAAAGACATGCATTTAGCGTGGAGCAGCATCCTTAGCACAGTCCAGATGGCTCTTTGAAGAGCTTTTATTATGCTTTGTTCCACTGCAACAACAGCTCTCAATGGCATTTTTGTTTTGTTTTATTTTGTTATCAGGCTCTGGAGAGCTGGAAGCACATGATTCTCCTGTGTTCCTCATACACACAGTTCAACTACCACCCTGTCACCCTCTTGTTCCCAGTGCAATGTGCTAAACATGCTATTAACAGATGGCTGTTACGGGATCAGAGAGAAATAGCTCTGGAGTTCAGCAGCCCTAAGGGGTAGCAAATGGTCCCAGCAGGAAAATGCCAATTGAGCTTTATTTTCCTGGTGTGGCCAGGCTCTTTTCAGCCTGTGAGTGAACTGCAGCCTCAGCAAATGCATGATCTCATCCCAGCAGGGGCCTCCCAGATTTTACTCAAAATCTGGGTTTGCATCATCATGGCTATGAGAAGCAATAACTGGTTATTCTGGCAGTTCTGAACACACAGATGTGCAAACAAGCTGGGCAGTGTTTTAATGTGCATTTCCTTTATGCTCTGCTCTACTGGAATTTCTTGGCAAACCTAGAAACAGGCCGTGCCTGTACCTACAGATGGATAGAGCAATAAATCTTTACATTTTTTGTTTTCCAAAGCAGCATTCAAGTCAGCAAAAACTTAGAAATATTGCCAGTATGTAACTCCCTCAGATGCCTGTAAGAGCATAGGCAACATTTGCTTGATTTGTGCACTGGATTGCCTGTGATCCATTTAATGCAATTTCTTGAGCCTGTTGCCCATTCAGAAACTATTTCTCAAATCAAATGAAGGGAAACACACTTCATCTCTAACCCCCACTCCCCTGCCCCATCTTTGCTTGGGCACAGCAGTGCACAATAGAGGAAAACAAAGATGATGACCCAGAGCAAACTATTTAGGACCAAACTTCAGACTACCATTTTGGCAACATTAATCTAAGATGCAAATCTCTTTCCCAAATACCTGTTGAAGATAGTTGTGAGAGCAGCTTATGGTGTGCTGCTTTACCACTTGTTTGCACATCTGTCAATGTGTTTTCCTGCCATTTGTTGTTTTTTTCACAGTGCAACTTTATAAATGGGAAAATTAGGAAGCATGTGAGACATGAGAAACTTCCTAGTAAAAGTGGGGAACCAGTCTGGGACATGGCACAAGGAAAAAGATGTACGTGATTATGTTCTTTTCTTTGTTAGCTGACTAAGAGGTAGCAATTTACTCAGAACTAAAAACAATCTGCCAGCTTGAACAGCAATCAGAAGTATTGCATCCGAGAAGTTTACTGTGAATTTTAAGAATGTTTCTCACTCTTGTAAGCTTGTTCTATTCAGGAACTTCTAAAATCATGTAGAAAGAGTAAAAAACAGGTCTTCAAGCTGTTTTTATGGTGTTTCTCAGTAGCATCTGGTGACTTTTATTTCCAATGAAAAATATATTGTTACTTAGAATACCTGTTTTGCAAGTAAAAAATAGCTTAACATGATGCTTCAAATCCAATAAGAGCAATTATATTCTGCATGAATATTTTTTTCCTAACGTCTAATTAGATACAACCCTATATCATCAAACTAGCAACACTGAACATGCTGCAGCAGCATAAATTGGCATGAGCTGTGAAGAGTTTAAATGGAGAAAGGTTTGGAATGGTAAAAGCTAGACAGAATACCTAAAGGACAATTGTGAAACTAGAATTCCAACACCAAATAAAAATACCAGCTTCCTAAGAAAAAGAGCAAACTTGAAAAGACCAGTAATGATTGTCATGTCATCTTTGACACTGCTGATGCATTACAGGAACAAAAGGGCAACTTCTACAAATTAAAACCCTTAAAATTATGTGATGTCGGCAACATCTAAAATGAGCTTTCGAAACGTGGGTCTGAATAAACACAATATTTATTTATTCTAAACCTCAAGCCTAACATGTTTCAGAAATACAGTGCAGCAGATTAATTTGCCCAATATATGCAAGCACAGATACTCTCAAGCAAAGTAATTGCACAGATACTTGTATTAATAGCTACACAAGCAGACGATCCTGTCGTTTTCCTTCAAAAACCTGTTCCCTGAGACTATTACTCTGATAAAGAATGAAACCGTCTATGGCCACTAACAACGTAATTAATAAAAGCCAAATTAGTTTCCTTCCTGGAAAATGAACCACGGACAACATCTTCACCTTACAGATACCATTAACAAAAGTTTTAACCTCCCCCCCCTTATCCACAAAATGAAGAAGTTATTTTCCCCTTCACAGACTTTCTTAAATAGGCTCCATTTGGTCCTTCATTCTGCTAGAAAGTCAAACTAGTGTGCAGAGGTGGGACAGTGTTTGAGTGCAATAGTAGGCAACACAGGTAAAATAAAAATAAAAGTCTAAATGCTTATTAAAAATTAAGATCAACATGTAATTTCAACTCAAATCTTTTGCATCTAACTACAAACAACTTGCTAGCTCACCTTGAACAGCTCTTGCCCTAAAACCAAAAGTTCGGGAGTGCAGTCACCTGTCTGAGAATTCATCACGTCTCCCTGACAAAAACCAGGCTAATTCAGTCCTAGTTTTCAAACTGTACCAAGCTTTTACCTGTATGGTTTTATGAGGAAAACAACCTGTATATTCTGAATTCACAAGGGAAAACACCAGGAAGTTTTGGTCTGGTGTTAAACTGCTAGGACACTTATGCTTTTGAACTGATTCAGTCTTCCGAGATACTGAATACATTGAAGGAAAAACATGTTTGGGCTCTCATGGCAAGGGCAGCAGCATAATACTTTGTGTTAAAGCTCTAGGGCAGGACCCTTGCCTGGTGGTGCTACATTGACTCCAAGCATAGCCTAGACAACACTGGGCTTTGTTCTTCCAGATTAGCCCAAATTTTTCATCTTCCAAAGCCTTGTACAAAGTCTCACAAGAATTGTTCTTTGGGGAATCATTGGTCAGTGGTAAGAAGGAGACATTATCTACCCACATCCATGACACCATTGTACAGCAGGTCAGAATATCAACACAGCTGAGAAACACACACGATGCCCAGGCATCCAACAAAAATGCAAATCTTTGACAACGGCTCATTAAACACTGTAAAAGACTGTAGGATGCCACAGATCCCCATGCAGATTCATGACACCAGCAGACCTCTGTGTGCTATAATATACAAATGTAAGGCGTACACTTGCCAGACAGACTCAGTGGTCATAAACTAAAGGTGGAAAATGAGAGGCATAATGCACAGCTAGAACCCAGAGGAGACAAGCCATATAAATCATGGGGAAAAAAAGGGAAGAAGTGATGGTTTTTTCCCCCCAGCAGTATCCAAAATGTGAAAATGCATGAAAGTTTTATTTCCTTGGACTAGGAGAGAATAAGTGAAACATCTCTTACCCAGAAGTCACAATCAGTATTTGTTAAACCTTGGGGAAAGCAGGGGGAAAAAAAAGTAGAAAGGGCAATACTATGCAGCGACATAAAATTACATCTGAAGGGTCAGAAGGATTATGTCCCAGGAGGGCTGCTGACTGCCTGTCTTGGAAGAAACACATACCCCACACCTTTGATAGCTCCCTCAGCATCCTGTCCCTTTTTAGTCTTTAACAAGGCTGTGTGGACACATGAAACCTCTGTTTCATCTAACAGCAGTCAGAACAGTAGAGACACAAATGGATCTGGTGAAATTTCAGGCGTGTCTATATCGCTCTTTCACTGTGGCATCTGGCAGTGGTTTGCAGTAGTTCACAGGATAGAAGAAATGCCCCATATTATAAACATATTTTAGTCTGATTTCCAATGGAAATAAGGATAATGTGATTATTTGGGTAGAAAGAAAAGAAGAAGAAAAGAAATACTGCAGGTTTAAATGGAGATAATAGGGATTCCATTTAAAAAAGTAAATCATCCAATGAAAACAAATTTTACTGAAAATTAGCTTCCCTAGTTCCCTTTCTTATGCAGGTGCACATGTTATTTTGTAGACCTGTGCTTGTTCTACTAGTGATATCTTGAGATTTCTTAACTGCATGCTGTCTTTTCAGTTAATGCAAAGGAGTCATGTCACCTTCATGACTCATGCAAGCAGAGGTTATCTCCAAGTAGCCAACAAGTATAGATGTCCTTCAACACATCCAGGAGGGTTGGCAGCAGTACCTTTCTTGGAGACACTACTCGGTGTAAATTCTGAGAAGGTTTGCATTTGTTCCCCTTTTCTCAGTAGCTCTAACAAACAGAGTGAGGTGATTGTAAATCATTTTATTGTCAGTCCTGAGCAATCTGATTGTCTCAAGTTAATTTCTTTGTGGACAGAGGTTTCAGAAATGTGACAATTTCAGTTGCCTCTGTCTGCAGAAAGCATTCAGGACAATGAAAGAGGATAAAAATGCAGTGGTTGCCCCTGCTTGTTCCCAGCATGTTGCTGCTGGACCAACAAGCTAACCAGCTATGGGTTGTTGACCAGAGCAAGGTGTGTGGTTGCATTGACACTGAGCTCACCTGTCAGCTCAAATGGCCACTGGGGAGAGGCACAGATTGCTGTTGTTATTGCCTGAAGTCGCTGCACTACAAGACCAGATGACAGGTAGGTTGACACACATATTTACAGTCATTTGGCCTTTCTTGCCACCACTTTTGGACTTCACTGCTGAGGATGGCATTCTGACAGGAGATGGGAGTCTGAAGGGAGGGGAAACATGGCCCTTAGACTGATTGGTAATTAGCAAGCAACTCCCACTGTGGCAGAAGTTATGAGTACAGTGTCTCGAGAACATTATTCCACAGGACTGTCAGTCCAGGGCTTTTCATCGAGAGTTTAAATTCAGCCCGTTTTCCTTTTTAAAGTATGGTTACTGTCTGAAAAGTGAGTCTGTAAAATGAATTCTTAGTGTTCCCTGTTTATTCCCTCTCAGTGACTTCCATACAAAACATGCTTCATTTAAAACTCAAAAATAAGGCTTTCACCTGCCAGCAAATATAAGTTCAAAGCAATTTCTCACAATCAAGTTATGTTCTTTCTGTTTCACACATCATCACTAACAACAATGATTCTGAGGTCAAAAAGGAGGAGGAGTGTGTGTTTTCATGATGGATGTGGCAACATGGAACAGAACTCACTTTTGCCTGACTACAGTGCTGACAGTAGTAAGATTTTATTTGTGTCAGTAAAAATAAGGGCTGCCATTAAGGCAGGGAGACCCAGTGCATGAAATGCTGTTTTTATCACCACTCTTTCCTCAGCATAACCTCACTTTAAACAAAGGCACAAAACAAGAATGCCTCCCCAATGCTGCATCTTGTTTAATTCAGGTTGCCAGAGAGCAAGCAGATTTGTCAGAGGCTATGCCTGCACTGTCATGCTGCACTGGTGGCTCATAATTCTGGTGTGGTTTATGCAAAGGTTCTAATTTTTTGTTCATGGGGACAAGCAGACAAAGGCATGGTATGTAAGTGTCCTTTTGGCCCGTGCTGGCTCATTACCTGCCTGTGCGGTTCTGAAGCCTCCATCTGAAATTTGAACTTCATGATTTGTAATGTTCCACCTTATTCACAGTGCGCCAAATGAATTTTGAAATGAGGTCTTTTTGTGTACAAGGTTAAAAAAAATTAAAAATTATTCCCCATATATTTTATGGAAGGATTCAGGGACACAAATCTGGTCTTGAGAAGTCTAACCTTTACACTTCTGACCCTCAGATTCAAAATAGCATGTGCACAGAAAGAGATGGGAGAACTGGTTTGCTGGCCCTGATTCCAGTCAAGCCTAGGTTGCTCAGACTTAGCCTTAGGTCACAGATAATACTTGAGAACAGCAGCGTCCTAAAATTTGCCCCTCTCCTTGCATCTGTTCCACTGCAATTAACTTCTTCATAACCTTTTCAATCTCACTGGATTCCTTAGAGTGAGGAATTTAATAAGACATGGGAGTTGAACTATTCTTTCTTGAGAGATTTCTAACCACCAGGCTCTGGACCATTCTGAATTGAGGTGGGTTGACCACTTCTGCCATTGATGCCAAGTACAGCCCAGAGGTCTGATCCTCATTGCAGCAGGAGGAAGTAATGAAGGAAAAGCAAGCATGCTAATCCAGTGATTTTGACATGTTTAAGACAAGGGCTATCCCACACATCCGTCTTTGTTACATGTCTTCTTCTTAGGAATTTTCCAGAGTACCCTAGGGTATGGGCTTTTGGCATCTGACCTTCTGTCATAGATCTGGTCCTGCAAATTGTTGCATCCTCATGTGATGCCCCCACTGATTTCTCACTCTGGGCAAGTAGGGAAGGTTGCTCTGTCATTGAATATGTGAACAAGTTCCTTCTGAAAATGAGTCTCAAATCCCCTCTTGCCCCTTACCATGTGAATAATGGCACTGTGCCCATGAGAGAGAATGGTGGAGGAGTCGCTGGCATCTCTTCCCCTTTTTTTTTGGTCTTTAGAGGATCCCGGTCCTTCCTCACGTCTATGGCAGATCAAGCTTACCACTTGTGTCCCCTGGTCATGGAAGTGTGGGAATTAAATCCTGCTTCAGAACTCCTGGCTTGGGCAATGCTCCTTAAAAGCAAAGAGTTGTCACAGAGTGAAGGCAAGGCACTCTAACAATGAGAAAAGGCTGACTCCCTCATTTTGCTCATAGCCTCCACATTCCTTTTTTTTTTAATCAGTTTCATGCTGGAAAGGGAATCAGGCCCAAGATAAAAGTGTGTTCTCATCTAAGGAAAGTTTATGGGTGTGCATAGGAGCGTGCACAGGTGGGCAAGGATTAAGGCATGAAGGATAAGGAAAAGCCAAAACTGAAGTGTTTTGAAGTATCATTCTCTGCTGAAAGAGCTCTCAGCAAATTGCCCTAATAGGTATTGTTAGAATAAGGCTCTTGCATCTGTTCCATTGCAGGTAATCTTTCAGAAAAAAAAAAAAGTAGTCTTTTATTGATCATGGTAATTATTTCATACTATTTTCAATGGCAGCTTTTGTAAGGACAGGAAAAATGAGCTGTCTGCTTTGGTAAGATTGACCTGCTAACTATATCTTGAGAGTTTTTGTGGTTTTATTTGTGTACATGAAAAGAGCTCATGGCTTGCCTCTTGCCAGGCCTGAGTGGAAAAAAACAGTGCAGAAAATTTTGACATAAGTACAAACAAGTCTGCTTTATCAAAAACATGTAGAGATTTAGTGCTTTGAACTCCAATAAATCAAGACATGAAGTATTTATTTTCAAAATTCAAATCTTTTCTTTATTATAAGTTACTGAAACTGTAGTTCAGGTGCCTGATGCTGCCTAGTTCCCACTTTACACTGAGTTTCCTACAGGAATGACATGTCATGATTTAATGCATCATGTTTTCCAATCTGGTAGAAGCTGGTAATGCCTCATGCCAGTTGCATCATCCTAGTGGAAAACAGGAACTGGGTCCGCATAAGCTCAGCCTAGAGAATTAATGTAGAGTGTGGGCTCCTGAACTACTGTAGTTCAACTCACCACACTGATGTTTTTGGAGGTGAGATAGTCTGTTCTCATTTAAAATCTTCAGAATACCTGCACTTTTGCTTCTATTCAGAAGACACAATGTACAAGATGGTATACTGAAATTTTGAAACCAAATTTTTCATGGAAATATTGTCAAGAATAGCCCTACATTTAATTCTTTTGAAGTTTAATATTTACTAACACCACAAATGGTCATAACAGCCACTTTTGAAGCAGAAAAAGCCAAGAAAAAGAGGAGCTGCCAACTAAACACAAATTCCACAGTAGCCAAATGATACATTTTCAAGCCATCACTGAACATTATGGGTGGACTTGGAAAGATGATTTGGGACAGTAAGGGACAGGCTGTTCTGCACTGAGAGGTTAAAGAGAAAGCCTTGGCCTCCACTGCTGTCAGCTTAGTGCTCATAAAATAGCTTAAAAGCCCTTTGCATCTTTCTTTAAAGCAGCAGGTAAAAAAAGTGTGAAATGTGGCAGAGATGAGTTATCAGCTCCTTTGAATAACAACTCTCTTCCTTCCAAAATTTAAATCTTTTTCCCTTCACTCCTCCAATTCATTCTCTCAGCCTTTGCATCATTTAAATTCCCTCTCTGACTCCCAGAAACAGTCATTGACATGAATGATGATCAGGGGAAGGAAAAGTGTGGTAACTTAGCTTTGTCTGTTTGGAGTTGTTGCTTCAGCTTCAGCAGCTTTAAGTTGTCTGTTCCACTGAGATTGTGATGGAGAAAGAAGTAAGTGCAGAACAGCTCAGTCTTTGCCATGGAGACAGTGATGGGAAGAGTGTATCTGATGAAAATCATTCAAAACCAAGTGACAAAGTTGTTTCCCCTGTAGAAAAGCAATTAATTACTGTGAAAGGTAGAGCTAATTTTGTGCTGAAACAATCTGGAACAACATACTGTCATCCACTCAGTGGCGGCTGAGTTAGAGTTTCTCTCTATCAGGAGCATTTATTAGAAATTCAGTATATTTTTCAATACAAAGTGCTCTCTGGTAAAAGTCATCTTCCAGCTAAAGCACTGAGTCCTTTAAGGAAGAAGCTCTATTTTAGGGAAAATGCCTTTTGGAAGTGTTCTTGTGAGCTGATGTGCCTCCTTGATGCAGAGAAGAGAAACAAGAGGGAGAGAAATGTGAGAGAGAGATCTCTATCAGAGTATTTGGACCTTAGCATTGTGTCAGAGAGACCCCATCACCTGGTATCACAGACACCCTGTTAAATAACTCCATAAGCCTCTCAAGACACATCTTGTGTAACATGTATGTTTCCTATCCTCTCTAGCCTGTTTCCAGTCTCCTTGCTCCTGATTTCTGACCAACTTCCTATGCATTACTTTTCTGTTAGGATAGGTTCCAGAGAACCCTATGGGAAGAAGAAACCAGTTGCTGAATTTGTCTTTATGTTAGATTGTTAGCAGTACATAAAGAAAAGATGGCCATGTTGGACAACCTTCTTCTAAGGAGCATGATGACCATTTGTCTTGGATACCTGAGCAAGATGTAAAATACAGTGGCTTCTTCACTCGTTGCTTTTCACTTTCATGTTAGATTTCATTAAGGTGGTGCTTTCTAAACAGGTGCTCAGGAAAGACAAAATTTTGGCCTGTTAGGAACTTGAAGAATCACCAGGTAAAAACATGGGAGTTAATCTTGACTCCATAAAATTACTTCATTGTTTTGCCCTTTCCTCTACCATTGTTGGGTTTTTTCTCTTGAATATACTGTGCTTACAAATACTGCTTTTTCCTTATTACTTTCTAATTTTTTTTTACCCATTCACAATTCAAGATTTATTGCAAGGACAGGAATTCACTCTCCCTGTTCCTCATTATTTATAAGAGAATTGCAGCTAGCAGATATCTCAATGTTTTTCATCCCCTCTTCAAGCTCACTGCTTTCTTCTGATAAAGCTGAATTTCAAGGCTGAGCAAGCTTCTCAGTACTGCTTTAAAATCAGAGCTCTCCTTCTTCAGAGTGGAAGTCCTTGGCACTTCTGGGTGCAACACCTCTAAAATGACCCTTGCTGCTGTGGCACAAATTCTTACGTTGCTCTAGAGCGTCACTGCGTGCCTGAAAGATTCACTCGTGGAGCATTCAGGTTGCTCCCTTCTTTGTGAGTGACCATTGACAAACACATTGTAAGAGCTGGTGATGCTGCAACTTTTTACCCCTTGTCATTGTACTACTTAAAGAAGAGAGCTTGCAAACCAGTCCAAAACACTGCTGTAAGCCATGTCACAGGGTTTCAACAGGAACTTTAGAATCCACCCTGCTGTTCTGCCACCCCACACAAAATAATGCTGTTGTTAGATGTACTGAATTAGAAATTAGACAGAGGATTATCTTGGCAGGAGAAAAGGCTCTATGCTCTTAACCATTGTTTCCAACATCAGCAATGAACTGTAATACTCTGTCTGTCTCAGTTTTCTACTGATATTTCAGAATCACAATTTAACTCAACTGAAAAGGAATAGATATTTTTCTTTTTTTTTATTTTTTTTTTTTTTTTAGTTTTCCAATGTGATTCTTTTACTGCTCTTTCAATAGATAGGCTTATAATGATAGCATCATTTTCTCTTACTGCAATGTAAAGAGCAGGCAATACATTAAAGTGATAAAGTTCCCAGTATCACTTGAACGAATTAGATCTCTCTGGTCAGAAAGAAGCAGAGGGAAAGAGGGGCCGATTTCCCTAAGAGGTCCTTTGTTGCAGTTCAGTAGCCCAGCTGTCACTCACTGCTTGGAACATGCTAATGCAGAGAGATGAGTCCAGAAGGGGCTATGGGCAAAAGTGAAATCCAACCGGAAGGGCTGAGTGAGCTCATGCTGTGTGGGATTTGCCAGGCTGAGGAGTCACAAACCGGGAAGGCAGTGTCCCTGCAGAGCTGCTTTTTAAGAAGCAGAAGTGCAGCACGCTGCCCTGAGGCAGGCATATTGCTCTACAGCACCTTTATTTTCTTCTAGCCAAGCCCTGAAATTCATTCTTGGAGGAATTACATCAAGGGGATCACACAGGAAAAGCCACCTGCAGTGTGTACCTACAATACCCTGACAGCACAGGCACAGAGCCCCCACGCACCACTATGACTGACGCATGGCGGACAAAGATCTGCACAAAGAAGTGCCCAGAGTTGGACTTCCAAGTCTTTATCGGACTCCCAAAATAAATGTCTGCAGTTTTTCAAAAGAGTTCAGCACTGGGGAGATCACATTCAGAGTCTCATTCTTAAGTGTGGTTACCATTAAGCAGGATATGCAGCTCCCATACTGGGAAGCCCAGATTAGCATAACCACATGCAAATTTTCACACAGCACAGAAAAGAACCAATTTCAGAGTATAAAGTTGGGTTTTTAATAGCTTTTTTTCATCCTCATATTAAAAATCAAGTTGGCCCCGTGAGTAGGGCTAACAAAGCCTGGATTTTCACCGATTTGGGTCTCGTGACTCGATTTACAGTAATTTTAGAAGATGAAACCTCCAGCTGAAGCCTTTGTTGCTCTGGAGGGCATGGATAAGGGTGTGCTTCTTTGCACAGGGCTCACATGGCAGATTTGCTCATAGGCAACACTGAAAAAATCTTTCTGAGTATGTATTTTCATGAAACTTGAACAATCAAAACATAGCTGAGATCTCTCTTTCAAAGTAAAATGCATTTAGAGAAAATGTCTCTGATTTTTTTCTTTGCAAGTTAATATTGTATAAATAGGAATAGCAACTGTCAAGTACTAGTGATTGTAATATATTGCTCCATTTAGATTGTCTGTAGAAACATCTCTCTTAATCAGAAGGAAAAATACTTTCTCCTCTATTCCAATCACCAGCCTGTATACATTTTTCTCAGTTACCGTATACTGGAAGGCTCCTTGCGCAACTTGTGCGGTTAAGAGAGATCACAAGTACTGGCATTCTTCATTCAGAAGCATGAAGTAGCCTAAAAATACAAATGTTCTCTTTTACCTATGTGTTTTCCTACAGAATCTGGGGTTACACATAAAATTTGTCAGGTTCTGTGAACAGCACTGACTGCCTGCTCCCAGCACTCTGGACCACTTGCAACTGTTCCTTTTGCTGCAGCTCTAACTTGTGTTACTGTAACAATTCTGTCACTGACTGTCCAGCTTGTTTATGCAAATTCTTCTTGGATAATTAAAAACACAGTCCAGAAGTCATGTTAATAGCCTTTCTGAACAGCCACACTTAAAAGCTTCTTCCCCTGTTGACAAATAGCAAACAGGAGTGCAAAGTAGTGTTAAGCTTCTGGTGCCCATACTGTAATTCTGAAAAGTCATTTTTCATAACACTCAGCATGTTCAAAGAACCTTACAATATATAGTGCAATAAAGCAACTACAATATATAGTGCAATAAATAATAGCTTATGTCTACTTATACAAATAAAGAACATAAAGTGAAAACTCCTGAAGTGTTCCATGTTTACTAATGGAAGCAAATGCAGCTGTATGTTCTGTTCTCTCTTTCCTCACCTCCCTCCCCACTGGCTGCTTGCACCTTGTCAGAAACTTCAACTTTCTGTCTCTGGAGCCAGCACTGCCTCTGTGCTGCCTGTTCGTAGGGACCTAGAATCACGAGGTATTTATCAGGGCCTCCAGCTGCTGCCTCAATATAAGTAATTTTATCAGCCTAATGTTTTATTTATTTGCACTTAACGTTCCTATTTAAAGGGGAGAGAATGTGGGAATATTAATGGAAAAGTTGGGGGCAGGGAGCTGAAATGAGTTATTAAAAGTTTCACTACTTGAGCTTTTAAGCTTCTCCATCTGAAGCTGCTCAGTTTGATGTGAATGCGTGCATATCTCTCATGCAAATTGTCCCAGAGGCTGCTATTTTGGGCAGAGCAGTATATTCATTGTGGTGTCACAAAAGGTCGATTAGGTCTGCGGAAATTCCTGGTTGATGCTGATTGACTGTGAGCGACATTTAAGTCTTTCAGACTTCCTTATCTATCCCATTCTCTGCAGGCTGAACATGGACGTGCGCCTTATGCAGCCTCACAACAGACACCCCCAGCTGCAGATTTAGGAGCTTTTTAATTATCTGTGTGTAAGGAGGGAAAGAAACTGTGATGATTTTCTTTTCGTGCTGAGGGGAGTTCTTTTCAGCCTGCTGCAGGAAGTGACACAAAACCCAGTGAGATGAGTAAATGGGGCTCTTCTCCTTGAGCACAGAAAATTGAACAGATTTTCCTCAAATGTTTTCACAAAAATACACCTGTCGGCTAACAAAGAAATGGAAAAGCATCTTCACCTGAAAATCCAGCTTGTCATGGAGAGGGCTAACCAAGTGAAAAGAGAGGAGTGAAATGGAAACTCCCTCAAATCCTGAAGTCTGCTATTTGACTTCACACGGACCTTGTAATTTCTACCCAGCCAGTTACTCTGGTGCCATGTACCTTTACTTTGCTAATCTACTTTGAAAAACTACCAATTTTCCCTTCATCCTGCTGAAAAGAAGAAACGTAATTTTTGCAAAGTTTTGCAAAGAAAAGTGATGGTCTGCTTGAAAACTGCACATTTTGGAAAATGGGTTCTGAGGAAAGTAAGAACTGCAGCCCACGGCGCAGACACAGATGCATATACATATATAGAGAGGTGAAGGAAAAGAAACACAAGTTTCTACTCTTCACTTTCTTTGTAGGTTTCTCCAGGTTAAACTCTCAGGCTAGACAGGCTTGCTAGCCGCAGAACGATTTGGGTTGATATTTGCTTCTGTGCAGATGCTTGAAGATGCAGATGAAAAGGCTTCCAGCAAGGAACATAGTAAAAATGGATGGAAGGACCTCAAATCCTTTCTCCTGGCCTTCCCACACACTTCTTTTGTGTGAAGAATGTGGTCATTTGCGGCTGTGTAATTTCTAATATCGCGAACAATGCAGGGAATGATAAGCACCTATTGGTTGTTGTGATTGGCAAATTTTGGCAGGCATTTAAGAGATTTTTAAACAACCCTTAATCCCTCGCAGCTGTGACTGAATGCAGACCAAAAGAATTGGAATTCTCTCTGCATCCTTTTGACTTCAAATATAATCATTTGGTGGCAGTGATCGCATACATTGTCTTTAACAGTGGAGGAAATTAGCTTTAATTTACAAAGTGATTGCATCTTGGCTTTCAGAGATGCCTACTGCAAGCCTACTCAATACATGCCCCAGTCCCTGGGCACAGAGCAGCACTACAAGCAGCAGAACCATTCCGTGAGCTGCATCTCTAACTGTCCCCTTGAATAGCTAAAAGGTAGCTGATAGCTTTGGCCCAATGGCTCAGGAGACATGGTATTTCTAGCAGTGCTTCTCGATTTGTCCATTAAATTCCACATTACACGTGTGTGTGAAACCAGACTCTGATGTGGGGCTTTGTAGTGGAGCATGCCCTGGAAATGGAAGGAGTAGCATGTTTCACCTGAAGTCTGTCATGTGTCCCCAGTGCTTTATCACTGCTGTCACTACAGACCTTTCCTTTTTACTCCTGTTTATAAAAATTCCCTGCTTTGGGCTTTTTGAATAAGCATGCATATATTGGCTTCCTTGAGTCAGGGGGAAAAGAGGGTTACCAGAAAACCATAGAAACACAGGAACCTTTAGTGGTTACAGTTAGAAGACATTAAATATGGTCATTACACAGTTAGTTCATTTTCATTTATTTGTAACACCTCAGGACAATAACTAGTTTGATGGGGCTATTTTAAAATCATTACCCTGCTATATTCTGCATTACGTCCATTCAATTTTTCACTAAAGATTAAACAACCCACTTGAAGGAAAATATCTTTTTCTTAAAGACACATTTTAAAAAACAGGTACTAAGCTTTTGAGGAATTAAGTAGGTACATTCATAAGGAAGAATGGCAACAGAAAGAAGCATCTTTTCTTTCAGGCACTGAAAATACAACTATGATTTAGAGAATATCCTCTCTACTGTAAAAGAAACAAGCTCTTTCTCTCCCACATGATTTCTTCTCACAAACACACACTGCACTCTCAGCCAGAGACAAGGAGGGATCACAAACATGACGTAGCCAAGTGAACTTTTCCCTATTAAATTTTACAATTGAATCCCCAAAACAACTAAGTGCAGACATTTGTTGACTAATTAAAAGAAACAAGTCGGCAAATAAAACAAATCGCTCTGTATATTTACCATACCAAAATAGGTGCAGTTGATAGCAAAACAACTTGGACTGACTGTGCAAGGAGTTGGCCCTGTGGGATTGTGACCTCATCCCATGCCAGAGAGAGCTGCATCCTCACAACACTCCTGGAGAAGCTTGGTACATAGGAGGACGTAGGTGTGTGGCCTCATGGGGGGCTTTTGCACCTGCATTAACAGGTTTTAGGGAGGAATAAAGATACACCTAAACACTCAAGCACTTGTAGCCCCCAAAGGAAAAGGGAAACTTGCATATCCTTTGTGTGATGAGGGATCCTACAGGGGGATGTGTAATTTGGAAATTTGGACTAGTTGTAAGAAGATGTTGCAAAATCGGGTTTGTACAGTAATATATTTTAAGAGTCTGATCTTATTTATCCATTGTATTTCTGATATTGATCCTGAATATGTAGTTGACTGATTGGCAGTTAATTACATGTCATTAAGTAAAACAGCAGACTGCCACAGTACCAAGCTACTTTAAACAACAGGAACTGTGCAGTTTTTCCCTTCAACACCCATTATACAGTAGTCCATTTCTGTAGACAGATGAAAGCTATAACCATACACTGGATCTCACAGCTGCCCGATGTTCCACCAGAATCAGGCAGACTGGAGATGCGGTGGCAGGTTTTGAAGCAGTGACATGAATCCTGGCCGTGTTGTCTGGCCTCAACCCCAGCTGCTCCTATACCACAGGTACCTTGGCAGCTGCCAGCATCTCCAACGTCTTGTGTCCCATACGGCCATGGCTGGCTCCTGCAGCGTTTGAACTCTGTCCAGTACTTTTGGTCACAGCAGGAAGCTTCTCCAAGGCCTCTTCATTTCTGTGTGAGTGCCACATCATGACCCTGCATGACATCCCTAAAAGGCTGCCTCTTCATCTCACTTCAACTGTAAGCAACGTTTGTGCTGGGAACTTGAGTTATCTCTTAGCTTGCTGAGTCCATGACGTACTTAGGGGTTTCAGTGTCTCCAAGTGCTTGCACAAGCTATTTCCATTGCCAGCTCTGGATCCTCCATTGCTATCCTCTGGATGAGGATATGATGTCAAGTCACATTATGTCCAGAGAGATATGAAAAGACAGGTTTTAATATACAATGTCACTTCTTTCTTTATCTTACCCAGTCTTAGCTCTGGCAATTAATGCTCCAGCTCAGAGATTCAAACTTCCCTATAGGGCCACTGGGAAACCACACTTCGGGAACTCTGTGAGAAGGGAGCCTTTCCTTTCTCACCTCTGGAGGCCTTCTCCCAAGAGCTCAAAGGAAAGGCAGAACCTCCTATCACTTTCAACAGTCCTGTCATATCTTTGGAGGCTCTTGCTCCCAAGAAATGCCTCATCTCAACCAGCATCCTGGCAGAGGAAGGGATAGGACATGGCATGCTCCCAGTGACAGAAGTCCCTATGTCAGGAAAATTAATCCACAAACACTAGATGTTTATGTCCAAAAAGCAGACAGAGGAGTCCTGTTACTTTATTTGAATAAAGGGAGAAGCCATGAGGCATTCCCCTGGAGTCTCTCAAATTGTTAAAGGATGCAGCCTCCTCTTTATCCTGATTTCCCAGCCACATTTCCCTCTCTCGTTCCCTATTGGCTGAGGTACTTGGGAGGTACAGACTCCCCAAATTGCCTAAATCACAGATTTCCTTTAAATGTATAAAACCCTCCCCTCTGCTTTTTATTTTCCTATGGAATTTATAGTTCTTCTCATTGCTTCTTTCATCTTTCAGTATCTGTCTTTACCAATCAGCAGATCCAGATTTTGTAAAGACAAAATCCTCTCACTCCTTCCATCAATCAGTGGAATTCCTCCCATTGTTTCTTTCATCTTTCAGTAGCCTTTACTTATCAGCAGACACGCTGTAAAGACAAATCTATCTCATTCCTTTCACCTACATCACAGTTCTCCTACCAAGACCCTTGTGGAGAAATTGGGAGTGACAAAGTCTACCTCCCTTGAACAGCAGATAGGCAGTGGCAAAATTTCTTGTTCTTTGAAATGAAAGCAACACATATTCTACCTGACACAATGCTCCCAGATCTAAGGGCATCAGTGAGATCAAGAAAATGGTTGGGAAAACAGTGTCATAAAAGCTGCTCATAGGTCTGCAGCCAATCATTCCTGAGGCAGGTACTATGCTCAGGATCTCACAGAAGTGACCTACACTCTTTCAGCTAATTTTCCTGGAATTAATATTCCCCTCCCTCCACAGTCCTGAGGCATTATGATCTTCTTAACAGCCATGATCTCCCTATTTTTTTTATCTTTTTCAACTTCTTTGACTGTTCTTGTTCCATTAAAAAGGGAAATCTCTTTCTCTGGAGCTCAGGTTGGGACATTTTATCTCCCAGAAATGGTGAGTTGTCACATTTGAAATAGAATTTTGTGCTTGTCTGCAGCAGCTTGTCCCCCCACCTGAGGCACTATGTGGGAAGCAGGCAGACTGTCCCTCCTTTACTGCTGTACTTTGTGTTCACTACCCTTATCAAGAACTCACTTCATTGCAGGGTTCACAGTCAAGGTCAATGCTTTCACAGGAGATCTCAAGTCCTATTTCAAGCCTTTTTTGTTATTTTAAAGAACACCATTTTGTTTTATCTTCCTTCCTTATGGTAGACATTCTCTTGTCCTTAAAAGTACTTAGGCACCAGCTGTGCAAGGATAATAAACAGTAACTACCGTCTCATGGAAAGCCAAAGCCATTTATATGGGAAAGAAAAAACCAACAACCACAAAACAAATGTCAAACCAAATAAAACCATACTGATCTTGTTAGTTCTGGCTGTGAAGGGTCTCACTAGTATGGCTGAGCTATGATGATTTCAGAATTCAAGACCAGTAGTAGGAGCAATTTTCTTGTCTGTTGTCACTCGATGGACTTTCTACTCAGAGTGTACATTGTCCTGCAAAGTTTTTCTTTGCATCTAGCCTATGCTAAGAAATTTGTTGTTTTATATTAACCCACATTGTCCATTTCAATCCAAAACGTTTCTACCCTCTGGTCTTATTTCAGAACCATCGCTGAAGTTGATATAACTGCTTAGGTGCAGACCTACTCTTTGGTCTTGGCATTTCAGAGGTCCCAGGCAGAACTGTGGTCTTCGGCACAAAAATCAATAGCCAAGAGAGGCAGAGAATCACAGCTCTGATCCTAGGCCTTGCTTGAATGCAGAATAGGGGAAGTAAGTTATAGACAGATCCTTGAAAATATTTTGTTGTCACTGGCTTTGCTGGGACTAAAGTGGACATGATACATGGCACAAGAATGTTTTAACTGAGGTTGGATCAAATCTCCTAAAATACTCTCTCACCACTAAATTTTTATTCTTCAAAGTTAGTCCTAAAAGTGATTTATTCTGAAGGCAAAGGGGGGGCTTATCTGTGAAGCAAGAAAATGGCTCCATCTGACACCTTGTTATGCAAACTCAATTGCATAGGAAGCACTTCGATATTGCAGTGAGGGGGCATAATCCCTGCTGGGTGCTGATCATTTATGGCTTTGAAATTCATCTTGGCGTGTTTGCCCTTGGGACCACTCATGCACTTGAATTTAGCAAAGAGCCCTTAGCACATACATGGATTGGGATCAAAATTCTTACCGTATGTAGGGCGTGAGTTGGTTCATCTTTAAAACTAAATTAAAATGTTGAATTGTGTAACCTTTAGTGTGTCCCTCCAGATGAAAATGACTCAGTGTTACCCCAGCAGATAAATCTCCTTGAAAAGTTCATGCATAAACTGTATTTAAGGAAAATAGCTTCTAATTATGCAAAGATATTAACAACCATCCCATCTGATTGTAATGAGGATAATTTGCATTATTCCCAAACAAAAAGCTTCAGTAGAAGAGAGTTATGGCTGTTATGCATTTTGCTACCGTCCAGCTAATGATCAGAAAACCATTATCTTGCTTTCTTTATGGAAGTCCTACTGCTCAAAAAAGTCAGAATAGCTGAAGATGAACGGTTTGCAGTCTGCCACCATATACCTACATTGCCACATAACCCTCCATCATTTACCATCACAGTTTCTTAATTTATTTTTTCTTTTATAAGATTTCTTCTGCTCTTTGTTTGGTTCTGAGAGAAGTACACTATTGGTCTTAGCAGGTTTTTCTCAAGCATGCTGTAAAGGACTCTGAATGGACTATAATCAGAGGATTATTTTGGTTATGTCAGAGGATGGTAAAATCTTGTACCAGTATTATGTGGTGAAGCAACAGAATAATTTATCTATTAGAGTGATCACTCGACTTGAATTATGAAATGCATAGATTATAAGATCTAGGGAGAGTTCATGTATGGAAGTTTATGTTTAACAACATGGTTTATGAGCCTATACGGGATGTATGTACACACTGCCTAATAAATAATCTCTGAGTGCCATGAGCTGAAGTTTCAAAGCAGCCTCAGAGAGTCATGCATCTAACTCCCTTATGTCTTTGAAACTCCAGACACAATATTCTAGAAATAGGAAAGGGACTTGAATAGTAATTACAAGCATATTTTGAAACTCAGAGAGGGGGGAAAAAAATTGGATTCTGGGCATTGTAAATTGAGAGAGGAGAGAATGATGAACTATGTCTTTTGGAGCTAAAGGACCAATATACTTTTGCAGCCTCGAAAGTTTATATGCATTATCTAGCAATCATACAGTGTGCTTGTAGCAGTGTTTTCTTTGTAGGAAGCTCTGACACCTTTCAGGGTTTAATAGTTTATTTCCTTTATGAAAATTAAAACTGGATAGAGGGCAGAAGGAAAGAAATGCAGCTGGTGGGTATGTGGGTTTCTTGTTGTTTTGCATGAACTGAACATTTTTCATTAGGCTATATCCATATTTGGAGCTGTGATGAAGGATAATGAGAGACATGGTGAATAAACAAAAGAAGGTAGTTTCTCTGCTAATGTTAATTGGCATCATTAATGAAAATCAGCACAGAACCAGTGGTTTTCACTACCTCAGAATCTCATCCAGAGTGTTTAAATCTCTTCTAGCAAAGTAAACCAAATTAGTGCAAGGTTTGTTTCTGTTATGATCAGGTAGGAGTTGGATGAAAATTGCAAGCTTTATTGTAAATATTTATAATTAATTTAACTGGAATTAACCAGGAGTATATCTGTACAGGTATGAAGAGAAATAACTGACCTTGCTTTCATGTTAAGCTATGGTATTCCTTTATATCTAGTCATTTAAGTGTCTGATACCTCAGAGCTTATTTTACTGTCTACACATTTTGCATTTTTGCAGTAGATATATGCTGTGGCAGTCCTAAACACAGGTATGTGGGACTTCTTTGTACACTGTCAGTAGTAATCACATCCAAAAAGTAATTTCTATGTCTGAGGGAGAATTCCTGGGCTAAACACTAATTGCAGAGCCCACTGAAAAACTTGGTCCTTCTGTCAACATAATTTGGAAAACCCAGAGAGGCTACTTGAGCTTTCATTGATGATAACAAAGAAATGAATACAAGAATCAATTATTTGGATTTGTGTATTGTGCTCAGTTGCAATTTCCAGGGAAATATAACTTCTCATTGAAGTGTTGCCTGTGTTTGGGGAATCAATCCATGATTGATTGATTTTGCACAGATTCTCTACTCTCCAGGAAAAGGTTGACTTATCTTGCAGTTTTTCTCACATTTATGACTCTCAAAGTCTCTTCTTCCTAGGCAGCTATTTGCATTAAAAATTAGGAACATAATTATCTCCTATGTCTCTTTCCTTTTTATTAAATTGGATTGAAATCAGGTAGCAGGTTCAACTGTCACTGGAGGAAGGGATTCAAAGTCACACAGACTGACTATGTGCATTCTGCGTACATAAGAAAAAAGAGTAAAATAAATAAGTTCCCAATTTGGCAGCTGAAACGACAATCATTCTGTAACCCTTCAGCATTCTTCCCACTCGTCTTCACTCCTCATAAATTTGCTGACCCCTCTCCTCCAATTCTTAGTTTCACAGTTGCAACTCTTTCTCCCTGTTCCTACTCCTACTTTTCTATTGGGAATGTCTTTTCTTATCCTTCTCTCCCTGAACATTTGTATCTCAGCAGAGTTGCTTCTGCTCTGGGGTTACAATCTAGAAAACAAAGCAACAGGAATTTTGCTTTGAAATGAGAAGCTTGCCTAAACACATCCAGTGCATTCAGCAGAAACACTTTGCCCTCCCCCCTTCACTATATACATTTGGTTCTCTTAATTGCTCATCTCTATTCAAAGCAATTTTCTCGGTGCACACATTTTCATTAAATGTAATGAAGGAAGGACAATTTAGCATCCCACCTGTGACAACTCAGTGATTCAGATCATGATGACCTATTGTGAATTCTTGGGCTTCAGTCAAGATTTTGATTAGTGAGAAGAAGTAACCTCTGCATAATTAAGATTGTAGCGAGAATTTATTTATTCTGAGCTGGTTTAATTTAAAAGTAAAAGTCCATTAATTAGATAATGTATGAAGGCACCTCCAAAGCACTCACCGGCAGAATTTCTGAGAATTTACAGTTTGTCTCACTTCATATTCTGAAAAGTTTGTCATGTGTATAGTCTCCAGAAGGGAGATAATTTATTTGTGGGTACACTGCAAAAAAAGAAGAGAAACAGCTTGTGAAATAGGGAGTTTGAAATTTTTGGTGTCAGTCATTTCTGGAACAATTTGAAATAATTCTTGCTCTACTGTCATGCTATAGCTCATGAATGGTTTGGCCTAGAAACTTCAAATATTATTTATTCAAAAGGTCTTCATCCATCCCACTCTGCATAAAAAGAGGAGAGGACTGGTGAACTTGGAAGCTATCCCCTGGATATTTGGAAACAGCAGAGATGCCTGATGGGATCTGAAATAGCTTATTGAGTTTGTCACTGATACTATGGGCTTCTGTAGTCACAAAATATGAGAATAGATAGCAACCGTCTGTATTGCTGTTGGAGAGGGAGCTTGGTTTCCTTGCAGCCAGCTGTTCTTTTAGTCACAAGCCAGTACCAAGTCTCTATTAGTCCCTTAAAACATAGGGACTATCAGTAATCACCGTGGCACATGAACTGCACCATTGCATGGAGCTTCTGATTCTGTGAACCCCTCTATTAACTCCACCGTGATCTGAGACACATAATCATTTTCTCATTGGTTCTTGTTTGTCTCCCAGTCTCATGTCATCAGGAGAGGACTCAAGAGACATTAAGGAGCAAAGAAAAGGAGTTTTTCATTATGATGTATCTTCTACCATCACCATGTTGATGCCATCTGGCTTGAAAAGATCACAGAACAAAGCAAACAGCATAACAGTGATAATAAGCAACTGTGGCTTTAGCAAGAAGGAATACACAAAAAAATCCAAAAAGTAGCTGTTAATTACACAGCTTTATGCTGTAGGCTGCACATGTGAATGTCATGAGATGTTTATTAAAAACAAATTCATTATGATGGGAAACTTCATTCACCTACTTTTGGGAGCCTACATTGAAAATTTCAAGAGCAAATGTTATACAAAAATATTTTTAAAAATACCTGTGGTTGAGGACAGTGTTAAAGCAAAAATTACTCTCTTCCCACTTAAAAAAACCCAGTAGAAGAATGTGATACCCATAAAGCTAGGTCTCCACAGAAGTAAACACAAGCTTGTTACATGTATCCCCGATCATTAACATTTCAAATTGTCCTTATATCGATTTAAATATGAATAGATACCTGTGTATGAGGTGGATGACTCTCAATGGCTGAATCCAGTGCTCAGAAATTGTAACACAAAATGTTTGAGTTTTTTTTCAGCAGAAATATGGGACCTTAAATTATAAGAATACCCATATCTGCTTCTGGGAGTATACCAGGGGTGTGTACGAAATATCTTTAAACCTCTCTTGCATTTTGCTTGAGTAGCCTGCTGTGATATTTCATGCTGTAGTTGGTTTCTTTTCGTCATCATCTAATTCACAAAAGAAGTTTTCTCCCATGCTTCCACAACCACAGATACTAGATAAATGGATACTAGGAGGTGTGGTCCAAGCAGTGAAATTCCTAAATAGAAGCTGGAGATATCATGGATTCAAGCCAATTCTCAGATGACTTGGCAAAAATAGCATTAGTGAATCATATTGTTTGGTTTTGTGCCAAGTACTTTGGTCTTTGACTTTTATTCCCCTTAAAAAAAAAACATGGACTTTTCCCCCTTTGAACTTTTAAAAGAAATTCTTGACTCATTCAGAATATAAACAAGCCTCATGAACTTCAGTTAAATGATGAAGAGATGAGAGGCAGAAAGTTTTCCAATGCCTTTCATTTAATGTGAGTTTTGAATAGAAGACAAAGCATCAGCAACCTTCACAGAATCGCAGAATCACAGAATATGCTGAGTTGGAAGGGATCCACAAGGATCACAGAGTGCAGCTCCTGGCTCTGCCAAGGACAGCTCCAAGAATCACACCATGTGCCTGAGAGCCTTATTCAAATGCCTCTTGAACTCTGTCAGGCTTGGTGCTGTGACCCCTTCCCTGGGGAGCCTGTTCCAGTGCGCAACCACCCTCTGGGTGAAGAACCTTTTCCTGATATCCAGCCTAAATTTCCACTGACACAACCTCAGGCAATTGTCTCAGATTCTGTCACTGGTCATGAGAGTGAGGAGATCAGTGTCAGTCCTTTCTCTTTCCCTCATGAGGAAATTGTAACTGCAGTGAGGTCTCCCCTCAATCTCCTCTTCTCCAGGCTGAACAGACCAAGTGACCTCAGCCACTCCTCAGATGGCTTCTCCTCAAGGCCCTTCACCATCTTTGTGGCACTGCTTTGAATGCTCTCTAACAGTTTAATATCTTTCTTGTGGCACCCAAAGCTGCCCCCAGCAGTCGAGGTGATCCTACCCCAGTGCAGAGCAGAGCAGGACATTCCCCTCCCTTGCCTGGCTGGCAATGCTGTGCCTGATGCACCCCAGGACATAGGTGGCCCTCCTGGCTGCCAGGGCACTGCTGCCTCATGTCCAATTTGACATTGACCAGGACCCCCAGGTCCCTTTCCATGGCACTGCTTTCCAGCATCTCATTCCCCAGTCTATCCATACATCCAGGGTGGTCCCATTCCAGTGCAGAAACTGCTACTTCCCCTTGTTGAACTTCATACAATTGGTGATTCCCCAGCCCTCTGATTTATCAAGGCCTCTCTGCAGGGCCTCCCTGCCTTCGAGGGAGTCAGCAGTTCCTCCCAGTTTTGTATCATCTGTGAACTTGCTTAGTATCCCTTCCAGTCCTGTGTTTAAGTCATTAATGAAGATGTTGAAGAGCCCAGGACAAAGAATGGAGCCATATGGAACCCCACTAGTGACAGGTCTCCTGTCTGATGTCATCCCACTGATGTTTGCATCTTACTCAATTTTACAGCAACCTGTAGCTGTTGAAAACTGCTCTTAAATAAACCAAATTGCAGTTATATTTTTGTAGTCTTCAGTGAAAAAAAAGGGAGATAGTTGTGCTTTTCTGTCCCACGACTCTGCTGTTGTGCAGGTATATTTTGAAAGCCTTGAATTAAACACCAATTGTTAAGTGAAAAGACAGCCAATACTGTGTAGAAATCATCAGTAAGTGATATTTGGAGCAGTTAATCACTCATTTTGCATTGATGTTATATATTTTTATCCCACTTAGTGTCAACTGATACAAACCAGCATCCATGGTACTGAATTAGTGAGAAATAACTGGATAGTGGATTAGTACAAATTCTCTTTACAAGGCAAGTGATTATTTCTGTTTCATGTTAAGCTTAAAAAAAATGCTGTTAATACTAGATAAAATCTCACTATGTATGTTTCAGGAAACACTTGAATGCTCAGGAGTGTGTTTTTATTTCTGGAGACTGCCATGTCAGATTCTTCTGCTCTAGGCAGTAACTTGCAATTTTCCCATAACAGATTTCTTCTAGGCTTGCACTGAAATAGGTGCTTACTACGTCTTCTAAATCTGCCTTCCATTTCTTGAAAACTTGAAAGTAAGAATTAAATTATTTCGTTTTACTCTGCAGAGATGTCAGGGAGGAGGCTTAACATTCATTTATTTCTACAAAGTAGTGATGGTGAATATTACATGTAAGTATGTATTTGTGCAGCAGCTCTCAATCTGTAGTCTGTAGTGTCTGGCCTATTTTTAGGTGTATAAGCAACTCTTACATTCCCTGTACCAGAGACATTAACTATATTTGTTAGGGATCAGAGATCTATAGCTTGAAAACTACAATGTCCAAGGAAACAAATGTGGTCTAAATAGCTTCATATAAACTGCTTGAGGATGCAACCAAAAATGAGGGGGAAATCTCATGCATCCTCCCTTTTCTTCTGCTACCCAATAGTTTGCCTCATTCTCTGCTTTCATTCAAGGAGGCCAATAAAACCAAACAATTTATCTTCTCTCTTCCAAAGGACCACGCCCTTATCTTTCCTAATTCCCCTCAAAATTGTCATCTTCTGCTATGGGATATGTTTGAATAGAGAGTTCAGATTTTCTCCTTTCTCTTGATTTTGTACTATCCACCTCCAGGCAGAAATAATACCTCCACTATGTCTGTCAACAGCCAGCATATGATTAAAGCCATCGCAACCTATAAATGTGAAATAGCAATGCTCATCAGAGCTGGTGAAAAGAGAGCTTCTTCATGCTTTTAGTGACTAGTTTAGTCCTTGCCAGTGGCTTGTTTTCATTTTGTTTCTTCTGTTGACTTGAACCCTTAAGACTGACCTTGGATTTTAAGGGGCAGATGACGTCAATATCAAAATTAGCTTTTTGCTTGCTTGCTTTGTAACTCCTGCAGGCAAAAGATATATGACATATTTCTCATGAAAGGCCTGAACCTAAGTGTCTCCTAAGCACCTTGCTGTGCTGGTTAGTCTTCTCTGACTGGCTCATTTGCTCCCACCTTCCCATGGAGCAGGCAGGAAGGTGGATGTTTCCATTTTTCTTCACTGAGAGATGCTTTCAGGCCCCTGGTGTCCTCAGAGGATGTCAGAGACCCTGAAACAGGTTTTCATGGAACACAAAGCCACCCAGATACCTTGAGGGCCACAATTGGTCTCTGTAATGAATGTTTGGATATGTTCTATGTGTACCTATGACTTCTGAGACTTCTTGTGTTCTTCATGTTTCTCTTCTCACGGAATGGGGTTGGTTTTACTGATGCATGAAGACAGATAGTGACATACTACTCTTTCCTTACATAAACACACATACATGGGAAAAGACAGAGTAAATAGAAATAGATAAACAAATTCACAAAAATGGTAAGCATAAATATTGCAGATGTAGATATGGGAAAAATATATGGCAGGCAGATCTCTAGAGAAACAGATGTATAGCCCACAGCAATAAACAGTAGCTGTCTATGAAGGATAGGCCAATGCAGTGGTAAATGACTTGTGACTCTTCAAAATTTAATATGCCATGAAAACCCATCATGAATGATGCAAGGGCAATACCAAGTAGAAAACTAGGTTTTCTTCTTAACCTGTGGGATGGAAAGTTATCTGACAGGTTACAATAAGCAAACATGAATGCAAATACGTAGAGATATCTCAGCACTTGACAGTTCTCAAAGTTTATTGTCAAACCAAATTAGCAGAAGTCTGGCACGTATGAGCAGGCAGAATAGCAGGCAAGATGCTAAAATGTATGCAGTGAAATCATTGCCTTCCATGGCATTCTTACCACCATCTCCTTCCCCTTGACCTCCATTCACTAGTTCATAAGATATTACAGTGTCAGCAGTCAAAAGCAACTGCTGGGGGATGTTGCAACCACCTTATTTACTACTCAGTATATTTCCTACTTAATTTGCTGGTACCTGTCAGTTGTGATGTGCCTGAGAAAAGGGTAAGGGCCTTTTTTTTTTTTTCATAGAACTTAAAGAACATTTTTAAGCACTATTCCCAGACTCTGATAAGTGGACTGTAGTTGAAGCTGTAACACAACATGTGGAATCAAGATAAAGTAATCACAGAAGTCTGACTTTCATATGCTTGTGGAGTGCCTGTGGGGAAGAGTGATGTAAAGAATTGTGCCGTTACATGTAAGTGCTGGTCTTTAGAGACCTTCTTTCTCTCAGTTTGAAACCCCTGCTCTCTATTCATCTTATTATATATTAGTTTGGGTAGACAGACACCTATAATGTGCAAGTTTCCCACAACATGAGATGTAAACTCTTTTGTGCACAAGGCAACTAAATCTTCCCTCAAGGTGATGTCCCCTATTCAGCTACCAGCTCCTCCCTTGTGGGTCCTTCTGCCTCGTATATATACAGGCTAGAGTGTCAAAGCTTTGCTAGATTGCCCCATTTAAATGTTTTAAAGTTAAATATACATTTCTATGTGCACAGTGCTCAGCCCTTGTTGGTAATACACAAAAAACTGAGGTCAAGTCACACTTCCAAATGGGAAATCCCACAGCTCTTCAGACACCATTATCCCTCTCTCTCCTTATTCCACTGCGTGCCATCAGGCCAGCTTACAGAGATCCCCCTCCTCTCAGCATTTAGTCTTGTCTGATGTCCTCAGGGAAGCAAGGAATTAAATGGAATGGATTTTTAAAAGAAAAGCAAGGGAGCCCTCCTGGTGGAGCTGAATAAAGTTGAGACAGCTCTGTCAACTGCATGTCTTCGCTTTGCAGGGAGCTGTCAGTAAGCTCTTTAAAGTTGGGAAACTTGTGCAGGGAAAACAATTGTGTGTGTCACTTGTAATCTACATGCGCAAATTGCATCATGTTGAAAGCAAGAAAATTCATTTTTATTTATATAAATAGATCTTGTAGATTTCATTAAGATTAGGTCAGACTGTGGAGTTATCACATAGGCTTGTTTGCACTTTTTGTTAATCTTCATTTGCAAATTCTGATTAGTGCCACAAAACTCTCTTGCTGTTTATTGTAAAAGCTGCCTTCTCTTTTCTTCCTGTCAGGAAGGCTCAGGAGGAGGGAGAGGGGAGGGATGAAGAGAAAGAAGGGGACTTCAAAGCCAGTAGCTAGAACCAGAAGGAACATGAAAGTGGATTTATTTGAATCAGGAAAGGAAAGGAGGGCAAGAGAGAGAAATTGTCATGCTGTCTTAACATCCTGGATGAAGCAGTCCCAAGCAGGACCTCCTGATAATGAAACAGTGGTGCAAAAACAGTGCAGATCAGTGGGTCAAAACACAAGGGACATAGAAACTAGTGGAAACTGGGCAAGTGGCACTTCCCTTCTGCTTTCCAGTTCATACAGTTCTTACATCCCTCTGACAGCAATATACAAATCCCTCCTGGTGTCCCATCAGATGATGTCATCTGCCTGTTATCTGCAGTTTGCTCTTCTCCCATCCTCTCCAGAAGGAAATGGTGAATACTGAGTGTGCTATGCTATTTTGAAATATTACTGTTGGGTCAGTAAATATTATGCTTTACACAGACTGACATCTACACTGCTGCAATCAGCTAGATTTCAGATTTAAAAAAAAAGGTTTTTAATAGATATCACTCTGGAACAGATACTCGTTCATAGTGCTAACTCCTCAGGTGAAACTGGGGCTCCAGGATGAAAAGACAGAGAGATGGAAGGCTGTGTGAAAAGGAGGAAGCAACAGAATGGGAATTCCAACAAAGTGTGAGGGATATTGAGGGAGGAATATGAGTAGGGCCATGGGGAAGCAGTGAGTGATGCTGGCAGGGGTCAGTACATGTGTATGCATAGCAAGTGCTCTCACAACAGGGCTGAAACACAACCCTTGCCCAGACAAACTTACCTATATTTTTTTATTGTTTGTTATTCTAACCTCTGCTGCCTGCCATGATGTATCAGAATCCCACAAAAATCACAAATGCAGAAATCCTGTCTCTCTTTTTTTTTTTTTTTTGAATAAGCCTTTCACATAGATACTCCTTCATATCTTCATTTAAATGCTGACTGCTCTTCAAACTGTTTCCAGCAGGAACTGGCAACTAGGTCAGTTTTTTTGCAACTAATTCTTTCACCAAATACGGAACAAATACATCAGGGTATTTAAAGTACAAGAGGGGTATGGATTTGCCTAGTCAGCATTCAGGTTCCCCCAAGCCCCATTCTAGAATAATGGCCCTGGATTGCTCTTCAGTGACAGAAACCATTACTGGGTTCTAAATGTAATAAAACAGCTTTTCCAAAGATCCCAAGGGTGGAGACTGTGGGAAGCATGTGCAATGTTTTTTCAAAGAATGTATTCACAGCAAATTTTTTTTCTTTTATGAATAAAATGCTAGAAGAAATTGTAAGTAACAATACAAAATTAAATTTGGTGAATGTGCTGAGGGGTAATCCTTAGAGAAACCTTATCTATCTTGAGTATTCAAACACATCAAATTGCTGGGCATGATGGCAATTACTGCACTGCATATATTCAATTTGCTCTTGTATATACAATATTATCTTCCATAAGGAATGGCAAACTGCAGAACATATTTCAGTAAACACTATTCTGAGTAAACAGAAATGGCTTGAGTGTGCACTTCTGTGCATAATAATGTACCAATGAAATATTGCTCTGACAGAGCTGCTGAGTGTCAGGGAGATCACATCCAGTGAGAACTTCTTCAGTGTTGGGAGGTTCTTTAGAGGCTGAGAGAGACAGTCTCTAGTAGTTCTAGTGCTTCCTAACCTGGGGTGAGAATGCAGGTGTTCCCTTTGTTCAGGTAAATTAAAGAAAAAAATGAAGGCAGTTACACTATTCTTGTAGAGACTATTCTACAAATGCACAGAGAGCCCAACCCGCCCATAAATACCCATACTGAGGCATGTATACATACATATGCACTTCTGTGTACCTATATACACATATATATATATGACTAAAATCCTGTATCCCCTTACATTTCAGATGAATGTCCCGCCAGGCTGAAGGCTGTGTAAGCTTCTCCTTTCTATGTGGCTTACTACAGGAGCACACTGTTAGCCATCAGCCAAATACACACAGCAAGCTGGATATGATCTGCTCTATTAGCATTGGAGAAGCTGCAGTAAAGAACCAGCATTCAGGCCTGGAGCAGAACAGGAATATTTTGTGTAAATTCTTGTCAGAACATGCTGATTCATCAAAATGAAGCTTTTTGCAGAAAAAGGCTAGCTCCTCTGGCATTTTCCTTTGGCATAATATGTCAGCTTCTTTTCAATTAAAATGTTTTATTTAAGAGGTCAAGATGACCTTTCTGGTTTAGAGCAGAAAGTAAATTATAGTTTAAAAATGAGAAGAATTAACACATCTATTTAAAAATGCAGTATTTTGAAAAGTTCAGGAGAGATCCATTCACTCATCCAACTGAACATGTGGAAAACTGAAATGCCAGCATCTCTTTCACTCGAGGTGAGGTTCTTTGTAACCACTATTACCAGTTTTCATGATGTTATTAAAATTATTTTCTTACTGAACTGCACATCTCTCTAGTCACAGTACTCTTCTGCCTTTGTTTCCTTCCTCTCAGCAGAAGGTCTGCACCGTATGCAGTGACATTTCCAGCACTAATTCAAGAGAATAAGCATTATGAGCATTATGCCCCCCTTCAAAAAGGTACCCAAGTATCGAGGAAAGAAAACCCCCACAGAATTGCACATACATATTTGGTTGCATGTCTTTTCTCTTGGCTTCTCCCCCTTGTGCAACTCACAAATGTTATGTTAAAGGTTTCTTATACAAAATTTCCTCCCAATGAAAATGAGTTAAGCTTCATTGCAATCAATATATATGAAATTCTTTATATAAGTAAAGAATTTGTTCTGCCGTATAATTTTATTTTTTTAGAGGTACTTCTTCCTCCTGCTGCTGTCCAAGCTTCTGGAAGTGAAACCGTTCCCCCTGGTCTTTTTGATGCTGCTTCACTGTGGAGGCCAGAAAGCCAAGGATTTAGTCGTGGAAGCGCCACCAATTTTAATTTTTAGTCGCAGAGCAGGGAACTGAGAACACCTGCAAAGTCAGGGGGTGCAATGTATGAGAGGCTCAGTTGCAGCTGAGGTGGAGTGGGGAGGTGGAGTATGACATTTCCAGCAGAGAGGAGGGTAGCCTTCATCTAAAGAGAAAATAACTTCTTGAAACACTCTAACTCAATTACTTATGATTATCTGACTCTATCCTTGAGCAATAAGGATAAAAGGCTCTTTTTAAATTTACTTAAAGTCCACGTAAAAAGGTCGCACCAGTTCAGTTAAATTAATTTAAAACCTGATTATTTAAATCAATGCCACTTTTGTGTGCAGACAAGATCTAAGTATTATGCTTTGTGGATGTAGTGAGTCCTAGAGAAGGAACTGAAATGGCCAATTTTCTTTACAATCACCCTCCCCTGGGACTGAGAAGTTATAAAAGATTGAAATTTGGCTTTCTTGAGCACTTTCCTATTCAAGATATCCCAAAGAGCTTTTCAGTAATAAGCTGGATGCTTGTGCTGCAGAGAGAGCATAGACAAACACAGAGGCTGTTAATTCAACAGCAATGGCTCCAAAAGAGCTATGAAGGTTAAAGTCTCTATTACTAAAACAGAAGCTGCTGGAAGTCTGCCTTAGAAGTCTTTTCTCTAGGACACCCCTGTGGATGGCCTTCATCCTGATGAGCCTGAATTGCCATCTGACACCAGATGCTATTGCAATATTCATGTCACTCTTCAGGAAGCTGTGAAGCAAACTTACTTGCATGAATGGGTCCTGAGATATTAGGGGAGGATGCTGTGAAGGTGGCCAAGAATAGAGCCCTCCTGGGGAGAAGCACACAGGAGACAGAAGCCAAGAGACCAACTAACATTGTTGGCGACATGTGAATACGTTATGTATTTTACCAAATTCAAGCTGCAGTGAAAGACTTTCAAACTGTTTTTCTTGGGCTGCCTTGGTGCCTGGCTGCTAGATGGAGACTGAAGGTTGCTGCTGGGTATATAAACAGTCAGAAACAGCCTGCAGTTGTCACAGACAAACACAAACACCATTGCATCACCTGAAGGCATCCCAATTAAATGGAATTATCATCTTCACCAAGCCAGAGTTATCCCTATTAAATGTCATTAGGCTTAAATTAGGTTTGCTCCCAGAGATGTCCTGAATAAACAAATTTCCTGATTGAGTCCAAGTGGCATGTACTTTAATAAACTCTGTTACCACACTCTTGCACTTTTCTTAATTTTATTATTTCCTTGACTCTAACTTTCTGGTTGTCACAGCATTCAGCCCATGGTTAAACTCTTAAGTGCAAAAGCTGTGCACATACAAGTCCTTTTATTTTTGCAATGTCATTTTCAGATTTTATTAAAGGGAAGAGAGCTTGTTTCAAAAATCAAGTCCTTGGTAACATAGGAAAAATGGTATATGCAATGCTAAAGCTAACACAGTTGATTAGGGAATCAACAGAAGTGTTCTGGAGGCTGCAGACTATTGAAGGGATGAGTGCAGGTTGTGTACAGTCAATCACAGAAATATGAGGTACTTTTAAGTTTCCTGTCAGGGATCCTGCTTATTCCCTCACAACTAGACTGTGATGAGCTCAGCCTGACTTTTCTCTGTACCAATGTTCAGGGATGCCTCAATGCAACCTCTCTGCTTCACTGATCCTTTCCTTTCCTCTGTATCTGGTTGCAAATTACTGAATGAGAAACTTGAAAACTTCTGGCATCCAACCGCTGAAGCTTTATGGATTTAAAGTGTTTCAGTTGATGGTTTGAAAACATTAAAGACAAATGCCTTGGTTTGAAAGACAGGTGTCTGCAAAGGAAGGCAGGAACCTCCCTTGGAATGGAGAATATGACCCCCTTCCCTCTGAATTATTATAATTTTGAAATTAAGGGGCTTTCAGGCAAAGATATGAGAAACAAGAATAACAGTTCTTTACTAGTATATTTATAACAAGGCAAACAAACAGCAATAACCGTGGCAGTAACGGCGAACAGAGCCAGGAACCCATTGCCAGCCTCTCCTGGCCGCGGGCCCTTTCCCCTCCGCTGCAGTTCCCGTCACAGCCGGCAGGGGCGCTGGCGGCTCTCGATGATTCACCCACGCCTGCAGGGGGCGCCGTGGAGCGAGCTCAGCCGCTTCTCCCTCGCACGGTAAATGGCGAGAGAGAGCGGAGCGAGCCTAGCCCCTCACCCAGCCAAAATCTCGCTGTATCTTTGCCCTTCCAAAGAGAAAACCTCTCGGATGATACAGTAGTGTTGTAGATGTGTCAAAATTCATAAAAAATCAAAATACAATAATTGGAATAAGTTATTAATGTGAAATCCAGAATGTAAAACTATGTTTTATCAACTGTATATATTATAGCATATATGTTTAAACTCAGTTGTGTTCAGGGTACACCCTGGCAAGTCTCATGACATCTTGCCCAAGAGAGGTGCTAATTAAGCGCCAGCAAACCCAGGAGATAAGGTCAGTCCCAGGATTGCACCTTGCCCAACACTTTTACCATCTGAAAGAAGCAACGAGATAAAGTCTGCTACCTCTTGGACATTGCTGATGAATGGACATGTTGCTCAAGATACTTCATTGTTATTTGATAAGGATTTCTCGGAAGAACCATCATATGTTCACAAAGAGAATCCCTGGACACATCAACATCTGAATGTATCTTTGAGCACTGAATCAGAAGATCATCGAGAATGAAAAGGACAAAGGGTATCATAGCCAAGAGCAAGAAAAATAGTATAAAAAATGGACTCAAACTCTGTAAAGGTGTGCACTTACCTCTCTGAACTGCTGGTGGTCAGAGCTGTGTACGTGTCACCCAGGGTCAATGACCTAGGCTTGGCCCTGCTTTCTTTTATGAGTGGCTGATTTCGATTGTCAATTTGTTCAAAATTGTATATAATAAATTTTATTTGTTTTTATATTAATAATTTGGCTCACGCAAATTATTAATTCGATGAAATTGACATTTCATTTATAACAGTAGCCAGCTGCAAACTTCCCCCCCCTTGGCCATTTCTTTTGTCTCTCTTAAGTACTGGTCGTTATTGTCTCTTAGCAACAGATGGGACAAAATTCCATGAGAGAAAGAAACAAAAGGAAAAAGCATAACCCCCAGCAACAAATATTAAAAGTTAGATCTTTCTAAAAAAAGTTGCTTATGTCAAGAAAGTGGAAAATAAAAGCATTTCTCGAACAGTACAAGAGGAGACAGTTTGGGAATAAGACTCAGAGAGACAAAGGAGTTTCATGGGAAGCAGCCAGATTGAGAGAGGGCTTGTTACAGGCCAAAGTAAGTCATCACAATCTTTTCTCTCACTCTTTTTGTACAAGATAGGCTACAAGCTCCAGAGTACCTCACTGATGAATCCCTGAATCTAATTCTGGTGCCTGATCAGCTCCAGCTCATGGTAACACTCTTCTGCCCTCTATACATGTAATATCCCAGTGACAGGACACAGCATGGAAGTTCACAAATTTCTGGGGAGGAAGAAAATGTTACTTAAATCCTGACGTTCAAAGATAACTGACAGTCCTGCCTCCCTGAAAAAGCTACCCGAAACTAAGAAAGTGTGCAAGTAGAGCTAAGGAAAAAGGAGTTAACAATTAGGATGGTTAAGCACCAGAACAGATTTCCCAAAGAGGCTGTGCAGTCTCCATCCTGGCAAATTTGCAGGCTCTGACCTGCAGTCCCAGGCAAGCTGCTGCTCTGAGCAGTTATACGAAGGAGCTGCTCACCTGGATCACCTTGGAACCTGCGTTTATACTGCATGAGGCCCAGCCCAGCTCCTCCAAGGAATGGAAAGTGAGTACAGGAAACACCTATTTCTATTCTCTAAGCAGCCCTGGGAAAGTCCTATGGATGTGCCAGATAAAGGCTGAATAAGTACGTTTCCTTTCATCTGTGCAGCTCAGGAAAGACACTGAACAGTTCTGTTGCTGTTCAAACCTGAGTGACATTTGAAGAAATAAAGAAAATGAGACATTCATTATGCATTGCAAAACTGAATATTAAAAACTGCCTTCCTCATAGCTCTGTTTTATAATTGATTTTATTCACATAGCATTCCCCTTTTTACAGACTGAGAAAGTAAGGCATAGAACAGCTTAGCAGTTGTGCACAGCATTGCCTAGAGTAAGGAAATGAGTTTCAGTTTCCTCACCCTAACCAGGAAACTGGAAACTCAGTAAAAATTAAAGCTGATCCAAGAAACTTATTTTCTTGACTCCAGCTTCCATAGCAGTTGCTTAGGCTGGTTTAAAGAGGAAGTACGTACATTGCCTTTGCCATGGATGCTGAAAATATGCTCCATGTCACACCTGTACATAGAGGACTCTTGCCTGGACTGTGCATCTGACCCTCACCAGAGCTGTCAGTCACAAACAGACTGGAAATTACACCTCATTCTTTGGACTCCTGACACCCACCAAATGTGTTCAAAATAAGCTTCCTGTTTATTTTAGACTTTGTACCTAAACCCACAAACTGAATGCTTCCCTGAATGTCCTTGTAGAACATAAAAGCCTTTCTTGTCCTTGTGATTTTCCACAGCTGCCTCAGGTTTCTGTGCTGCTGCAAACAGCAATTAGAGGACAAGAAACCTGTCTGTCAAGCACAGATCCAAAAGAGACCGTGCTTATCCCTCCCCTTATTTGCTTTCTACCTGGCAGAAAACACTCCATGATCTAGGTATGCATTTTGCCTCGGGACTCCTTCCTCTCTTACGAACATAAATATTGTTCATACAGAAAATAATTGAGTCCTCCAGCCACTGATTTGAGTGGACAAATATGGATTGAAGGCAGCATTCCTGAGTCATAATATAATCACCCAGGTCCTTCCACTAGTGCTTTGTTTGAGTGCCTTTAGGCTGCTCTCCTCTCAGTGTGTTTCTTAGATCCACCAGATCACTTCTCAGAGGCAATAAGCCTTTCTCCACTGAGTGGTTTTAGGTGTATTGCTCAAAGATGTCCTTCATCCAGAAGCAATGAAAAAAACTGCAAGAGCAGTTCCCTTGTCTTGGAAGCCTGTTTTGCTCTTGAAGTTGTACTAAACTGCAGTGTGTGTCAAGCTAGATTACAATGCATTCTCTTTCTAGGGCATCTTGCAAAATCCTGTGTATCATGACACAAACAATGGGACATGCAGCTCTGCTTTCAATTAGCTTAACTGAGCAAATTATCTTTGGCAGGACAGCTTTCAAAGGAAGGAAAAATATTGAGGTAGTCACATCATACTTAAGAAAGATGGAGTAAAGCTTGATGTGATTTTTCTTAATCAGTATTACTGCAGCAATGCAGTAGCATTTTCTTTATATCTAATATATATCATTATCATTATGTCCTGAAATACATATCTGCATCATCTCTTCTGCATTGTACAAAGTTCATGGCATGTTTTTGATGGGCAGTATAAGCACATAGAGATTTCCTAAGAAACGACAGCTGAAAGCCTTCTTATACTCACAGCTTCTAATATAATCTGCAATTGACACGAAAAGTGCCGGAGCTTTCTGATTGTATATTCCATAGCTCAGCTTTACTCTCTGCTTCTTTACGTCCACCATGAAAATAAATTGTAGCCAAGTCTTCTACATATCAAGAAGACAGAACCAGCCTCTTCACAGTGGTGTATGGAAAGAGGAGATAAGGTGGACATAAACTGAAAAAAGGAAGATTCATATCACATAGGAGGAAAAACTTCCAGTATTGAAGACAGACAGACTATCCAGAGTGATGTGCCTCCAATTTCCTATCCCTGGAGGTTCTGAAGACCTGAATGTGTACAGCCATGAGAAATCTGTTTTGACCTTGTCTTTCTTGTAGTAAATTAAATATTATTAAGTCAAAGACCGTCCAGCTGAGCTATAACATTCTTTGATTGGTAAAACGCTGCCGTAATACAAATGGCAAAAGGCACCTAGTGGAGGAGCCAAAGAGGAGTGCAATCCCAGCTGCTTTTCCATGACTGTGTAGGGTTTAACAGCTTTGGATAATAAGTAAGCTGAACCTTTCTACATTCTATTAAACTTCAAGCTATATTCAGATTGTCTGGCATCTAAGTTCATCCCTTGCTATCAGAAGAGACATGCTGCTGGGTTTTGGTTTGTTTGTTCCACCCACAACAAGCTCTGTCCCCAGACTGTGTTCTGGAGCTGCTTTTCTCCTCAAAGGCTAACTGCCTGAGCATTGGAGCAGGCTGTGGTAAAGGCTTAACTGCCCAAGCTATTTTCCTTTCTGCTGTCATCACTCAAGTACTAACGGTGGAAAATGAAAACAGTTATCCCATTCTGGGCAAAGTTGCTTCAAAAATAAGCCAGAGGAACAGGGATATTCAATATAGTCAGTTGATAGGAAGGATCTCTTGGTCATCATCAGATCACTTATTTACCTAGCACATAAAAGGTAACATTAAACTTGAAAGTATTTTCAGCATAGAATACTAAATGGAATATCTGATATATATTTCTTGGAAAGGGTGCTATAGGATAGCTGGGCATCATCACTGTGATGTAAGGAAAATTATTTTTCAGAGATAGAATATGAATTGCATGACTGTCCCAAAGGTGAGAAGTATATAGTGTTTATATTGAAACAACAAGTTGTCTACTTCCATCCAAAACAGGAGTGGAACACAATTTCTCCAGGGTACTTTCCACACACTCAGTGAACATTGACTTGACAGCAGAAAATAAAAAGTTTGCCCGAACTATCTCTGATCACAGGACTACCCTGGCTTGGTTGAATCACTCCTGGCTCTCGGAATATAATTTGCATAAAACTACTTCAAGTATTAACTTGTGAGTTCAGTTCCCACTGCCTCAACTTCACCTAGAAATGTCAAGATTTAGCCTATGTGTCTTGAACATAAAAGTGTGCTATGCAATACAGCACTGAATTAAGTTTTGTGGGAAAATGTGTGTGTATATGCAAAGCATGCCTCTGGCTAAACAAGAGCAAGGTAGTGAATAATATATGTGAAAATATCTTAAATATGATACTATGTGATAAATGTATCAGCACGTATGATTTCTTGTGGATACATGAGGCAGTTGTATATGTCCATTTAACTCCAATTTCCTTTATGCCCTCCTTAAATAGCATTTTTGTCACTGTTTAATGAATGAACGTAGCAGCTAGGATTGTTGGGACAATGTTTTTAAATGCTGCATGTTTACTTCAATCTCATGTCCTGTGTTTATCTTGTCATCTGTGCTGTGGTCATTATCCATGGTTGAATGGCTCTCTGCTTCTGTAGAACCAGAGTCTATCAGCGCTTATCCATCATTCCTTTCAGCAGTTTCTATTTCCTTCCAAACTACATGTATTTTGTTGCCCTATGAAGGACATGAAAGTATTGTGTGTGCCATGACTGAGATGGGACACCTGAACAACAGCCTTTACAAAGCCTTTGCCTCCTCTGGCCTCCTCAAGTGTCCCCACTGGCAAAAGCAAAAAGATGCTGTGTTGTTACGATAGCACCAAAGGAGATATGGATCAAGACCATCAGTACTAAGCAAGACAAATGAACACATACCACTTAATTTTTGTGTAGAGCCATTGGTGCACTTTCTCTTATGGGGATTGCAGATCAATGCAAAAGAAGTGTTCAGAAATTAGAAAAAATAATTCAAATCTCTCTCTTACAAAAAAATAAATCCAAATTTTATTCCATTTCCAGAAAGAGGCAGGTCAGATGCAGGCTTTCTCATGCGATGGTATGCCTGCTTTCCCCAGTTTGCTGCTGAGGATCTCCAGGAAACTGAGGACACAGCTGACTTAGCTATGGGCATTTATGAAAGCATTTCAAATAGAAGGGACTGCATAGCAAAAGGCTGGGTGCAGAGCCTTTGCATGGCCTGACTGGATTGTAGGATCTGAGACACATGAATGTATTTAGTACAGCTGTCTTGCACCCAGGACAAGCCCCAGCTAGAGTTTCTGTCTCTACTGGCACTGAACACAAAGCCCTACTTCTCATCCTCTTCCACCTCCTCCTTGTGCCCTTACCTGGGAGGTTGTGGCCTCTCTTCCTGCAGGGAAAAATTCAGCATCCCATTGTCATGACTCAATCCTCTGAACCCAAGCAGCTTCTGGTCACAGCATGACCACATCAGTAAGAGCCATCTTGATAAATGTTTAACATTACACAGCTTTTTCTTCCATGAAAATAAACCAAGCCTTAAATGTTCAATTCCTTTCTGCTCTGTGCACATTTATGTTTTCTCTAAATGAGGCCACATACCCTAACTCTGTTCCCCCTCCTCCCCTGGAAGCTCCTATTCTCTCATTATTTTAAGGCATCAAACCTGATTCAGTAAATCTCTTCTTTCAGAACTGTCATGTTTTAGCCTCAGAACATAAACACAGTATTTGTTCCTAGCGTGCTTCCTTTTTAATGCTTTAAAAGCTGTTACAAATGTCTTGTTTCCTCCCAGCCACAGCTGTATTAGATTATCTGTTCTGGTTTTGGTTGTTTTTTTTTTCCTAAAAGAAAAAAAGTGAAACTCCTGATGCAAACTCAGCCCTTTGGAACAGCAACTGATTGATAACTTTTTACTTCCCAGACCAAAGGTTAACCCCTCTTGTCAGTTATTAAAGGTTGTGTTGGATGCCAGGAAGGAGCAGCATTTATCAAGTCAAGATTTCTAGGAGCAAAATTGAGACACACAATTTTCAGAGTGTACCTGAAATAGGCAGCCTGTGGGGATAAAACAGGTTTGTTAAAATTGCAAAAGGATGAAGAGGAAAGACAAAGGAAAACTGGCTGCAAAGGACAAAATGTTTCTTTTCCCACCACTGCCTAGGGATGTGGCAGGAAAAGAGAGCTGCCCTGTGATGCCTCTTTTTAGGTGGTAAAAGCAAAGCACCAGCAGAAAAGTTATAAGGGAGAGGAATGCAAAACCAAAGAAAAACATTCTTACCAGTTAACCCATGATTCTAAACTGTAATGAATGAACTTAGTATAATTTCAAATTCAAACACTGCTGAAGGAACACAAAATTATGTTGGTTTGTGCGCTGATGAAGTGTACTATTTTTTAATAGGCAATTACCTTTCTGCATTCGAGGATAATCAAAAGACAGACAATCTTCAATTTTGGTTATCTGTTCTTAAAAACAGCTCAATGGGACCCAAGGAATCTTAGGCAGATATGCTTTAGTACAGTAGATAACTGCCTAATTATCAAAGCTGAAAATATAAATATGCCTCAATGAGGACAGCAGGAACAAAGCAATGTGTCTCTGTCACTGTAGATCCATCCTATTTAACTTATTATAATACTGTATAAAAATAAACAATATAATGGATAGTGGTAGGCTGATAAACAGATAGAAACCATTCCTCTGCAAAGGATAAGACTGCTCACAGAAGTTATTCAAGAAGTTAGATAACCACTGTGAAAACTCCTGTCATAGATTTAAAGGCTAATGATGAGGATATAAAGTTGGAACAGTGGACGGTATATCATGTTATTGATGAGACTTCTGCAGTGCCAGTCCCTCACAAGGTATTTTCCAGACCCAAGACTGGAAAGCTTCTGTCTCCAAGAGGTGGGAACTAAAGAACAGTCACACTTTTAGGGCAAGAAGAAGGAGTGCAGCATTATGAGTACAAAGCCAAATGGAATCTCTTCTGCATCAGGAAAGAAATGTGTTCTGCTGATGTCAAGGACACTTCCTCACAAAGAGACCTTTTTTCAGAAAAACATGGTCAGCAGCACCTGCACTCTCAAGATAGAGGTGAGGACAGCGTCCTCTTCATTACACTCAACTGACAGGACGTGTCACCCTACCTGAGCTGGTTTTTCCCTTCCTTGTGCAGACTCGCTCAGGAAAATGGACAAACAGAGCCCAGTTTGTCTCAGGACTAACACTGACCATGGGAAGGCTGAACCCCACCAGCAGGATGAATGGGAGCCAATTTCCTGAGTCTTGCATTAGCTTACCACCAATGAATGCTTATGTCTGAGGTAATGTGGATTGTTTTGCCTTTTTTTTTCAGCTATACCACGCACTCAATACAGCTTATAGCACTGTAAGCAGGTGTGAGGAAAATTAGGATGTCCTGAGACAAACAGAAACCCAACATTAAACCTGAGCACAGGCTGATCCACCAGCATCACAGTCTAGTATTTCTCACTGCTGGACTGCTCTGGAGGTTGCTACTGCTGCATTCAGGGGAGTCCAGAGCAAATTACATGTTAATCAAAAATGGAGAAGCCTTATCAAGCTATAAGGAGATACATAAGGAAAAGGAAGTGGTTATTACAGATAGATAAACAAAATTGGAGAGTGAAAATCTGCATCTGTCTGCGACCATAACACTGCAGAGCTATTTCTTACCTGTTTTTCATGGCCTACTGGCTTTTGTTTTGGTTTCTGGCTTACACAAAGAGCTGGCATGCCCTCTGCCTCCTGCTAGTGCAGTTTAAAATAAATACTCTGTGCTTGATGCTAGCCCTAACGTGCATGCTGGGGTCTCTCTTTTCCTTAGTTTGCACTTATATTTAGGTCCTCTGCTTGTTTATGATTTATGAAGCTTTCACTCTGTCTATTGCATTTAACAAGCAGTGTGAAGAAAAGAAAAAGCTTTTAGCTCCAAGGCGAAAAGAGAAAAGAAATGGTTTCTCCTATTCCTTTAATGCAATTTAAAGGAGATTGGAAGTTAAAGAAGCCAGAAAGTGAAGGATGGGATGGCATCGGGAGAACAAAGAAAACCCTAGACACCTTTAATTTTCCCTAGAGGAGAATGTTAGGAAAGACAAAGATGCTTTTTCCCCTCCAGCCCCCAAGCAGAAGTGTTTTTCAGATACACAGATTGGATTTTCAGTTTTCTCAAATCATCCTGGCAAGGTAAAGATACCTTGTACTATCCTCATCATCTTTTATTATCTCTACTAAACCAAGTCAAGTGTTATTTAATTAAAAGGGACATGTAAGGATAGGTCAGGCAACTCAAGAACAAAGGCAGATACCCAAGACAGCTCCTCAGTTTGGCTGAGATTCTACAAAGCTTGGGGACCAGGAAAGAGGCACTGCAATAAATCACCTCTGGCTGGAAAAGTCACTCTTCTTGGGAAATGAAGGAAATGGATGGGACATCTGGGATAACCTGGTCTGAGGCTGCAGCTCTGGAGCTGAGCAGAGGCTGTTGAAAAGGCTTGAATATAGATTGCAGTTTTGTTTCACTGACCAATGTTTTCTGAACCCTCTTGGAACCTAAACATGTGCACCCTCATTAGTTGACTGGCAGATCTCATCCTCCAGATGTATGAAGTCACTTTCTAGATACAGTGAAAGGAAGTCAGGGAGACAGGTCCTTGTGCTGGACAACATCAGATCTCAATGAAAATATGAGATGCCAGCCAATCCTTACTCCTTGTTTTTGCTGGAGATCTCTCTAAAAATTGAGAATACAAATATGGCTTTGAACTTTTATCGTGACCTGCAAAGACAGGTGATTTAACCTCTTTCTATTGACACAGAATTCAGGTTAAGCAGTTTATTCATTACATAGGACCTAAGGTTTGCTAAAATCAACGACAAAGAAGTGCACAGGATTAAGAGTCTTTGGTTCAAGACCAAAACAATCAAACTTTTGTGGTGATGAAGAAGGGAACTCTTCCAGTCATCCTGCATAAAATTTTCTTTTTGTTCTCTTATATGTTTATCATTGTTTAAATGCCTCAAGCCCCCCCCCCAAATATTTGTATCAAAAAGACAAAAAAATACAGCACATTTCTTACTGAAGACATAGGTTCCTCCTTACCTCTTCAATCTTCTGAGATGTCTTCCCTAAATACCAGGAGAAATAATGTGATACAGTTTCAGTAATTGTGAAGGTAATAAAGAAAGGAGTGGAAGAGAAATTACCGTTTCATATTTTTTTGAAAAGAGGCAGAAAGGCCTCATACACAATTGTTTTCCACACCCAGGTCAGCTTTGATCTCTGCAAACGTAAGTTTTAAGCCAAAAGGATATTATTTTCTCAAGTTTTAGGCATCTGCAAATAAAAGCTTAAGATAAAAGTACCTTCTCAATCATAAGTCACTATAATTAGTTCATGAAAGTGACCAAAATATTTAAATGAGGTTTAATTATAAATATTGAGGAGATTATTTCGGGAAAGTGAATTGCAACCTTCTGAATTAAGACAGAAATAAAACTCAAGGCAGAATAAAAAACAAAGCAAAACAACCCAAAACTTTAATTGTACTTTGTATTTTTCTTCAAACTGGTTGCAAAGATATATGGGTAGCAGTCATCACACACACACTGAATTTGGGATGGACTTTGGTACCAGCAACCCATATTATTCAGTCTGGGGACATCAGAGGGCCAGCAAAGTCAAGAGCACAGCTTCCCTAGATTTCCATGGGCTTTGATGTATGGAGGAGGCAGTGATTAAGGAAACCTTTTCCATTTTAATCATAATTCTTTCACCTGGCCACTTCCTAATTGTACTGTTTTGACAGTAGGTAGGCTCTTGGTCCTGTAAACACTCAGGATTGATGGATTTCTTCATCTCGATCTTCCCACTAACTAAACCTCTGGTTCTTCTAGTGCATTAAAGGTCAAGCTTCAAGTAATTTTCTTGCCTGGATACTTCTTACTCCATCTCAGGTGTTTTGTAATTAGATCATACAACACTGTGATGTACATGAAGGGTGCTTTATAAATCAGTATGTAATAACACCATAACAATACTGCATCCATTTGTTAAAGAAGAGGGAGGGTATTCTGACTAGCCAAAACATCATTTCCTCAAGGTGAACCTGAGGCAGAACACCAGGCCTAAAGAGCACCATTGCTGTGGGGAATTGCCATCCCTATATGTATGGAGAGAGTGCTACAGAGGCTGAAGCACAGAGCCAGGCATTCTCTCACCCCTGTTTTGTGTCTGGAGTTGCCATTTATGTGTAAATAATAAAGTCACCTGGAAGTCAAGAGCCGGACTTTCAAGGGTGTCAAGACACCTAAGTGTAATCAATAGTCACTGGGATTTTCACACCTATCTCCAAGTGCAGTGAATGAGGGATGGTGCTTAAGTGCACTTTAGACAACCTAATGCCTCTGAAGACCTGAGTTTTCAATTCCCTTTGCGTTTGCTTCTCTGTACAGCAAAGGTAACACTGCCTGCCTGGCAAAGGGCTGACAGTTTTCACCCTGTCACAAACACATTTAATCTGTTTCAGAAAAGTGCTGTTTAAAAAGCAGATGTTACTGTATTTTTGGGAAGTGCTAACGGCCACCACATGCCAGCCTTTGACATACAGGCGACTACAAACACAGCTACAGCCAAATGAGGAATTAAGCCATCCTTCCTGAGGTAACCATAACTTGTCATGATGCATGGGAAACAGAGATACACAGGCATGCCCTGAAGCAAGTAACCCTGTCCCCAGGAGCAGCCCAGTGCCACCAGACTCAGACCTGAAGACTTGCTTTGATGCTGTGTCCCACATGGATGTGGCCCTAACATACTCTGATCAGGGTGGAGAGAAGCCTCCCAGGCCCCTTCAGGCTATGAAGGGGTGGGAGGTTTTCAGGACAACCTCCCAGCTCTGAGCAGAGGAAACCCTGGGTATTCCTCAGCTGTGGCAGCCAACACATACAGAGTGTTTATGTGATCAATTCAATGGATGGGAGAGCAAGAGAATCAGTAAAAAGGGGTGCATCAGTTCTTGGAAGCCTTGGGAATGGAAGAAAGATGCCCACCATTTCCAGTACCCATATGTACATATTTACTCTCACAACAACATGTTATTCCTGTGTTCAGTCCTGTGCTTTCATCTTCCTGAAAGCAGTAGTTCCAGTGACAGGGCGCTTTGTACCCTCGGGCTGGATGCCAACTGCTGTGTGCTGAGTTACCCATGTATGGTCAAGACAGTTTAACTGCCTAAAACTTCAGTCTTAGCTGGGAGGTCATCTGCTAATGTGTCCACCAGCTATAAAACCTGCCAGTTACAATATTCATCTTTCTACCATGGTCTTAAGAGGAAGATGAATTAAGATTTTAATGCCCTTAAAATGGCATATTAAAATACTCCTCATTATACATGTGTTGTGGTTTGACACAACTGAGCGTCAAGCATTTAAAGTATCAATAAGAAAATATTGAGGAAAACTAGATGGCTGCGAGGCAAAAAACAGGTTCACACTTAACCAGTTGCAGTAATAAGAAAGAAAAAAAAAGTTTATTACTAACAGAATTAAAAGTTAAAAGATTTAACAAGAAATTAAAACACACACACCCCCTCTCCCCTGCTCTCTTCTCAGCACTTTACTCTCTTTTTTTAACTAGCACAAAAGATAACACAACATAGGATTCTAGTCAGTGGTACAGTTCTTAAAAAAGGTCTCTTTCTTATGCTTAAGGAAAAAGGGTTTCCTTTTCTTGCTCCACATGGTTTCTCAAACTGCCCCCCAACAACAGATCCGCCCGGAAAGAAACAATCTGCTGTGGTGTAATATATCTCTTCTATGAAAAAAACATCAGTTTTTTCACACTGCCACACATGGGCCATCACATGGGGTAATCAACTTTTTAAGGATGGGTCACTTTGGCCTGAACACAAAGGCTTTTTCTGCTACAAATCTTTAAAAAAGCTTCTCACTGCTTCTATGTATATCTGGGCATAGGCACTCTCTCTTCACAAACTTCAAGGGCCACACATGAGTTTTCCATCCCCCCATATACTTCAAATAGATTACAGAGACAAACAGTTTGAGATATTACAGATTCTTACCACCGCATGCAAGAAGGATTTTTAAGCTTTGCGCGAGGAACGCGGCACCGCCCCTTTTCTCCGCCGCCATTTCAGCTTTGTCTCACATGGCTCACTTTCTGACTCTGAAATTCCTATGTTCAAAAATGGTCTTATGCAAGCTTTATGAAGAAAACCTTGCTCTTTTTGTGCTGCTGGCTGCATGGTGGTTCAGCTCGAAGTGTGCTGGCTGCAGAAAGGAGGCTCTTGCCGGCTCTTGCCGGCTCCACGTGGAGAGGGGGGCGGGGAGGTGAAAGAACCCGCCGGTCCGGTGAAGCCGCTCTGGAAAGGTCCCAGCTGCGCAGCAGTCCATGGCCGGGTCCGGCTGTCTGGCAGTGCATGGCTGAGTTTAGCAGTCCATGGCCGGGTCCGGCTGTCTGGCAGTCCGCGGCTGAGTTTAGCAGTCCATGGCCAAGTCCGGCTGTCTGGCAGTCCGCGGCTGAGCATAGCAGTCCATGGCTCTTTCCCCAGTGTCCCAGGGTCCGTGCTGCGGCATCAGGAAGACGAGAAGGGGGCCGGGGCTTTGGCCCGGCCCGGCCAGGCCCCGGCCCGGCCAGGCCTCGGCCCGGCCAGGCCTCGGCCCGGCCAGGCCTCGGCCCGGCGGCCCGGCGGGGGCTCGGAGGCTCCGAGGCCACCCCACCTCCCTCAGGCGGGTGGAACAAGAGGAACTCCCGCCTTTCTGTGCGGCTTAAATACGCAAATTTTCGAGAAGCGCTATTGGTCTAAAAATCTGTCTATCAACTCAGATTCAACCCACTACAACATGAGGTATTCTTCTAGAGCTGGAAGAGTGAGGATTTCTTCAGGACTGCAGCTGAGTACATGTTGGGATCCTGGTCCTCAGTCTTCCTCCCTACAAGAGACAGACATGCTCACAGCAAGAGGGCTGTGTGCTACAAATGTTGAGCAGGACAGAATGCTTCAATGGCTTATCCCTTCTGAGGAGAGCTGAAGGAAAGACCCATTTTCCCTTCTCTTGCTATCCTGGACGCCAGCTGCATCAGAGGAAGGAGACACACAGGGGTTGGTTTGTGCTACTACTGCTCAGTGCTTGGGCTAGCTAAAAAACAGCCCCAGGTGCTGCTGTGTGACAGCACAGAGTTTAAACATGGTGTAGAAACACATGGGTGCTTGTGTAGGAACTGCACTGATTCCAGCCTGGGCCCACACTGCTAAACACTGCTGTAGGGTGGTTGGTTCATGTTAGTCTGAGTTCAGTGCTCTGTCTCATTGATCCAGTTCCTAGAACATCTCTACAGACACACAAAGTAGGTACTTCATAAGTTGTCCTTCAGTTATTCCCTTTCCCAGGAACTCTGGGAGACAGTCATTTGGTTGGAAGAGAAGGAAACACATCCGTTCTGTCTGGGATCTAGTGTAGTCCTTCTCTAGAAATTAGAGGACTGTATTACAGGTCATCCTCACCAAGCAGCTCAGGAAACTGCTGGAGATATGTCCACAAGTCATAAAACCTGTCAGTTATAATATTTGTATTCCTACCATGTATTTAAAAGAAATAAAGAAGGTTAATTAAGATTTCAATACCTTTAAAGTGATATATTTAACTATAGGGAACTGATCAGGCAGGTCAGGGAGCACCTCAGACTTCATCAAATGATTAGCAGAAGCATTGTCAGGATGTAGGAATCAACCCTAGTGCCTGAGATGGCATCTGTACAGAGCAGGAAAGTGATTCAAGGCCCATGGCTGTCATATCCCTGCTGTTTGCTTTGGGGACCTGACCAGACCATAACGTAGCTCTTTGTAGCTCCTATGTCTAAACTTCCTTCTCACAGAAACCAGGAGGATGGGCAGCAATGGAGTCAGTCCATGGCTGGGGAATTTATCAGGAGATCTTCTGAGCTCCTGGGTAAGTCCAGAATTTCAGGCACAGCTTCCATTGCACTAATGCATCACATGTGACACCCCCAGTCCAATGTGAACTTTTGAGATGGATCACCTGAATTATCTTCTGTACCCCATTGCATCCACCCAGCTTTAGCAGATTCTGAGAGCTACCAGGCTGACCAGGAATGGTGGTAAAGGCTTTGCAGGTAGCTAGCCCATGCCTGAGCCACATAGTCCCTCTATGGAAATAACACAGATTAAAAGTAATGGTATTAATTTTTGTTTTCTGTTTACTGCTGTCAACATTGCTTCCCTATGTATTTCTTGTTTCTTTTTCCCGACTATCTAATAAGGTTTCTGAAGTCTTCCTAAACTGCCAGCAAATAACTGTTGTATAAGCATATCTTGTTAGTGCAAAATCTTTGCCAGCCCTTAGACAAAAATCCTGGCTTTTCAAGAAGAAAAAAATTTGACTTTTGTCACTTTTAAGCCCTACCCCATCTCCATAACTTTGATATATTCATTCACTAAGTCACAAAGAGTTTTAATTACTGTTGAACTCTGCAAAAAAGTCTGTGTAAAAGCCAAGAGTTCTGCCTTGTGCCTGACAGGCAGTGTTCAAGCATGAGATCAGAGATGGTGTGGAGCTGACACTGGACAGTGTCAGCTACATCTTCTACATGGGCAGCTGCACACCAACAACAGATTAGGTGTTTTGACAGAGGCATGTCACTAAGGAAGTCACAAGGGGGAGGCAATAGCTAAATCTCTGAGGAAAGAGGAATTTCTTTGCTAATTTCAGAGCTGTGTTTGGCTACTGGGATAAGTAAAGAGAGGTTAGGAAAGATTACTTTGCATATTTCTCCTGCTTTATCTGTTCTGACCCCAGAAGTCACACTTCTGGGCAGAAGACAGGCTGAACTATTTTGGTACAACATAAGTGGAAATCATGCACTATCTTTTTACTGCTTTCAGCCCATACAGCATTATTTTCACCTAAATGTGCTTCTAAAATATACTTACTCAAAAAAAATAGCTATGCTGTGTGTGAATTCATAGGAAAGTGCAAACTCCCTCTGTCTTAGAGTTACTAGTTTCTCAGTGAAGGTCCTTCCTGGCTTGTTTGCATGAAAAGGCTATATAGGAACCAACAGGTTTGCATGGGGAAATAATCAGCAGAGTAGAATAGATCAGAGGGAGGAAAAGTGTATCCTGAGAGGTTGTGTCTAAGTCACACAAAAGTTAGATGTTTGCTCACAACAAATGATGCCTTGAGGCATGCCTGATATGCCTCGAGGAGTAAGAGCAGGGCAGCCTGCACTTCATGAGCTTCCTGAGCAACAGGCAGTTCTTGGAAAGCACCATCATTTTTGTGTTTTTCCCATAGTACTCAGACACCCCCTTATAAATAGCTGCCCCCCTTTGTTAAGTGCCATTTAACACGAGAGCTCTCCACAGCTGCATCCTGGCGGGTCAGTTTATCCCACCACTGAGGACTGAGGGGAGATGACAACTCATTTGAGGCAGGATGAGAGGTTGAGCTCCTCCTCTTTTTCTCTCATCTTTGTAGTGTGGGGGTGGTTAGCTGTGGACACCACAAAGCTGCCTCCTCTTGTCTGCCACCATCTGTTCCTCACATCCCTTCAGAGATGGCAGGGAATAAGCACCACAGAGAAAAGATAGGTTCAATATTTCCAGGGTCCTGCTTGATAATTAAGCTTCCTAAGTGGAACTTTAGAGCCCCTTCTCATCATATTTGCAACATATTAAGATGCTTTATTGCACTGTGAGAACATAAGAAACCTTCTAGGGAGAAAAGAATACTCAGCTCCCATAGCAGGAACCCAGCAACTAAGCATGTGTGCAAGTATAAAGGAAAAACAATTTTCACCCTTCACTTTCTGATAATTCTCTCAGCTGTCCTTCTCTCATATCATCTTTTTAACATCTTTCTGCATGCTGGAAGATTTATGCATATCCCCATCTCTGACTACATCAGCTCTACTGTGGAAAGATGGCTGGGGGTAAAATTAGAGGAAACTGAGAAATTATGTTCACATCTTAACAGAAGTTATAATGGTACAGAAATTATAGGATAAAATACAGCTGCTACTCACTGGATGGAACACAGCTGGAATGCTCCACAATGGTTCCTCATACAATAACAAGCATCTGCTAAGGGGGATGGAATGGATCAAGTATTTCCTTGCTGTCCTGTTGCCTACCTGGTTACTCCTGGTTTTGTTTTGCTATCCCTTAGCATTCCTTTGCTGTGCCTTGCCTGATTTGCACTTACTGATTGCATACCACCTCTTAAGGTTTTCAGCACCTTTAGCATTGCATCCCTGTTTTTCAGGATACTTCCAGTATTAGTTTGGTGCTATTCCCAAAACCACTAAGTTGTCCCTTATTGTTGCATTCTAGTGCTTCTCACATGTTACTGAAAATTATGAGTAGAGCCTGAATAGACAACAGTCTTTATAATAATTATATAACTTATAAAATAACAATTTATAACATGTCCAGAGATAGTAAGCTTAGGAGGAGCCTCTAAAAGTCATCTTGCCCTTAGGACTGAAGCCATTTTTGATGGATATCTACTTTGCTTTCAAAATGCCCAGTTCTGATCATCACCTAGCCTCAAAAGGCAGTACCTTCCCACCACTCACTAGCACATTCCTTGCTGTTCTACTGTGAGAAAGTGCTTCCTAATATATAGCATATGTCATATTTACTTAAGTTGTCATATTCTGTTTTGAACAATATTTCTAGGTAAAAGAAACCTAGAAATGTTAATGTTGATTATTACCTGCAACAACATTTGTAGTCACATGTGTGTTCCCTTTAGTTTGGGCTGGGAACAAAGCAGGCCTGATTGGAGAGTCATAGAGCCATATTAATGTGGTTCTGCACCCAAGGTTTGAAGATTTCCTAAGAGAAAATGATGTAGCCAGGCCAGAAATGATTTTAATTTGACTTTCTGCAGTAAACATGCAGCAAGAGTATACATGCACTAAATGCTGGATGTATCTACACCTAAACATGGCTGTACATATCAGGACAAGATGGTTTAGTAAATATGCTGCTTGTGACAGTGCCTAGAAGTGGTTATCAGGCAGCTGTATTTGTACTTTGTACTTTGTACTTTGCCTGGTATTCTTCTAACTACTCACTGTCAAACCCAGGGAGTACCCACAGAAATGCCTACCACAGAGTGACACCTGACTGAGGTCTTATCTGTTCTGCTTTCAGCTGGAATAGAGTTAATTTTCTTCTTAGTTGCTAGTACAGACCTACACTTTGACTTTTGAATGGAAAGAACAAACAAAAATCCAACATCCTTTTCACTAATCTCAAAGCGAGAAGGATTCATAAACTGAATTTTCAGGGAACTGTTACTCAGTTGAAGTCATGTCACCTTTCGTTTCCTGCCTGCAAAATCCCTGAGGCATGCAGAGCTACGGAGTCACACTCAGGCACACTCAAGCAAATGTTGGGGCAGGTTCTCTAAGTATTTAAAAGGGGAATCATCCTTTTGTATGATTTTGAGACTTCTTTTCACTTTGGAACTTTCTTCAGAGGCAGTGATTTCATTGAAAATTAGGTACCCACTATAGCTTTTATAATTTTAGCTAACATTGCCTAACGTTCTGCTTTCAGTAACATTAGCATATTTATGAAGACCAAAAGTAAAGCCAGACTTCTCTGTGGATTTCTGCAGTATTTTTTTCTGGCATCCTTATGACTGCAGCATGTTCTTATGTATTTTGACCATAGAAAGAATTCAGATCTGTTTCTCCATGTTTCCTCCATCTATTCATATTTCTGTTTCATGAAGTTACCCAGTTCCCTCTGATGGTGCGTTACAGTGCATCAGCTTTCTGAATACAGTTCATCCCTGGCTGCACCAGCTGCAGAGAGCACAGAGAAGGATATGGCAAGTGGTGGGAGGTGGTGGTCACTCTCTGCTGACTACAGAATGTTTGTGATCTGTACTGGATGCCTTTTCAGAGGGCTAAAAGTGAGACTAATCTCTAGGTATCCCAAATGGTCTCTTTTGTCTCTTCTTATTCCCAGGACTGCCAAAGCACATTCCATGGAGCTGGAAATTCACAGCACAAACTTCCAAGGGTGGGGAGTCTGTGCCATGAAGGCTCACATTCCCCTGCCACAAAGACACTGTTGCTTGTGGTCTCTCTCAAGTTGGGGAGGGAGGTTTGTATTTGATGTGACTCAAGCCAGCAGAAGAGGCCATCTTTGCTGCAGAAGCTGTGTGAAAGACAGGCTGACCCCCTGATGTACTGGGGGTTCATAGTTATCCCTGTCTTTGTGCCAGCAAACTGCTGATGTGGGATGGCACTGCAGCAGTTCTGGTCTGAGAACACACTTAACTAAGCAGTGCACCTTTTGGTCTTAATCCTTTGCTGCCTTGGATTGTTCTTCTGCCTGATTTGTTTCATTTTATTACCTAGGAAAAAAGGAAATAAATTACCCAGAAGGCATTGTGACCAAATTGCTGAAGTTCAGTGAAACTTTTCTAGTTCTTTTAAGAGAGTGCTTTTCTGTACTTTTTCCTACTTACCTGAAAGCTTCTCATGTGGATAGGAATGGAGTTCATAACACTAATTAAACTCTCAGGACATGAACAGAAGATGAAGATGGGATGTCAGAGACATCAAACTGGTGTCTATAATCCCAGGCAAATGCATAGATTTGTCTCATTACATTTTTTTTTAATAACTCTACTTCCTTTAAGCTTCTCCTGGGAATTTGGTTTTTAGGGTACCTCAGGTATCTTTTCACACCAGAGGAGGCTGGAATCATCTTTTAGTCTCACAAGTCCCTTAAGGTTCATGGCAATTATACAGAGTCTAAGATCTGCTGAGCATCTCCCCAAGTAAAGTGTGTGTTGTCACCATTGTTTTGTTCTCCCAAGCCCAACTGATTTCCTGGAGGAAAAGACATATTCCTCTGGCTGAAGGGAAAATGATGTGGCAGATTTTAAGTTTTGAAGTGGGAAGTATGGGTGGAAGAACAGACTATAAAAGGAAGAAACAATCATGGATGTCTCAAAATTTTATGTGTCTGAGTCATTCATGTCACTTATATTTCATACACACTAATCTTATAAAAACAAAAATCCAAACAGATGTCTTGCTAGAAATGAAAAGTCACTTAGTGGTTGCAAAATTCACTTCAGGCTGCTAATTTGTAAACTAATGAACTCTTTTCAATCACAAAAACTACATCAGGCATCTATTAAACTATTAAGGCAGGAAGGTAACCAAGTCAGGGATTATACTCTGTCTTTATTTCCTGTATACCAGATACTATATGTGCCTGAAAATGTGGCAGAAGGAACCATGATATTGCCCTATTGTAGTTTATAATGGAGAGGAAATTAGATGCAAAGACATTGCTTGACTTAACTGTCAGAGCAACACCACCACTAGCTACTAGAAACAGTTCATCTGAGTCTCTTCTGGTCTCCTGAAAAGCTTGAAACAAAAGTGTGGTCTAGGAAGGCAGAGGGCCAGTTCAGCATACTCTCCCCTCAGTTTATTTCATTTACTTGCTGGAGTTTGAAATTTCAGTTATGGATCCACATTAGAAAAAACTAACAAATACAGAACTTTAATTTCATAGTGTGATTTCAATCTCAGTAACTCAGCTTGGCCTCAAAGCCAACAAGTATGGCTCTCTGTAAAACCAATCACATCCATGTCTCCCATAGCCATGATTGTCCAAAATGAATGAGTGCTGCTGTTCTCCTGCATTCTTTGGGGCTTCCAAGATGCACATAATGCAGCACTGTTTAAGTGCTGCATTTAGTTTGGACCTGAAGCAAAGTCAGTTCAAAAAGGCTCCCTTGGACAAAGCTGCTTAAAATGCCCAGGGAAAGGACTCTCCCTGTATTTCCCTCACTAGGAAAAGGATGCTGCTCATGGCCACATGCCTCTAAGGCTGGAGCACAAAGAGCCCTCAGGCTTGCCCCAAACCAAGCAAGGTTAAAGGGAGCCTTAAATCTAAGGGAAGCCTTGCTTTGTTTGAAAGCCTCAGAGGACACTTCTGTTTGTATGTTCAGAGGTTTCCTTTTGACTCCTGGAGTGTACTTCTCTGCAGATGTGCAAAGGCCCTTCAGGGGTTTCTGTGAGCTTTTGTTCTTTTCAAATTGTTTGTCCCTTCACTTGTTTGTCATTCATACAGCAGCCTTCGGGGGAATGCCACAGAGAGCAACAGAGGATCTGCAGAGAGCAGCAGGGGCAAGAGCTCTCACAGGAAAATGCACCTTCGTTCTGCTCTCTGATTTTCCACAGCATCTTGGTGTGTCTCAAAGATTTGTCTGGAGCAACGTGGGGAAATGAGCTTTTTGAAAACGTTATTCTGGCACACATCTTTTGGAAAAAAATGTCCAGGGAGAAGAACAGTACAGTCATCTGAGAGGGCTTCCATGAAATGCTGCCTGGGCAGGACAATGTTGAAAAGAAGGGGATATTCCTTTCAATGAAAAGGGGAACAAGCTGTGGAAGAACAAAAAAATGAGTGCAGTTGTGCCACAGAGATGATAAGATGCTAGATGATCATCATGCAAGGAAGATTATCAGGACAGAGCAATCCATTGAGTTAAAGCCCCACGACTACTGTGGTGCAGTACTCACAAAATGTTACCATATTACGGTTTTCATTGGTAAAATCCATAGTGCTTCCCAGGTCACTTGAACGTCAGAGTTTTGAGGTGCCATCTCTAGAGAGCTCTGCCTGGTCTGAGCACTTTCCCTTCAAAATTCCCAGGGATAGAAGATTCTTGAATCTGCAGTGTTTCGTGAGTGGGTGGCCAGAAGAAAAGGAAGTTGACAGGAAACCTGGTTTTCCTCAGACTGTTAGAAAATCAGTACAGTCTCCTGGCACACTCCTTCATTAAATAGCAAAAGGGAAAAACAGCCAATCTTCTGATGAAAAATTTCTGGCCAGATTTTGTTGAAGGACATGAGGAAGAAGATGTAGATAAGGTCTGTGAAAGGCCACAGGGTGTGGGACTTGGCTGCTATTCAGCATATGATGAGAAATAAACAGAGAGGATCTTCTACTATGAGGAATCAGATCTGGTGCTCAGTATATTGTCTCCTGGCTTCAGACAACTGCCCATGAAAGACTACTTGACTGGACCCAGCCAAAATATTTCTTTTCTCTCTGGGTATGCCTCTCCAGAAAGGTTATGCTAAAGATCTGGTTTTCTGCATCCTTGGAGAAGCTGGCACTTCAGAACAGCATTTGGAGTATTTAGAACAGCTGTTTGCAGCCTGCAGGCTGTGGTCCCCTGGGGCTCACTGTTGTTTCTAAGGGACTGGTGAAAGCTGGCTCAGAATAGAAAGGTCAGTACACTTGAAGCAATTTTTAGTTCTGCTAGCAAGCTGCAGGGAGCCAAAAGTTATCACTCTAGAAATAGTCATGGAATTAAAGCATGAGCTTGATTGAAGCACTGATGCTTGTGCATGCTCCTGTGGCCCCAGCAAGTCTCATGTCTGAAGCAGAGCTAGTCACTCTTCTCCACCACACACTGGTGCCTAGTCCTTTGAAAAGAAGACCTCCACATTTCTCTCAGCCTCTGGCTACTTGACTAGACGGAGGCTAGGCCTTTCAACGTTCACTATTTGTTTCCTGACAGTTCTCTGCTCAGCAGTCAATGAGACTGCAGTTTTGAATGTTGTTTTTCACACATCACCTGACCAGATGTTCAAAGAGCTCATGTCTGTCTCCTCAGCCAAGTTTTCACCAGACTTCTGCTTGCTGGCATGGTGCACACCAAAGACCTCAGTGCCGTGTTTGTGCCTTGAACATGAACCAAGAATTGCTATAACTGTAGATAAAGCATCCAGAAAATTGTCTTTGGACCTTTAAAACCGTATGTGTCTCAGACTGGAGATGACTGAATCATCTAATGTCCATAATCAGAGGAAGTCTCTCTAAGGGCTTCAACAAAACCAATTAAGTTTTACCACTGATATCAGTGTAAGCAAAATTTAGTTTTGAAGGTTCATAGAATTATAGAATCACAGAATCACAGAATCATAGAACGGCTTGGATTGGAAGGGATTGGATTGGATTAAAGATCATCTAGTTCCAACCCCCTTTCCATGGGCAGGGACACCTTTCTTTCGACCAGGTTCCTCAGAGCCTCATCCAACCTGACCGACCTTGAACACTTCCAGGGATGGACCACCCACAATTTCTCTCAGCAACCTGGTCCAGTGCCTCACCACCCTCAAAGTAAAGAATTTCTTCCTAATGTCTAATCTAAACCTACTCTCTCTCAGTTTGAAAGCCATGCTTTTGTAAATAGTCTTTCCATCTTTCTTGCAGGTTCCCTTCAGGTACTGGAAGGCAGCAATTAGGTCACCCCAAAGCCCTCTTTCCTCCAGGATGAATAAAACAAATTCTCTAAGCCTTTTCTTGCAGAAGAGGTGCTCCCTCCTTCTAATCATCTTTCTGGCCCTCCTCCTCTGGAACTTGCTCCAACAGATTGATGTCCTTCCTGTGCTGGGACCCGAGAGCTGGATGAAGCACTGCAGGTGGGGTCTGCAGAGCAGAGCAGAGGGGCAGAATCCCTTCCCCTGCCCTGCTGTCCACACTGCTTTGGATGCAGCCCAGGATTCAATTAGCTTTATGGGCTGTGAATGCACATTGCCAGGCCATGTCCAGCCTCTCATCCACCAGCACCCCCAAGTCCTTCTGGGTAGGCTGCTCTGAGTCTGTTCATCCCCCAGTCTGTGTTGATACCAGCAGTTACTCTGCAACACCTTGCATTTGGTCTTATTAAACCCCATGAGATTCCCATGGCCCCACTTCTCAAGCTTGTCCAGGTCCTTCTGGATGGCATCTCATCTTTCAGGGTCTGCTCTTGAGGAGCATAACATGTGACTACTCTGTCTGTACAACATTCAGATCAGTCTTATTGAGACCTGTGATCAGCACTGTTATATAAATATTAAATAATAGCACTAAAAAGAAGGGAAAGAATTACTCAAATTGGACAGTAGCAATAAAACAAGGACTAATACATTAAAGCTGCAAAAATTAAATTTACATTATTTAATTCTGTAACTGTGTGATTTAACTCAGCAAATTGCTTAAGGATCCATTTTGCATTAAAAGTGCTGTAAAAGCTGAGCTTTATTGTCTCACATTTATCTTCAGTGTTAAGAAAAGTTTTAAGAGGCAGTAAGTACAATGAAAGAGAGGAAACTTTGCCTAGTGGAAGAGGGGGAATTCGGACAATGGTAAATCTCTGCATCCTCTGTGTAGTGCAGGTGCACTAATGGCTATTTAAGACAATGTACTGAGTGTGACTTCTGCCTTAGGAAGTCTCAGCACATTCATGGAGGTATGTGGGCATCACATAATTTGCTGTCTGTTTGCTTCATTCTGTGCAGCCCCTCTTGGGCACATCAGAAAAAGGAGGTTCAGTCAGGTTCAGCGCTACTCAGAGCCAACCTGGCACTTCTTTCATTCCTCTGAGACATTTATACAAAGTGGGTGTTTGATCTCTGAAAAGTTTATTTCTTATGGTTTCTACAGTTACTTTGAAGAACAAAATTTGGGTCCTTTAGTGTGGGAAGTGATTGAGAACATTTTTGGGAATTAAAAGTATCAGCACTGGTAAAACTGGAAGCTGTAGCTCCAAGTGGGTGGCAGTAGCTGTGGTGCTCATCCCTTCCAGCTACAAATCACTGGCACAGGTAGATACACAGATACACATTCCTTCACAAACCTTATTTGTTTTACTCATGCTATGGGTAAAGTATGCACAGACACTTTTATCTCACTTCATTTGGTGAAATCCAGAGCTTCGGGTATCCGAGCATTAGTGGCCTGTTGTAAGATTAAATAATCCTGACTTCAGAGAGGTTAAAGACAGGGCTTTTGGTTATTACCCTGTGTATTTCCCAGAAGGACCACTGAGGGGGAATGGAAAAAATGGGGGAATGGGGAATAAATACTGCCTTCTTAACTGTGTTTGTCCAGTGCCTAACCAGGAGTAACCCAAATCTCTCAGTTTACTGCAGCTTTGAAATGTAATAATAATAATAAATAATAATGTGCTCAGCTTGTCTCTCCCTTTTCCCTGCCTAGTTTCTGATCTATGCTAAATTTGCTTAAAATGAGAGTAAAAAATATTTCTGTCCAGGTGTAAATGATGTTCTAATACACAGAGTGCAGAACTACTGGCACCAAATGATGTTTTTATCCCAGGTAGAATTTGGGCACTCAGAATTGTGCCTAGGGATGTCCATCTGTTCCTGAAAGTTATTGACTAGCCCCTCTTATAATAATCATGACCTTGTTGTTTTTTGGTCTGCAGTGACTTTGAAATTCTGCAGGATCCTATATGCAATTTCAGTATACTGTCACTGCAGGACTGTGTGCAGTCACAAACATCCCTGGTCTGCAAGTGAGACAAAGCTGAACTCAGATTTTCTTCGATCTGTTAGTGTTTTGTATTCCAACAGCTATTTTTAATAGATAACTCCTTTATAATACAGCCCAATATTTCTATATTCTTTGTACTTTCATGAAAGATAGGGAACTCCTTGATTTACTAATATTCAGCAGCTAAAAATATCTCCTGTTTCTGACTTAGCAGCAATACTTCTCTCTCTCCATTAAAACATACAGGACAAAAGCACAAGCCTGCAGTATGCATTTTAACTTCCATATACCAGAGTCGATATTTGCTTTCAGTATGTTGTTCCTCTGATGAGAAAATAGTAAAGTACATAAGTATCTTTGAACAGACTACTGTTTTAAAGAAGACTAAATCAATAGAGTCAATACAGAATTAAAAGTAAAACAAACAGTTTTGGTAATGGTTAATAAGATGACACATTTTAAGCTTTTTTTGCACTCCATTATTAGCCTGTTATTTTTATTTCTTTAACATCTCTAAGCTTTAAACCAAGACAAGTATCAATGTATGGCTTTTTTAACTGTTGTGTAGGTTCGTGTTTTCCTCAAGTCTCCCTCAATTCTTGATAAAAGATCATTATAATCTCCTGAGTTAGGTCTTCCTCCTTTCTTAATAATGACAATAAAAACCACAATAATACTGGCATTGAGCCCCTGTTATAGGACATTCAGAGACACAGCAGGAGCCAAGGACCCCCAGCCCCTAGAGAGAATAAAAGATCAGGGTTTCTTTTGCTTGGAGTCTCTCCTTGGAGGCACCAACTTGAGCTGTAGCTTTGTTATTGCACTGAGATTTAATTATTTTAAGTATCTGGACATCTCAGACTATGCTGTGAGCAGCCTGGGGTCAAGCTAGTAAGGACACCTGGTCGGACTGTGTGAGTGTGGGGTGTGTAGCTGTGAAGGGGCCTCAGTCCCAGCTTGGGTGGTGGAGTGTGTCTGCCAGAGTGGCTTCTGGTTGGTGGGACATGAAGCTTCCTTAACAGGTTTAAGACAAGAGAGATCTGCTGCTAAGCTGCACCTTGCCATAACAGCCCCCTCAGCCCAGAGTGCCATAATCATCTTGCTAACAACAGAATATCATCTTTCATTTTAGGAAACTGCTCTCGGCACTTTGGGAAATTTCCTCTGAATGAATCACAAAAAGTCATTTCATTTCTAAATTACAAATTAAACAAACCACAATTAATTGAGCAAATAGCTAGCTCTATTATTGCCTCTCTTCTTGCTGCCTGTGGACCTCCTCCTGCTCAGGCTTCCCTGCCTTTCTTGCCTTGGGATCCAGCTTGTTCACCACAAACAGCTGCAGCTTCTGTCATTTCCTTTCCTTGCTGGCTCAAACATTTTCTGTTCTCTTCACTCAGCAGAAGCTTTCTTCTCCTTGCTCTCTTCTCTAGCTGAAAGGGAGCACAGTGATGAGAAAGGGTGAGGGGTCTGCAGAAGTTTTACTCCAGACCATGGCTCATTAAGTTCCTTCAAAAGGTTTTACAGTCACTTGGCTTCCAAGAGGCTACTTAATGCCCGCTACTGGGTGCTATGGAATCAGTTCTCCTAGCTTGCTGCTGTCTCTTTTGCCTCAGATACTGAAGTAGTGCTGAGAGCCTCCTTTTTGCCCGTTGTCCCAAAACCTGGGTGCTCCCAGCTTATCAGTAACAGTGAGGAGCTTTGCAGAGTTGCCTGGGGGAGGCGGTAACTAACAGAGTGCAATAAGCAGCAACAGAGATGGTAAGATTGCCTGACAGAAAATTTGAGTGAAAGACACCACTTTAATTATGTTTGTTCAGTTGGAACCATAGGCTTCCTTCAGCCCTTGCTCACTGTTTCAGTATCTTCTGGAGTTTGTGTTATTTTGAAGTTTTTGAGTTTCCAAAAGATGTGTTCCCTCTGAGATTTTCCTTCTCTCAAAATTGATTTCTAGACCTTTCTACTAAACTTCACCTGAAGTTTCTAGGGCAAGCTGCCTTGAGAATAAGATGCAGTTAAAAAACCCACAAAGCAGTGGGAAAAAAAATCAGGATGCCACATTGGTGAGCTTTACATCTATTTGGAGACTGAGCTAAAGGCTGTATCAGATATTAAACCTCCAGTTTCATGGACCACCTTTGATCTCTGGAGAAAATGGTGGTGTTTTGACAATAGCAAATGGTGAACAACAAGAAGAAAGAAATCTAGTTTATTTTATTTTTGTCAGAGTAGTTGTGGACAGGATTCATTCTGAGGAAGGAAAGAAATCTCATTCAGAGGCTTGTGTTAATTCCACATAAGCACATAAATCCAGTTTGGGGTTTGTACTTCACATGGCACTTTTCTCCTGAGATTAGATATTGGTAAATCTTGAACTGAAGGTTTGTACCCTGCTCAGATAGATTTTTGCAGAAATGTAATTGAAGCCAGAGCACAGATACCCATGTGGGAAAGGAGAGAAGTATAACTATAAATATAAAAAATACAAAAGGAGATATCTGATGAGGAAAATGGGGTATTATGGGATTCTGGAATCACAGGAATACACTAAGTGATGGAACATGCCCCCTGCTCTCAGAATTTGCCACTTCATTAGCAACCACTCTGCTCAGCCAGGTAAGTTAATTAAAGGCTGCAGCCGGCGTGTACAGAGCCACTGCACAGGAAAGTTGCTGCTGCTCATGCAGGCTGGCAGAAGAAATTTTGTCCTCTTTCACTTCCATGCCTGGAGCAGCCATGTTCCTATACCTCCACCACTGTAGGGCAATCAGTCCCTACAGTGATTGCCTCAGCCCTGATGGCTGACGTGTTGTGCCTTGGTCCACAGAGGGACAGTCACTGACGCACAGGCACCACGCAAGGGTGAAGCCTTGGGTGCAGTGCCAAGCCCAGAAAGGCACATGATACATGTTTCAATTGTCCACATGGATACCTGTGGCCAACTGCAATGCTGATGCAATTTCCCCAATTTTCACAATTTCAGGGCAATACGGAAAAAAATTAGCCCCAGTTATCCGCATTTTAGGCAAATAGGGTCAAATAAGGCTCCACTGCTCAAAATGCATTGAACCAGTGCTTTTCATGAACGTACATGGGTGCATGTAGACAAATGGCAAAGTTTGGTTAAAAAACTTGGCTCTAGTTTACTGATGGATCAATACAATAGTTCTCCCAGCCTTTCCACTCCAGCTCTCTATGGGTCAGCAGAAGACAAGCAGCAGGTGGGACAACTCAGCCTGTTGAGTGAATGCCATGATTTTTATCCACCATTTTACCTAGACCTCTCTGAGGCTTAGAACCAAAGAAGTCTCCAGATGAAAGGAGTGGGAAAAAAAAAACAACAGAAAAAATATCCAAAATTATAACACAACCTCAGAACAACTAAACTGACTTATTGCAGGATTTGTAAAAAAAAAGTCTTCAGGGCTTTCAAGCCTTGCCACATTTCGCTTGAGTGACTTTGTAGAGCTCAACTGCAAAGGAATTAAAAAATCAAACCCAAATCCCAAGCCAGCAACCTCTGATATCTCAAGGGATTGCTCCAAAGCTGTCAGCACTGCACTACACTTAGCAACATGTCCCAGGTCTGGTTTGCTGGCTGTCCATTGTGCTCACATGTTCCCTCAGCTACAGCAGGGAGGCAGATGCCTCTCATTTTCTTCCTTGGAGCCTCCCCAAGCATGGGATCTGGGCAGGCAGAGAAGCGCCACCTGCACCCTTGGGGAGCCCAAAAGCAGCTGTGAAGTGCCTGCAGTGGCCTGGGCCCAGCTGTGGCTGCTCTACAGGGTGCATGGGGACCAATCATTAAAAGAAAGAAAAGAGGGTAAATGAATATCTGCTTTGGGTAAATGAATAGGAAAGCACAGTTAGTGTGGAGGGGAGACCTCCCAAAGAGGCAGAGAACATAACTGGAGGCAGTCTCTGTTTCAGCTATCCAGTGCATGCACTTGGGAGTCCTGAATCATGGATCTAGTGACTTTCAGTTTTTCTCGCTCTGTATTATTTCCCTTGACAGATGCTTTCAATCTTCAGACCAGCAGTGAGATGACAGACTGGGCAAAACAACACAGCAGCAGTTGTGGATGAACCCAGCAAGGGCTTTCCATTGACTGCAAGTTTGTTTCCCCAACTGTTTTGTCTGTATTTAAGATCCTTTTGGTGTTTGCTTTCCAGAAATATTGTAGCAAAGCATCTTTGCCAGAATGAAAGCTCATGAAAAATGAATGTTGAGACGGAATCTGCAAATATTCACTGGGAGTAAATTTCCCATTGTTGAAGCAATTGTAAAATTCATAATTTGCCTTGTATTTCATTATATAAATTATACAATCAGAGCACAGTTACAATATGAAGTGAATTATGTATCTAACCAACATTGCATGCATTCCAAATATCCTCAACAAATTACTGGTGAACAAACTACAGGCTAAGAATTATTTGCTCGCAAAATGCATGAATCTTTTCAAATAACAAACACCTTACAGGAAATTCTTGTCTATTGCCAGAAAAGTCTGTAAATAGAGAGAGAGAGTGAGTGAAAATGAAGAAAAAAAACATCCATTGTGCTCAACTCACTCAATCCAACTCTGTAATTGACCATTCATGTGATTAAAAAGCTGTCAAGGACAGGCTCTTGAGGATGGAGTACCTGGTGTAGATGTCAAACTGTGACAAAATCAGAAACTTCATTTGGACAATCACATGGAGATCAACACACCCAAACCTAATTTTGGTGTGAAGAGCTCCCTGTAGGGAGAAAATCAGAAATCTTAGCAAAGATATGCAAGGCTTCCTCAAGTTCTGCCTCCTTCTTGGGGAAAGTAAGACACAATTGCATAGAAAACCTTTGCAAATAGCGCCCTTTGGAATCTCACCTCATCCTGGGTAAACCAGCTTTCATCTTCACTGAGCCAGGGAGATACTGTTTGAATCTCCAGTTCAGTTGGTAACCCAAGCACTGGGGTAAAGGGGTCAAGAAGGTCTGGGTGCTGCTTCCCTCTCTACTTTGAAGCATGTGCAAGTAATTTCACCACTCAGTACTGTTTTGCTAATTTCTCCTGTTTCATTTTTTGCTGCAGATATTAGAATTCAGATGGGCTAAGGGTTATTTCTTCCTGTGGTGCAAAAGACCACACACCAGGGCTGATTCTCACCTGAGTATCCTTAGACCAAGACGCCAAGACAAGCTTCTTATTTAGTTAATGGACAGAGGAACCTTCAGAAGAAGACTGATCCCACTTTTCTAAAACACATATCACAGAATGGGCTTATTTGCTGTTGTGTTTTACACTGTAGAGAGAACCCTTTCAACAAGCACAGCATAGGTGCTTCACTATTGGATGGCTAAAATCAGCTGAGATTAGTTCCTTTCCCCAGATTCATACAGCACCTTGCACAATGTGGCTCGGGTCTGCCTTGAGACCTGCAGATATTAGTACAGGTTAGAATCAATGAGAGAAAACTTAATTAAAAATTGCCTATGGGGACTGCCTTCTATTCTAGGTTTTCAAGGCTTTTAATTTAAAGAACAGAATGATTGAATCTTCCCATCACATCAGTAAGGTAGATAATCAGCCTTAAAATTTCTTCTAGCATGAAAATTCAGGCAGAGAAAGACAGAAAGTGAATAGAAACACAGGTGCTTATTCTGCCTTCACATCCCAACAGGCACCCTAAGCAAAGATACAATAAGACTGGATAATAAAATAACGTGGAGAAATGGCTTGTAAGAGGAAGACAACCTCTTGAAGTAAGTTTGAATATGTATTCAGAAGTGGTGTTCCACAAGAAAGGAATGGAAACTTGGGGTTTTGCTATTGCGCTCACAGACCAGTGCCTCTTGATTTAGCTCAGACAACCCACAAGGAGGTGTGGTCACTTGGTTCCTATTCCTCTGTGTCTGTCCTTTCCTGCACACTGTGGCTTCTCCCTGGAGTGAGCTCGCTGCAGGTGTTGCCATGCGATCCTAAGGGAAGTGTGGAGTTCACCTCTTTCTGAGTTCACCTGGCAGAATCCACTGCAAAACAGAGATGCCTCCAAGGGAGATGGAGATTCCAGAGTCAGCACTGGACACTGCTGTCAGTGTCCATGGCCCCTTTCCAAACCCTCACTTGAGGCTGCAGCTGGCTGCCAAATTTGGAACTATTATGCAAGAGAGATCACTATTAGTCAGGCACTTGGATCTGAGCTGATCTTTTCTTTCTTTAAAGAACAGTCCCACATGTCATGTCCTCAGTGCAAAATTATATCTGACATGTAATTTAAAAACCAAGCCTTACTCCAGTAAATGGGATCAAACAGCAGGGCATTTCATTTGACAGAATGGATATTTCTAGTTTTAATATTACATTAACTTTTCCTCTCCATGCCTCTCATGGATTTTTCATTCTTAGGCAGCAGTGCCTGACTTCTACCCAGAGCTGTCAGTCTGACTAGGGGTTCCCCAGGATTTCAGCAATTCCCTTGGGTTCAGAGAGGGTTCCTGGAGAGCTGACATTAGCTTCCTGTTACTGTCCATACCTTGTTTCACTTGTTCCAGATGAGACTCTCTGATCTTGGACGGATTGGAATGACCCCATTAGGTAGAAGTGATATAGGATTAAATTGCCAATAACCACAACAGCTTAGAAGGCTGCCGCCCTCCAACTAACACAGCTTTGCAAGAGGTCTGCAATATCAACTCAGGTCTGGGGCCCTGGTAACACACTTCCAGATTGTGAATCATCTTGATCTTGCATCTTCCTAGTTCAGTTTACAGGCAAATGTCAGTGCCTGCATACACGGCAGGCAGTCTACTACACTGTAGTCTAGACAAAACTTCACTCCCTTGTTTTCCCCTGTGACTCCTGAAAACTGTGTTGTCACAAGGAGAGTGTCTAGTAGGAACTTCTTGTTAAGTGTTAGCATCACAGGGCTAGCAAATGTGAGTTTTGTACTTACCAGAAGGTGATTAGCTATAATATGAACAATACAATACCTATCCTAGACACCTTGGATGACAACTCTGAGTAATTACTCCAGCATGATGCAGTAAAGTGCTCCAGCTAAAAACCTAAGTGCTACATAACCATAGTTTTTAATTAAAGCAACCAAATATCTTTAATGTTCGGTAAAAGAACTGTAAATTTGAGAATGCTGTAAAACATTTCAGACATCAGATAAAGATTTGGTCAGAGACAAAGGATGAAAAAATCAGCATGAGAAGTGAATACAGGAATACAATCACACTTGAAACCAGGAAGGTTTTATGGAAACTGCATCAGAAAATTTACAAGCCCCACATATCAGGAGGACCAGAGTACCTCTGCTACAGGGACAGACCTCCAGAACCTTTCCTACACTGCCAATGCCATGTTATTTGATGCTTCCAGGAGAGAGAAGGGTTAATAATAAAAAACAGCTCCATGCTGTATTGACACACATCAGGTACGTCCTAGCCAGCACTGATCTCAGATTCCTTAGCATGACAGATTGTAATAATTTAATCATATACCAGTAGATGTTTTTCTGTCAAGTCTAGTTTCTGTATTTCAGTGTCTGAAATGATACAGAATGTTTTCCATGGGATTTTTTTTTTTTTTTTGACAAAGACTAATGTCAAGAAAAACGCCTTCTAACTGCTTCTGCCAAAAGAGAGAAAGAGAACAAAAGAACCAACACCTGCACATGCTGTCTGTGGCTTCAGGGATGCACTACCCTTGCTCCGGCCGGGTAGTGCAGCATTGTTGCTATATCGCGGCCCAGGGCTGGGCCAGGGCAGCATAATGTCACTACATCCCGAGCCCTCCCATGGGTCGAGTTTCCCCAGGACAGCGAGTCAGAAGTTGGGTCGGGGGGCGGCCCAGAAGCCTGAACCGCACCCCCTGGGTGGCAGCCGGACCCAAACTGCCGCCCCTGTTCTGGAAGGATCGCTTTTACTCCGTTATTCATTATCTCCCTGTTGTACCTCCCGCCTCCCAGTTTTCCCCACTGGTTCTTGTTGAATTGTACCCTCCCCCTGGCTTGTATTTCATTCATTCCTTTTCTCCTCCTGGTTACACTCTCCCACAAAACTGTGACGGGGGGGTGAGCCCGGGGCTTTTGAATCTGGCTCGGGGCCAGGTTCATTTCTGGTCACTGGACCCTCCAACAATAAACCTGTTGGAACCCAAGCCAGCAGCCCCTCTCTTCCTTTGCGTTCTGGTTAACGTGGATTTGGACTATCGGTCCCTGCCGTGCCTCCTCTGTAGAGGAACCAGCGAGCGCGCCCAGCCCGCGCCTTTCCTGCTGCCGAAGTCATCCCTGTGATGCCGCAGAATGAACGCTGCGTTTTCCTCGGACTGAGGGTACGCCAGAGCTCGTGCGAGAGGCACAGAGCGACGCTAAACAACATGAGAACATCTGCTCTCTCGTAAGAAACCCACATGACTTCTCTGCCTTGCCAGCAACTTGCCAACTGATTTGAAATATATGCCACTTGAGATCATCACAGCATGTTTCTTCAAATAATGTATCATGCCTGCACAAAGCTCATCCACCACATCCTGCCTGCTCTTGCACCCCTCTTGAAGAGCTTCATCTGCAGTGACATTTACAGTGAATTAAGTTTTCTTGAGCATGGGTCAAATTTCCTTTTTTGTTGCCTTGCATATTTTCCCTTGTCATCCTTGGACTGTCTGCTTTTTATGGAGGCTGATTTTTTGCGAATCAAAACTCTGCTCCTGTGGAGACCATTAGGCTTACTTTTAAGTAACCACTTTAGGCATCTGAGCAGTAAAGTGTGTTCAGCTGCTAGACATTACTCTGGGCTCTGGGTATTGCTGGGTCACCTGTGCTAATGCAGTTGGCTTATTAACTGTGCCCAGCAAGCTGCGTTGTTTAGTGCTTCTGTATTGTCCATCCACGTTTTGAATGTATTTTTCATACCATGAATCCTACAGAAAGTACATTTTTAATCCAAACTAGTAAATAATACCATGTTTAGTATCTTTGAATCATAGAATGGTTTGGGTTGGAAGGGACCTTAAAGATCATCTCATTCCAACCTCATGGTTGGAATAAGGGACACCTTTCACTAGACCATGTTGCTCAGAGCCCCATTCAACCTGACGTTGAGGATTACCAGGAATCTTAAACTGTATTTTTAAATTAAAAAAAAAAAAAGTTAATTGCATGAATATTCTTACTCCTTCCAAATCATTGAAGGGAATTGGTCTCTCTACAGCAAAATCACCAGGTGACTTGACATCTAGCATTATTCCAATTTGGTTCTTACTACCATTTCTTCATCCTTTTAGATATACAGCAGTTCATTTTTATCCCTTCAGATTTTTCATGAAGGCAAGTCCCCAGAAAATTCATGTCCCTACTTGTTTTGAAGAAAATGGGCTGTAATTAAGTGAAGTTGCATTACTTACAAAGTTGTCATTTGCAACACCAAATACATAAAAGCAAGGGAAATGTATCATTAAGGACATAAATCTTCTCTTCTACCCACCTAATAAATAAACAAACATATTCTTATCAGGTACAAAGTACAGCACACTTCATCAAACTGCAGAAATGTAAACCCCCACCTATCCTTTCTTCAGCAGCATTACAATGAAGTGCAAAGCTTTGCTAAAAAAAAAAGTCCTAAGACTCTGGACTCAGATTCTTACAATGGTATAAATCAGAATAGTTCTTCTGGCTTCAGAAATTGAGTTGTTTAACATTTGTTGAAAATGTGACACATTATATGTGAAGTTCTTTATTCTACTCCATAATTCTCTTTCTCGTTTGGAGCTAATATTCTCCTTTGACTCCTATGTGTTGTAAGATCCTATTTCTAAATCAAAACTGGTGTCTTCCTAAAGATGTATTCTACATCACAGCTGAATTAATTCTGGGCAATATTAGATGGCTGATCTGACTCCAAAACCTTACTTGTTCCTTTACACCTTGCAGCGAGTGAAGGTTTTTGAAGAGCTCACTATGATCAGAGGGACTATGCTTGGAAGGCTGCAGGTTGAATCGGACTGTAACAGGGTGTAAAGGTTTGAGAGTTTTGTGGGATGTACTGCAAGTGTGTCTTCTTTCCTACCTGCAGTCCCTAGGTCATAGTGACATTCATCTACCACTTTTTGCTTCCTCTCCCTTTGTACAAAGGGCCATGTCTCCACTAGTAATCCATGCCTCATCTACCTTCTGGCCCTGCTGCCATTAATAACCTGGCTGAAGTTTGACCTCAAAGCCACTGTACTTAAGAAATACAAACACCAGAATTCAGAAACTTACTGGTAAAGTGGATTAGAGAAGATTTTCCTCCTGTGGTCCCAAATTGCTCAGAGACCATAGCTTTGAGGATATGTTCCTGAATTTGCCCCCACCTTGATCTCTGCAGCTTGACCAGAGGACAGTGCAAGGTGGTAAACAGACATTGTAGGTGGTGGGTGACTTTGGGAAGAGCTTTGGGCTGCTGCTGGACTGACAGTGATGGTATGTAAAGAGGAACAAGAGGCAAGGCTAATGCAAACACCTGGATACTGTGGAGCTTAGTGTGATGGATACTTAGGAAAGCAGGGAATAGCTCATTACATGCTTTTGGTATCAGCAGCAGTGAGATGATTTGCCTTTCACAGCTGCAGCACAGGGCCAGGCAGACTGACCCAACTCATTACTGCTGCTTGCATTCTTTGCATCCTTCCTCTCTTTTGGCTCTGTGAAATAATTTCCCCATGTGCAGTGGTCAGTTCTGGACCCAGATGGATATATCTGCAGATTCTGGGGTTTCTACTTCAGGAGGCAGACAGATATTGTTAGTACTGGGACAGTACTGGGCCCAGGCCTCTCTGCCTAGTTGACTGCCTTCAGAGACCTTTGCTGGCTGAGCACATGACCCTGGCCAGTTGAGTGAGAGATTATATAACCACAAAAGAAGCAACATTTGCAAAATAAAGCTGATATTCATGCTAAGTTCTCCAGAAATTTCATGGGTATATACCCCATCTTTCCTGTGATGTATGCAAATTGCTTGGTGAAGAAACCTTTGGACACAAATAGCAAAATAAATCCTCAGTCCAGGCAGCTCATAGCTAAGGAACTCACATAACAAATTAGAGCAAGTGAAAGAGCATGAAGACATAGTTTAAAAAAAAATCAGTGACTATAATTTTTAATCTCAGTAATAGACAATTACTATATTTCTTAAATCCAACATCATAAAGTTTAGTTACTGGGTAGTCTGAGCCAGAACTCGTAATTGAAACATAACTTTAAAATTCAACAGTTAATCATAGAATATTAGAGGAAAAATCCTGAGAGTAATAGTCTAAGATGTAAATGTCTTTTCTTCTTCCATGCCAGGATGTGGGTCTGTGAACTGGTCAAAGAAGTCCTGTTGGAAAGATTTTGGAGAGACACAGGGCACCACAAGGCTCTTAAGAGATCTCCTTATAGATTCAAAGATTATTTGAGAGACTGAGATCAGCTAATGATTAACTTCTCCTGGGGAATGTGTTACAGGGCTTTGATTAAGATACACCCAGCAAAATCTCGCTGCTACAGCAAGTAAATCAAAGTGTAAGCTGTGCTCCGGACTTGTACACACTGACCATGTGTCAGCTGGTGGTCTCTAATCAAATCTGCATGCATGGAAATGGACCTAGCCCTTCACTCCATATTCCTCTTTGTTTTTTCTGCCTCCTGAAAGCTGTTCGCACACTTTACAAACCAGGCTGACAGTGCTGTTTTTAAATCAGCATCATTTTGAGTTTCAGGCTTCAAGTGAATCAAAAAGCATAGAAATGGTGGACTTGTGCTTAAAAAAGGATCCTTACAGTTCCTGGGGATTAAATCCATGGACATTCAGAGAGGTCTGGATGCTCATCCTAATGGTACCTTTTTAATTTTTATACTCATTATAAAAATAAATGAAAACAAAACAATCAGACAACTGTGTTTGCTGAATGTTGTGGATTTTAATGAGATTTTGAGCAAACAAACTCTACTCCAAAACAGGTGTTAAAGGACAATAACTGCAAAATCTTATAAAAGAAAGAGAACAACCAGTGTGTCTTCGGATTTCATTTACACATGGGAAAGACAGACTTGCAGAATGTAATTTTAATCAGAATTTTGATTATTAATACAATGTGACTCTAACAGCATTATTAGAGGAGACCCATGCAGGGCTGAACTGATTAATGGAGTTGACTAGCCCATTGAGAGCTGAAAGTTGCCTGAAAATTCAGCCCATTAATTAGCAAGATACCACATTTCCTCCCACTGGGCTCTGCTCCATTGAACTCACAAAAGCTTGCAGTTCCTTCTGCAAGTTTTTTCAGATTTTCTTCTAGGAAGTTTTCCTTCTTCCTAAGAGCATCCATGTCAAGTATCAAGAGTTGTATTGCTACTGAAAAGGCACCAGTAGCATGACTCAAGGGGGTATTGTAACAACCACTTAAGTTCATTTCCTCCGAATGCTTTCAGTTCACAAGATCTCATTGCTTTCTCAGCCTGTGCAAAATATGAGCATCCATTATTAACTCCCACAAAGAATCCCACTGCTTACTCATCCTTTCCGTGAAGAACCAGCTGCTGCACCCATTACACTTGAAATTTTCATTTTTTTACCTCACAGAAACAGAGGGTGGAAGGCTGCTGTGACTAGGTTAGTCATTTGGAGTTTTAACTTTCCAAGAAGAATATTCCTATCAACAGAATGTTCCAAGAATCAGGAAGCTGCTAAATTGACATAAAGCTCCCTTTGATTCAGTAGCTACATCAAAGATATAAACCCTTATTTATGAAAGTTGCTTCAGTCATCCAACAGACTAAATCTATCACGTCAAAGCAACTGTGTATTAGCATCTTCTACAGGGTGATCCCAAGACATAGAGGAATATTGTGATTTCCTCTTAGATTGCATAGGAAAGTTCTATAATGGTATAGGAATTAAACTTGAAACTGCCAAGCATATTTTCACTGTCTCAACAGAGAAAACTGTCAAAAATAAACAAACAACTCAAAGAGACTGGAAGAGAAATTGAATTTTCTGGAAGAGGTTTGGAAACTGCTTATTTTCAAAACCAGCACAACACAAAGACTAGAAAATAATACAGAAAGAAAGAAAATTAATTGGGCCCATATACCTTTTTTGTACATGCACAGGATGACGTTGTCTTGAAATCTTGCTCTACACATATAGAACAATAAGCAATCTTTTCTATTTTGCAAGGCTGATGCATGCTTACACAAGCTGCAAATCAAACCAAAATTGTTCATAAACATGCTCTGAATGGACACTGATTTCAGCTGCATAAAGCACTGGAATTTACAAAAACCAGCTTTTTCTTTCTAGAAAGTTCCTAAATTCCACAAAGCAATCAGCAGAACTGGTGAAGGAAAATGAAAACCAGTGGGAGGAGTGTGGAGAAGTACAAGGGACAAGTCTGTGTGTGAAAAGGCAGCTGAAGAAAAGCCACTCAGTCCAAAGAGCATCCTGTATAAGATGCCTTCAAAAGTGCCTAATTGACCCTCAGTGAACTTCCACATGAACATGTCCATGCAGAGCCGGAGCAGGATAATTTCCCACAGAATGGGTTTTTCCTATTTGTCTGGCTCTTCTATCCTAAGACTGGGTACAGGTATACAAAGCCCATGCTCCGTGTTCAGAGGTATTCAGACCTATGATCACATTGTCAGGCATAGCAAATCAGATCTACTGCAAACCCGTTTTGCGACTCCAAGCAGTGGTGGCAGTGATCAGCAGAACAGTCCCAAACAATCCAGAGCTGTGAGACCCCTGGATGTGCTACAGGGACAGCAACAGCCCCAGCTGTAACGTGAAGGCCTTACAGAAAGAAGTCTGGGTGTAGCCCCTGCCCTACTCCTGTGCCAAGCAAAGACTCAGAGCTGCAATCCCAACCGATCTGGGACCATTACTTTCACCAGTCTGAATAAGGCTCCTATACTCCTGACAATTTGATGGCATTTAGATTCCATACTCACTTAATGCTTCATTTACTAAGCTGTTTAAGGTGCTCACAGGTGAAGGTAGGCACTTAGGGTTTTGTAAAGCACCTAAAGAGACTAAGGGTGATTGCAGTGGGGTATAAGCATTTCATCTGCACTTTTGAGAGCACCATTAGGCAGAAGTGTGTATTTTTAGGTACATAAATACTGTGGGAATTTGGGTTTGGAATGCAGTGGAGCACATGGTTGATGGGAGATCATGTCAGCTGTAAGAAATTCACTGCATTTTCCTCTGCCTAGATAACCTGATATACGTCAAAATTTGCTCATAATCCTCACACAATTGGAAAAGAAATTCAGGTACCTGGCCCCTACCACTTCCACAGACCAATCTACTGTGTACGCCTGATTACTCATTTGTCTCTTTCTTTCATCATCCAGCAAATGAAATCCACACAAATGGAAGGAATTTCAGCACCTTTTAATTCTTCACAAGACAAACACAGGTATCTCAGTTTTAAAAACTCCCTTTCCTTCAATATACCCATCTTTTTTATAAAAATAAATTTCTTTGCTAACGTTTTCAAAGCTGTTTGTGAGTTTAATAGCTCATTATTACTGAATATATGGGGAAACTGAGACATAGAGGTGATAGTAATGTGTACAACCTCATTTATCAGTCCAAAGCTGAGAAAAATGCTCAGACTTTCCAGTCCAGTGCCCTGGGCTAAATTATACTTACCTTAATTTCAGTAAATTCATCAGATAGTCTGACAGATGTAGTACATGGCACAAGTAAACAGTTTTTAAAATTATTATTTTTTTATAGAATTTGTTGCTCAGTTTCTACATCACTAAGATATAACTGTGAGCATACTGAAGACAAAGCCACAGTTTAAAAAAAAAAAGTTGATCACAGGGAGGTAAGGCAACTTTAAGAGAAAGAGAAGACCAGCAGCAGCTTCAGCATACAGAACCTGGAGGCCCTGATGAGGTCTCCTGCATCTACAGGTGTCTTCATTCCAAGCCAGGTGGAATTTGAAGGCCAAAGGAATACCAAGACACACTATAAAAGCAGCTGGTGGCGCCTAAGGGTATTTTGTGGGTAGACTATGTTACTGCATGAAGGATTGTAGGGTATAGATAGCAGAGAGTAAGATAGCAGAGAATTTCTTTGTTTGGGATTGGTTTCTTTCTTTGTTTATGGCTGTGTGTTTTTAAGTTAAGACATTTTTTGAAAGTTAACTGGTATCTGAAAAGCAGACTGTTGTAGGGAACCATAAGGATAAATTTTCTTTATGGCAATGATAATTCTCTGGTAGAGCAGGGAAAATCCTCTTAGATTTTAATTGAAAGTGAATTCTAGAATATATCTTATGTCTCGGTTTCTCTAACCCTTCAAAGAGGCAGTATAAGAGACAATATGAACTTCAAGCTGATGGTCCCTTCCTCCTGTGTGAACAGAGAAATGAATGAGAACAAATGTGATTTCCATCATTTTTAGTACACTACAAAGTAATGATTTATAGAGAAGTGGAAGATGAGATGTCTGTAGTCTAGATAACTAGAATCCTGAAATAGCTGAGATGAGAGCAAGTGCGGCAATTTTCCACTGATAAGCTAGAGATGCAAACAAAGGTCTTTGGTTCGGGTCTTTGGGTGGGCTTCAGCTCCTGGATTCTATCCAGCTGGTGGACAACCAAAAGCTGGAGAAGGTATTGTAAAAAAATATACTATACTCAGCATACATTGAGATGTGGTGTCATAAAGGAGGGAACAAGCAAAAACATGGAAGATACGTACTAAAGCCGTATGGTCCTTCTCTTCTTTGGGTTGTTTTTATCCTGGTTTGCTCTTGGGACAAGACTGAAGACTCATATTAGGATATGCCTTCAGGTGTGTCCCTACACAATAATTCTGCACACATGTTGCCAGCTGTGACCAGCTTTGGAAGTCTAGAGGTCATAAGGAATGAGTTCCATACCTGCTTTTGAAAATACACTTGCTTGCAGCAGAGCTTGGAAGCTCTTTCCTGCAAGAACACTTGCCAGTCAGGCATAACCTGGCCTCAGCAGTGCTGTGGGACAGACCAAAATGTCTCAAGTGCAAAACTTCATTTGCAGCTCATGGTTTTGTCACTATGAGTTATAAACACAAAGGTAAAAAATAGGTGGTGATAAATTCTGTCTTTGCAGAATGACAGCTTTTCCCTTATCCTTACTAAAGAGAAAGTCTTGCCTAAGAGGAGCCTGTCTAAAGAGGCCTCTTGTACTTTCCTGCCTCTCTAATAAAGGCAGAGTGTCTGTCCTTCTGAGACCTCCTGTCTAGAGTTCTTCAAAACTCCAGAGCAAGACAAAAACCTCCTTTATCAAAGTCAGTAGAAAACAGTAAGATAGCAAAACAAATTGTTGTTCCTAACTCACTCCTCAGGATATACGGAAGGCTACTCCTTATTTCTAGCCCCTGGCCCTCTCTTTTAATGCTTGTGATCACTGATTTATTTGGCAGCTTTTTTTTGGTTTTATATTGATCACAATGGATGCTACAATGACAAGTGTCTTTGAAGGATTATTGAAGGATCTGGATATCATTTCTAAAGGGTCAGGAACTGTGATACTGGTACCTTTAGAAAACACTTGGTAAAGGTCACCAAGCACTGTGCTCATTTGGATGGTATCACCCAAATTGTGCTTGTGGCTATTTCCAAGGGTGACTGAATCTGAAAGCCAGCTGAAAGGCTTTATTCAATGTGGCATTTTCTGTTTTTGAAAAACGGATTTTTCACTATTCCGTATGAGAGCACACGTTTCAACCCAGTGCTTCCCTGTTTTGGGCAGTGCAGGGGCCCTCTCCACTGAACTCATGCCATTGAGGCAGAGGGAGGAAGCATTCTGTGGCAGTTTTCCTTAAAACTTTTTGTGACCTTCTCCATGGAATACTGCATGATGAAAATGCTTGTCTCCTCGCACCCTGCTTCCATAACTGTTCTTTCAAGGGGTGTCCATCAATTTTTCCTCCCCCATTCTCTCCTGAGTCACTTTGGGCTTGCAGTTTAGTCTTCTATGGAGAAACACTAAATATTAAAAAAAGAAATAAAAATAAAGAGATATGCAAGGTGTGCTTGCTGCACAGGCAAAGGGTCTGCAACCTTGGCCCAGGAATATGACTCCACTGAATACCTTCACCAACAGCAGTGGGGAAAACTGTGATAGAGCAGCTTTAGTGGGTGCCTGACCACTACAGCACTGATAAACCTCTTCTGAAAGGGAGGAGAAAGCTGTGCTTTAGATTTGCAGGTGAGGTGCAAAGACTTGGATTGCATGACTTCCAGTATGGGGAAAGTCCACAGAAAAAAACCTATAGGAAATACTCTAGGAAATGCTGAACTACATAATTAATTTGAACCTGGCACCAAAAGGTGTGTTCAGCATTTTCCCAGCTTTCCCTTGTGTCAGTGGGGATTTGCCTCCCCCAGGGCAGGCAGTACATTAGAGACAGGATGATTGAACCTGCATGGGTGTCCATCCTCAAAAAGCCTTGCAGATTTTAATTTGAGACAACACATCTCCTTCAATTCCTAGGGAAAAAATACCTCATGTGCACCTTGTCTTCCAAGATGACCATCCCCTTCACAGATCTTTCTTCTTTTTGCTTGTACTGTCACAAGGGACATAATATATTCTCACTTCATCCCATTCTCTGCAATAGTAATACTGAAAATCAGGAATGGATTATTGTCTACCTCATATTGATCCCACCTACCCTTGAGACACTAATCCTATGGATGAGCATCTCAAGTTATAATTTCTTTAATCAAGTAACACTGTTTTTAGCATGGACACCTTATAACAAAGGTAATGATAGCAGCTTTTTAAATTTTTTTTTTTAAACATCACTGGTACAGGCTTAGAGATTTAAGCTTTATTGCTGATAAAGAATCAAGTGCAGCTGTGGTAACGAAGAAACAATGGGAAAAAATCAGGAAAGGGCTTACGACTACAGAGAAAAACAATACAGGAGGGAGAATCCTTAGGGGATGTGCAGTTGAGTGGTTATTTTTCTGGAGGGAATATTGCTATTTAGACCCTGTAAAATTTGTAATCACTTTTAAGTACAGAACAATGTGAGGAGTTTTGGGAAAAACTAGGGGGAAAAGCAGATGGTTGTTGGAAAGACAGTCTAGGAAAAGAGAGAGAAATTAAAAGAGAAAAGCAATAATAAAAGTAAGAAAGGGACAGTACTTTTTCTCTAAAATGCATGAAAATATGCATATTTTATGCCTCTGTGTATATGTAAAGGCCTGTGTATGGAGCAACAAAGTGCATGTAAGTTTTCTGACACATCTGGAATACCTTCAATGATCTGGGCCAGTAGTCAAAATAGATAGTATAAGGTTTATTTAAATTAAAGAAAGATGATGTTTGATGAAATAAATATGAAAATAAATAATACACTTTGTGCAGTAGCCCTTGAATTTGCTTTGATGTGAAATGCAATTTATTTTGCATCCATTTATTTTTTTCCCGTTATAGCTGCAGGTTTTTATTCTTCATAACACAGAACCCGTCACAGAAATTTTCAGGAGATAGATCTGAGGCTTTTAACTGTGAAGAAAATTAAGAAAATGTAATCCTGCTATCTCAATCTGTAACTGATTGCCACTAGTACCTTAATTCCACTTAAATTTTTCAGCAATCGAATAGACTGAAAAATGGCCAAATCAGTGCCACAGTCCAGCTAAATGTTAAGATGCCTCTGGATGTTTCTAGACTGTGACATTTGTATCAAACACAGCACTTCAGGATGACTGCTGATGGAAGAGGTGACACTGCATTTAGCAATGCATGTCCTTCTCCTCTCATAGTCATCAGACTGCTTTAGTTCTAGTTGTGCATGTTATTGGTCTCAGAGCTCTGTTCTGCAAGGTGGATAGATTGCAAGGCAAGGACAAGAAATTATAGCTGTCAGCATCTAAATAAATGTCTAGTGGTAGAATTACCCTTTGGATTTCTGACATCTGATTTTTTAGTGAAGTGCCTTAGCAAACTGGGGTTCTTATGAATACATCTGTTTTTTCCCACAGCTCTGAAAATGGGCACATGAGCAGTGAATACTGAAGTGAAACTCCCTTAAATCTTTAACCTGCTATGATCATTCTCTTTCACACAAATCCCAAGAAAATGTTGTCTGTAAGGCATTGACATCCTGATTTGACATCACCAAAGTGGTGCAGGCAAAGATTTCTGTATTCATTTTTCACTACAATATTCCTTTGACCTCAGACACAGGTCAAAGAGCTCCATTATTTTTTACAGTTCAGAATGTGTCAGTAAAAGAAAAGAAACCCACATGCTGCAGGTTTTCTTCAAGTAAATCAAAAGCACTAGTAATTGCCTTTCATATTTTATTTCAGAAAAATAGTATATTCATGACTCAGTATGGTGCTGTAGACAAATTAATATTAAGGGAAACATAGAGGAAGCTACAAGAACACTGACAGAAGAAGGCATCTGGGAAGAGCTTTTTCTTTCTCTAATGAAGAGAAAAAGATGGTAATGCCTTTAGATGAGGTTCCTAAACAGATGTGTGCAGAGCTGTACGCAAACTACTTCAAAGTAGGACACAGATGTTGTCTGAATAATTTTCCCAACACTTTTCAATATACGTGCATGGTGAGCTAGGAGTTGCTATAGTTATCACTGCCAGTGGTGATGCCAGAACTGTTCAGTCTGGAAAGTTCTGGCTCCAAACTGAGACTAGTATCCAGGAATGAAAGGGAATAATACTACTCTCTTTAAGGTAACATTGTTCCTATTACTTTTTGGTATATCATATATTTATTTAAGGCAATTGCCTAGATACTGGCAAAGTCAGAAGCCTAGGACAGACTGAGCTGTATCTCCACTCTTAACATGAAGGCTTACCAGAACAAGTAATTCTACTCAAGTTTGGATTAAATTTCTCTGCATCAGTATTTCAGCTATGTATTTTTACAGACATGAACCATCTAGCTGAAAGTTATTTATCCTGTATAAACAGTGTGTCTTCCAAAAGAAGAGACCTGAAGCTTTTATAATGAATTTAAGTTTCCCAGTTTCTCCAAGGGATGTATTGTATGGAGTCAGGATGCATGTGTATGTAGTTATCACAAAGATGCTTTGAGCAGGATAAGCTGCACAAAACCACAACTTGATGCAAATATCAAGTATGCTTTTTGCCTGCCCTCCCCCAAGGTTTTTCTACACATTTCCATTCTCATAACTGCAATATTTGCTATTCATATCTGCAAAAAATGCATCCAAACAAATATTCTTCCCTCAGCAGACTCACACAGTACACTAAGTCCATGGGAAAAAAATGCAATTTGGGGTATGGAGGAGTCAAGTACCATATGGGGTTTTTTCAGATGCAGAAAAAGTCTTTGTTCCACCTTGTGAATGTTTGTTCATGGGCACTTCAATTGTACCCCAGTCACACTGATTTCTCTTGAAATAGATCTTCCTCCCTCAATCATTCAGTCTCTTGAGCACTCCACACAAGCACTTACCTGAGCCACTGATTCTCTTTGCGCTTAATCCCTCTAATGAAGTGGAGGTCAATCTCTTATCCCAAGTAAGAAGTGAAAGGATAAGAGGAGATGGCCTCAAGTTGCACCAGAGAAGGTTTAGATTGGATATTAGGAAAAATCTCTTCCACAAAATAGTTGTCAAGTGCTGGAGCAAGCAGTTCATGGAATTGGTCAAGTTACCATCTGTCAGAGACTGAAAATAGTTCATGCCTCAAACATTGATATAAAGTTTTGCTCATTATAAAGAAGCTACAGCTGATGAAGCCTCCCTGAAGAGGGAGATTTGGAACTGAAAGTCAAACTGTTGATTAGATAAAGGGAAACCATTGTTCAGTCATCTCAGACTGAGGGAACAGTATGCAACCACGAAAGGCCAAAGTCATCAGCTGCAACTATCCCTGGCTGAGTTTGGGGGTGGGGGGAGAGCACAGCTCACAGAAGCCAGGTTTACACAGACTCCCCCAACCAAGGCGGGAGGAGGAGGTTTTGGGTGCGTGGTGCAACCTCTGGTGAGAGGCAATAAACACCCATCCTCCATCACCCAAACTGGCCCAGCTCTGGAACCCCCAGCCCCACAGGGCACATCCACAGGACTTTCACGTGAGAGGCTTGGCCCCACAGGACTGCACGTGGTGCAACAGACCCAGAGTCTGCAGTGAGAGATTGCATCCCCCACTTCCAGAGGGACATGCCCATGCATACCCAGCCTGAGCATATATACCCATGGGACTCTGTGCCTTTTGGGGGGACCTTCACCACCAAGAAGATCAGCTGCAGAGTGGATCTCAGGATCCATGGAGTGATGATATTTTCCTTATTCTGTCTTCTGTCCCTGTTCACTCTTTTTTGTCCCCCCCACCTATTTTCTACTTCCTTCTCTCTCTCTCATATTTACTATCAAATAAAACCCTTACTATTGACAGTGGCATATGGTCTCTTTTGCACCTTAATTCGGGCAGAGAATTTCTAAGAACTTTAAAACTGGATCATAACACCATCACTGGAGGTATTTAGAAGACATGAAGATGTGGTGCTTAGGGACCTGGTTTAGTGATGGATTAGCAGTACTGGGATAACAGTTTGACTTAAAGATCTTAAAGGTCCTTTTCAACCTAAATGATTCTGCAATTCTACCTAGAAACTTGTGCATCTGAATCATGAATTCTGGCTGACCAAACTCTTGTCCTTAAACTTATATCATCTTAACTACAACAGATTATTCATGCATCCTTCAGTAAATTGTCCCATTGACCACAATACTCTGAAGGTATTCCTGATTTCTAATCTGAATTTTTCTAGCTTTAGTCAGTGTTGTGGTTTAACCCCAGACAGCAACCAAGCCCCTAGCAGCTGCTCTCACACTTACCCAGTGGGATGGTGGAGAGAATCAAAGTGAGAAAACTCATGGGTTGAGATAAAGACTATTTAATAGGTAAAGCAATAACTGGACATGCAAGTGAAGAAAAGCAAAACAAGTAATTCATTCACCATTTTCCATGGGCAGACACATTTTAAGCCATCCCCGGGAAAGCAGAGCTGTAGAACACATAATGGTGACTTGGGAAGACAAACACAAAAATCACTCCAAATGTCCCCTTTTTCCTTCTTTTGCACCCAGCTCTATATGCTGACCACGATGCCACACAGTATGGAATATCTGTTTTGTCAGCTGGGGTCAGCTGTTCCAGTTGTGTGCAAAGTTCTTGTGCACCCTCAGCCTCTTCACTGGTGAGGGAAAAAAGAAAAGACCTTGATGCTGTGTAAGCACTGCTCAGCAGTAACTAAAACATCCCTATTATCAACACCATTTTAATCTCAAATCCAAACCACAGCCCCATAACAGGTACTGTGAAGAAAATTAATTCTAAACCAGCATAAACAGGTATCTGGACATATGACTTTACCCCTTAGTGTCAGAACATTTTCCCATTCTCCCAGTAGGTAGTGTTAGGTCATGATACAGCAACTCTTCTGATGACCCAGGTACAATGAACATATTTAAGTCTTTTACTAGAAGGCAGCATATTCTCTCATTGAAAGAGACTGGCATTTTTTCTTTGAATCTCTTTCAGTTTGTCAACAGATAGTCACCAGAGTGTTCTCGAATAGTGGAAGTGACAGGCTGTGATCGCTAACTCTTTGGTTGTGTTGCATGTGCCTGAAGCCTCAGTATGTCTGTTTTGGCAGACAAATTGTTTCATCCTTCCTTTTATCATGCTGATGACTGATAAGAAAGAATGCATTTGGTTTAGTGGCAGCTGTTTGCTCTTTCGATGAGCAAGGCTACTGAATTTAGCACCTTTTGGCACAGTCTGAATTTGTTCTCTCCCAGTCTAAGATAAATGAAATAGAACTGGTGATTTCAGTCTTGAATTTCTTTCACCTACCTCCCACTATTGCAGTCATATCTCAAAAGAAGTTAGTATCTTTTTGGTAAAATGGTAGTATGACCACTTTAAGACAAGTGTCAAGGCTTAATTCTACCACTTCTTTATTGCATTTCACTTAGAAAATGCTAAGTCAAAAGAGAAAAAAATGAAATTCAGTAAGAAGGTATGCCTTATTTGTTAGTGGAAAAAAGGGTTTAATCTATTGGTTTAAACTCGTAAACTTTTTCACCTTTGAAACAGCAATTGACTAACTCTTTCTGCACCCTAGGTTCATGAACACATACATATATACACACACACACACACATGGATTGTTGCCCAATTTGAAGTATCTCTACCACCTCAGCCAAAAGATGAGACATTCCATCTTCCTAGGGGACTGCTTCCAGCATCCATATCCTTTGGAAAGGATCTGGGTCTAGTCACCCCAACCATGCAAGGAAACTAACAGCACAGGCCAAGGCTTGCCAGGGAATATCCTGCTCAACCATTTATTTTCATAGCCATGCTCTGGATCTTGAAAATGTATGGGTATACTTGAACACAAGTTAAGGCCTTAATATAATAGCAAGCAGAATTTCTTGAGCAAAGTCCATGTTCGGGCAGAAAAAAATGAAGAGGGAATGCTGACACTTCTTGCACACTGAAGCATCCAATTTCTCCTTTGGGAAGTAGGGCATAAAAGCATTGAGCACCTTCATTGTACCTATGAAAAGTTAAGGTACTGGGAGACAAAAAGACATGGTGGGGCAAAGTCCATGTGGCCCATGAAAGGCTTTAAGGTTCTTAGCACATTTTCTTTACCCCTTCTTACTCCTTCCATCCAAATTAAATTAATTTAATTGTTGAATGAAGAAATACAACTAATCACAGCTATTAAAAATAGATTGACATAGGCATGCTCTTTTTACAGTGTTAAAAATAGATGGTCCCCTAAAGTCCTCCAGAGCATGAAAATAAAATGTCAAGACTTGAAAGTTTATCTCAGCTCCAGTTATAGGAAGGAAGTACCAATATTTCAAGGTGCTTTGCAGAACTTCTGGGTAAAAGGCAAACACCTGACACTTTATTCTTGATGCTTTAATATTATGCTCTTGAAAGAACCAACTCTACCCACAAATCTTTAGAGGGAGACTCCCTTTATCCTTCTGATGTCTTTGATCAGTCATGAAATACTGAAGAGCAACACCATCAGAATAATTCTTGTTGGATGCCTAATTCCAGGCTCCATTGAAATTAATATAAATTCATGTCTCCCCTCTAAAGTGGCTGTCAAGTTCATTGGCAAAGACAGATGAAACTTTAATTGATCATCTTTATACTGCATTCTACAGGATAAATCTTCACACACCCAAACAAGAGATCTGCATTTGGGAAAGAACGGGATGTGTTCCATTCCAAATGATTCCTCTTTAGTGCAAGTCTTGACTTTTATAGAAAGAGAAAAATGCTTTGATTTGCTGAGTATATAAATCACTGTAAGGTATTCTCACAGCTGTTTTGGTTATCTGGTTCCATTTCCTTTCTGTGTAAGATCAAGATAACAACCTTTTTATTTTGTGCAGGCCACTGAGCAATTGTTAAAGAGAAATGGTCTTTCGTTTATCATCAGACTGACCAAGCTGAGAATCAAAGCTTACAGTGTGAAAACAAAAGTCTTTATGGACACATTGCTATTCAGTCCTCTCCTTATGGTGCCAGAAAGCCTTTTAGCTGGATTTCAGAGTGACCAAGTCAGTTGATTTTTTTTAAATTGCTTTTCCTTTCCCTGTAGATATCACGTGTTTGGTAACTTGGTGGTCACATCAGAGTCCTGGGTTCAGATTCAAGTTGAATTTCAAATTTTTTACAACTTTGGCTCAGGAGGTTTCTTCTCTTTTGTGCTGCTGTTCCTTCTTCTGCAAGCTGGGCAGATAAGGGAATACTTATCAAAATAAAGAGTATGTAGGGAGAATTAAAGCTAGCTAGTAAGTTCACATTGTTTTGGTATTTCACTTTTTTAGGCTACTATTAGTTTTGCATATCCACACCATATTGCATGTCCAGTGTTCCTCATAAAACTGTCACATTTCTGGCAAACAAAACTTTCAGAGAAAAATGAGAAGTGATGACTTTGTTTTCACTAGGTACAAAAAAGGAAAACACTGTAAGACTTGTAAGAAGACAATATGGGAGCTGTCTTCATGAATGCAGAGCATTTTCAAAGTACTTTTTCACCCTTTCCCTCTCACCTCAGTAAAAAACTTTAGGACAAAAGGGGAACATATTTTGAACATGTGACGGTAGTTGTTTTCAACTTTATACCTTAAACGGGGCTATTAGAAGAGATGTGGCTGCACAGATTTATCTAGTTTGTTCTGGGTTTTACATTCCTTTCTCTGGTGGGTCATGTTTACTGTCAATAACCTCAGTTGTGAAAATGGGTTTTTATCTGGAAAGTGAAATTATTTCAAGTATTTCTTTGACCCCACACAGTTATTTTATACTTGACCATCACTCAGTCAATTCTACCAGCATGGATTTACTGTGATTATGCTTATCATTGAAGGTGAATAAGCGTGAACCATGTCAGAGGGATAATGGGGCTTTAAGAGGAGAGGGTACAATCAGAAGAAGACACCTTTCCAACATTTAAAAATATCCCCATCTTATCTGAAAGTTAGAACTAATTTCTCTGCTAGACATATTTGAACGCCGAAGCTTGGAAGTGATTTTTATCTCTAGACTGCATTTTGGAGTTACTGGGTCATCATGATTAACTGACAAGGGGTGAAAAAGTGGGGGAGTTGATTAGGGAGCTTACCTAGTGAGAAGGAAGGGAAGGTTAAACTGGCTATTTGGTGAGATGGAGGAGTGTTTTATAGAGCCAATTTGCAACAATGGATGCATTTGAGAAATGCAGTAAATGTACTGTTGTTTTTCTACACATATGAGACTTATCTCCCTCCTGCTGTCTTTGGAAACAGTTTTGTAGGCAGGAATAAGGCAAAAACACTCTGTACCTTACTTCAGCAGATGAAGTTGATTTTCTCCTTGATGGCATTGAAAAGTTCATTATGAATTCAGCTTTCTACTCTCAGAGCATGCATAATTGAAATGACAAATTCACCACAACCATTGGATATGAATAAGGTCTGGGGAAGGCTGTACAGTCCCTCTGGTTGTGCAGTTGGCATAAGAAAAGAGGAACTTCACTGCTTGCTACCATTAGAGAAAATTTAACTTCTAAATCCAAGGTTGGCCAGCTAAGAGTTTTACCATTTTATCAGCCTTCTTCTTGTTTCTTCTTTGTAGTCATTGCATGCTAGAAGGTGTCCAAGTAACTACTAGTAGAAATATGGACCAGTAGCCAAATTACTTAGAATGGAAATAAAATGAGGAAGGTGGTTTTCAATATTTCCTAGCTTCTTTGGACATTTTCTGTGGGAGAAAACCATGAAAGCAAAAGGTAGCTGTAGATTTGAATTTTTAAACAAATGTCTAGAACCTGTACTTCCCTTTTTTTGGTGTATTTTTGCCAAGGATCACTTTTGTGATGTGTGGGCTATATTTTTACTTTTAAGATCCCAAGTGATGAATTGAGTCATCATAGTCCTAGCCTCTGCCCTCGGTTTTCCAGGTTTCTTGAAATGCTAGGAGACCTACTGTTAGCAGGCAGAGACAAATGCCCTACAAGGACCACAGCAAATGAGCACTGTAGCATACATGGATCATCCGTGTAGTTAACACTTGCTGGAGGAATAGACTGGAGATAAATGACTTAACAGTAGGTTGGAATACCTACTGCCGAGCATAAACTTAGAATCCTTTCAACTTCTTCTACAACTCATGAGGAAAAAAGGTCAGTGTTTTGAAGTTATTCTTTCAATTTGTGATCAGCTACAGAAGGAGCTGGGAGAGGCCAGCATACTGTGAGAGAAATTGTGGTGAAGATTTAAGCCTGGTCCTGTATTGAAAGTTGAACAGTTAGAACTGATGTTTCCATTGATAATGAGTGAGACCACTCATAAAGCAAAGCCCCCTCTCCATATTACAACCTCCTCTGAATTTAACCCTCTTTTGAATGCTCTTTGTTCTGTAGCTATAGTTGCTATGCTGAACTCTACAGTCCAACTCTGAAAATTTTGGGAGGTTTCTTGCACCCCCTACTGAACTATAAATGAGGTAAAATGTAGGTCAGTCTAATTTAAAATGATGCCTGTATAAAAAGGTGTTGCCTGCTGGATGAAACAACTTAAATGACTGCTTTGGCACACTCCTGGATAGATTCTGAACTGTGCCTCCAATACCACATGTTGTTTGAGGTTTTATGTTAATATATTTAGCATGGTATCTAATTCTTCCTCCAAGGGTCAGCACTAAAGAACTTGTATGTTCCCAACTCCAATCTTACAGATGAAGATTGATACTTGAAAGAAAACACTACAAGACCATTATGAAATAATTTGTGGTCTAGCATTCTCTTCTATTTAAGTTTGGATTTATCTGGAAGAAGACATTTGAAAACACTACCTTCCACCAGCCTCCCATAGCCCCAACAGAACAGATCATTCAAACATGCAACAAGTAGGAAGAACTAAAAATCTATTATTTTATCAAAGTATCTTTTTTTCCTGTTTCTCTCAGACAATGGTGCGAGAAAGAGATGGCAGAAAAGTAAGGCTAAGTGCTAACCTGAGGCTTTATTTATGTTTATTGATGTGCCATTTGCCACAGAAACGGTGCCCCAAATTTCAAAAAGCTACATCCCCACTGAGAAAAACAGAACTGTCTCCATCATTTGCTTCTACGAACAATTTATGTTGGCAAAAGCATGTTCTTTTTTTTCACTTGTTCATACCCTCTATTCTGTCCCTGGCTCTCCAAAACACAGCTTCTGAAATGCTAGCTCATATTCCTTAGCATAAGTCTATCTTTCTTACACTGCCTGGAGGTACTTTGAACTAGTCTGGGCAGGACCTTGAGCAACATGATCAAAGTTGGCCCTGCTTTAAGTGTGGATTGAAACCAGATGACCTCTGTAAGTCTCTTAAATGTAAATTATTCCATTATTCTGTTAACATTTTTAATTAGACTGTATGGCATTTAGAGTGGCTTAATTAATGGTCACCTATGAGCATTGCAGGAAAACTCTGAACCTAGGTCACTATGACACAGCCCAGCTTCCACCTTCCAGACCTGGCCCTTACATGTAAAGTTTGTACCTTCTGAAAAATAAGCCCTTGGACTATCTCCGTGAATCCACAAATAAAACATAACTCTCAAATACCAGTCCTTTCTGGAACTGGTACCAGTTCAGGAAGAGTATCTTCACACCCATTTTCTTCATGTTCTTTTCATCACTGGGCATTGTCAAACACACTTCTGTACTTACAAAGAAGACAGGAAGCCTGTGGAAAATGTCTACACTTTTTGAACCTGCTTGTAAAAACGCCCACACCAGAAAGGTGTTGCTTTATAATGTGAGATACTTCTGCTGGCTCTGCTCCTAACAGCTTTGGAACCAGGCAATCCATTGTATAGATTTCAAGTCTGCACAAGAGATCAGAATGGGCTGTTGGCAATGGGATCCAGACGTGCTTACACTGGTAAGCCACAGGCTGCTCATAAGAAGATGAAAGATGAGTCTGATATGGAAGCAGTGGTATTGACTTCCACTCCATGGAGAGCAATCATTGTTGGGCCTCCTGCATCTTTCCCATGTGCCATGAAAAGGAGTAGCATGCTCACAAACCCCTGTGTTTCCTCATACTTTGGAAGAACACACTTCTGTGTTCTGCTTCACACTTTATTTTCTCTTCTCCCAACTTAGTCACACTCTGTTTTTCTTCCTGCTGTTACCTAAAGGCCTTCCAGCTGTGGCTGGAACTCAGATAGCTGTTTTGTGCATAGCAGAATCTACAAAAGATGAGAAGAGTGCAAGAAGCCTTCAGAAATGGTGTCACCATGTCAGTCTGCCTGGAAGAAAAGCAAAGCTGTTCATTAACTGATCCACAAATCAGGTCTGATAATTTTTCACTGGTAACTGATACTTGACAGACCAGACAAAGGGAACACAGAACACTCAGGTTAAACAATAAAGAAAGCTTCTTCTCTGAAGCCAGGTACACTGTGACACACGGTGCACAGTGCCTTACAGCAAGAGAAGTGGTGACTGAAATGGTCCTTTCCAGGGGGAACAAACTGAAGCAGTGTTGCTTTGAACAGCTTACCTGAAAAAAGCCTGTAGCTGGTGCCATCCCCTGAAATGTGACCAGCTGATGCCATCCCCTTAAATGTGGCCTGTTTTTATGTTACAGTGCACAGGTCAAAACCATGTCGACATATATTCTGAATTAAAGCACTGGTAATAATGAGCAAGCATATGCATTTGTGCCCTAACACAATTAAATAATAGAGCACACATCTTGTGGTAAAGAGAAATAAACATTCTACAGGGCCCTCTGGCCATATCCAAACAAAGAAACAAGTCTACTGCAGTTAAAATATAATGCTGTGTCTAAAGACTTCTTTTGGCTAAGGTTTTTATCCTCAGAGGTCTAAAAAAGAAGGTTACTCCAGCCAACTCTAATCTCTCCTGTTGCAGGCAGCTCAACCCTGCCTCACAGTTTTTTTCCTGAATTACTAATCTCGACAAGATAGCTTTCCTAGGCCTGTTGTCCCCAGAATTTTCCGCATGAATAGCTCATTTGTGCTTGCTGATAAATTTGTTCTGTGTTGCAAAGAGGGTATTGTAAGAAAAGAGAATATCCACAGACAGACATGAACTATAGTGTTTTCTTGGCTTTAATCCAAATGGATAAGGCTATTGGAAACCTTCTCTGAATAATCAGTTACCAGATGACTGTCAGTTCCTGCAGCTAGATCACTTTTGGAACAAATCACAGTACTAAGTGTCCAGCTTGCTGTGTAGAACGGTATTGAAGACACTTCAGGCTGGTATCTTCTACTTTCAATGGCTGTAAGCACTGGGCACAGGAACGTCACTCTTGCAGTTAAGAAGTGACCCATCTTACAGGAAATAAAGGATTTCAAGTCCTTATTTGCAGCTCCAACCTTGATTCTACTGTTTGGATTGTACAGAGTTAAGTGACATTTGCTCAGACGTGTGAAGGACTGCTTATCTTGACAGTGTATGTCTGTGATATCCATGAAGGAAAGTGTTGATCTGATTTTTTTTAACAGTGTGGAGAAAAAGACAGACAATGGACTACAAAATACATCCTTTGTTTTGTTTTATTTCAGGAAAAAATCTTTAGTCCTGAAATGGTGATCCTTGCAAGGCAGAAACAGAAAAAAAAGTTGGTTTTGTTTGCCTTTCAATAGGCTGTATTGAACTGGAAAAGTTGACAAGTTTTGGGATTTGGTGTGTTTGTTGGGTTTCATTTCTTTTTTTGACAAATGCACTCTGTTATCATAGAGGGAACTGAGCTGCTGAGAAGCAAGTACTTGAAATCAGGGTAATGGGGCATCAGAGTTTTTGCTGTGCTGGTTGAAGCGCTGAAGAAAGGCTAGAAATGAACACCACTTTATGGAGCAATTTCACTTGAGCTCTTTGCTTGAGTACTTTGTGAATTCAGCTCAATTTACTTCAGCCTTAACTATGTTTTATGACATGGATATTTTTTCCCTTTCCTATGGCACAAAACGGTTCTCTTCTTACAAGAAGTTAATTGTCTAGGATGAAGTCAGTTGGAAAAAAAATCATCCTGACAACCAGTTGCTTTTCCCTTCTTCTTTTCGTGTAAGTTTGGTGAATTTTAATTTGTGGCAAGTTGTTGCTGTTTCACAGCAACCCTTCACACACAAAATGGCCACAAACTCCACATTAATATAATGCTAATAAACCAGGAGTGAAGCTAACTAATAGATGACCAAGTTTACTTTGTAGAGGAAGTTGCCGCTCTCGTTGTATTTTGTTGCTGTCTAATTCTTTATCATGCTATGTCAATTACATTTTGAATCCTTTTTATTTTATTATGGAATGTTATTGTGGATATAACATTGATATTCCCTCCTTAAGGGTGCACAGTAGCACCATCCTGGCACTCCAGCAATCATCTCAGAACGTGTTTTGAATCTTGATTAACATCAGCTGGAAATACCAAGGGCAGTTTGTTTGTGAGAGGGGTGGGTGAACGTCTCGTATAGACATTGGGCCATGAGGTCGGTCCACGCATGCCTCCAGTTACATTCCTGATCACTGAAGAGTACTTGCACACTTGATAAAATTATAAGCAATGTCAGAAGCCTTCAGGAGATACTTAAATCCTTTGTCTCCTTCTAGAGAACTAGTGCATTTGGCTGTTTAACAATGACCTGAAGTCAGAACTGTCACAGTCCATCTGCAGTGCACCGGTGGGGGTCAAATAATTTCCTAGCCACTGATCCTTCACCAGTGACCTTGCATGGCTTCTGCTCAGTAACAGTAGAGCAGCAATCCCACCTCCTTCCCAAACACAGACTTCTCAGTTCCCTCCTGAGCCTAAGTGTGAACTTAGGCTGCATGCTTGGCATCTGCTATGTTGCTTTCCGCGGTCAGATTTGCAGTGCCGGATTGCGATGCAGCGACCTTCCAAAAGTGTCTCCTTAGCGAAGCCACTCAGCAGGATCAGCCACACACTCACACATGCGTGTATGCACAAACACATGGATAGCTTCAGTAACATGGCCACAGGCCAACCAGGGAAACAGAACTGGGGTAGATTAACATAACAGAACACAGCATCGCAGGAGAAGCCTTTTCTGTTCACCCTAACCTGGGGAGGATCATTTGGTACAAGGGATCATCCCACAAATAAGTCATTATTTTATAAAAAATAAGTGTAGGGACGGGGGTTTCATTCTAGGAATTTTTTATTATTAAAGAGGCAGGAAGGGTCTCTGTATAGAGTTCCACAGACAGAGGTTTATTGCAGCCACGCCCTAAAGTGATCCAGGGACAATGACAGAAGACAATGGAAGGTCTAGGTTTAAGAATGGGAGTGGGGGTGAACACCAGCGACCAATGATCTGAGGGCATGGGGGCGGTACAAAGGCAGGACTAGGTAAGGGAACCAATAGGAAAACTCCGGGGGAGTGGTGATGAGGCAATGGGCAATGGAGAGAACAGGGAGGAGAGAACCTTCTAGGGCATGGAACGTATAAGGTAATAAAGGGGCGGAGGAACCACAGGCCAACCAGGGAAACAGAACTGGGATAGATTAAGGTAACAGAACACAGAATGCTGGGAGAAGCCTTTTCTGTTCACCCTGACCTGGGGAGGATCATTTGGTACAAGGGATCATCCCACCGGCCGACTGTCTTTGTCCTTTGATACCGCAGGCCCACCATACTGCTATGCTTTTCTTGATGGCATGGCCTGATGACCAGAACCTTTACTTATCCTTCTCTTTTTTTCTTTCACGACCTGTTTTCCTCTGATGCTGTGTTTACATCTTCCTCAGAGCAGTTATGGTCACTACAAAAGTATTATCTGTGCCTATAATAGGACAACCCCATAACAAATCTGAGCCATCAGTTCCCAGCCTGTGCTGTTTCATTGGACTGTCATGTTCCATATGCAGAAAGAAGCATTTTCCTATACTACAGGAAATTTCTGTCTGACCATTCCTCCAGTTTGTCAAGAATGACGACTCTGTAGTCTAGTGTTTCAAGTTTCTACACAACTTGCCATCATCTGCAAACTCGGCAAAAATTCAATCTTACCCTTTTCTGAGGTCATTAATTAAAATACTACAAAGTATCTGCCCAACTATTGACCCTCATAGCTGGTAACTGTCAACGAGTTTTGAACAGCTGACACCTAAGCTGAACTCAGCAGTCTAGGTAGTTTCTCACACGTTTTTTAAGTCATTCGTTCAAACTTTATATTTCTTTATAAAGACATGCTTTCAAACTGTGAAATGTCTCACTAAAGTCAAGGTGAGCAACCTAGAGTTCTCTCCCCTCATCTATATTCAAAGAAAGCAACCAGTTTTGTTGGGACAACTTGTCCTTGGTAAATCTGTGCTGGTTGTTCCCAGGGACCTTGTTGTTCCTATGTCTGGGCATAGCTTCCAGAATGGTTTACTTCAAAATCTTTCTAGAGACTGAGGACAGACCTGCAGTTCCAAGTACGTTTTTGCATGCTTTGCTTAAAAAAAAAATAAAAAAAATTCTTCTTTCCTTTCTGCAGTCCTAAGGAACTTCTTTGATCACTGTGATCTCTCAAAGAGCTAGAAAGTAGACTGCTCAGCAATCTTCAAAGTACCCCATCCGGATCCACAGGCTGTGTATGTTTACTTTGCTTAAGTGGTCCTTATCTCAGTGTTCCTCTGCTGTGGATAATGTTACTCCCCCTCCTTCCTCCCCAGTCTCTGGCCAGGGCACAATTGTCTGGGAAGTCTCAGGGAAAAATCTGTCAGTAAAATGGGCCTCTCCAGATACAATGACTGCCGCGGCCGGAAGCGGAGGGGAGCAATCGACACCAACATGATGCATCTAACATACTCCGTTTATTGTTGTACATTACACACAGTTATACAGTTCTCTCGGTCCCATCCAGGCGGTCGTGTCACTCCCCTATTGGCCCCAAGTGTATACTTCATACTTTCTATTGGTTATAGGTGGAACGTGTAACTTCTGTATTGGTCTCAGTTAGGTAAGCTGCGTGTCCCTTGTTCTAAGGCCTATGTACTGTTACAGGGCCCTTAGGGCCCCAGCAAATGACAATTTCAATTTCAGGCAAGTTTTGGCCTTCCCCATCCTCCATACATGCTGCTCTTCTGTGTTCTTCATGGATTCTTTGACCCTATTTTCACCTTCTGAATGTTTCCTTTTCTTGTTTGGGCTCAGTCAGAAATTCCCACTGCAGCCAGGCCACCCTCCTGATGCACTGGCTCATTTTCCTGTGAATTGAAATGAACCAGTCTTGGGCTTCAAGGAGCTGTCTTGGAAGACCAGCCAGCTGTGCCAGGGCCCTTTGCCTTGGAATGCTGCCTCCCAGGAAATTCTTGTCAGTTCCCTGAACAAGCTGAGCTTTGCTTTCATATAGAGCAGGTTGGTGATGTCGCTGCTTGCCCTCATCTCTTGGGAATTTGCATTCTACCACCTTATAATCACAGCAGCTTTCATCATAAAATTGCTTTTGTTTTCCTGATCATTTTTGCTCTACCCATCTTTTCTGTTGGCTTGTCCAACCGTGAATTAATTATCCTTACCATTTCTGGAAATTTCTGGATTTTTTGTGTCCAGCAAATATTCCCCTCCAAGCATGTGCTGAGTTGCTCCCCAGCTAGTTAGCCCCTGCCTGCATTGTTTCAGAGGTTTTTCCTTGCTGGATGGAGGACTTTGCAATCGTCCCCATTGGCTTATTCCTCCATCCTGCACAGTGCCTTCTGAAAAACACTTTTGCTTTAGAGATACATGGAATGCTCTACTAGCCATGACTACTGCCTTCCTTCACACACACACATACTCTGCTGTCAGTCTCCTTCCAAAACAATTGAAATGGAGGTAATGGTAAGGCAATTCCATACGTTCTGATTACATATGGCCTCATTAGCAAAATTCCTTCTGCAAAATAAAAGTCTCTCCAGACGGTAAAATCTTGTTCTGGAACAAATAAGTCATTATTTTATAAAAAATAAGTGTAGGGAAGGGGGTTGCATTCTAGGAAATTTTTTTTATTCAGTTTTTCTGAGAGAAGGAGAAAACGGCAAAATGACAAGGAAAATAGAACAAGAAGAACAATTGCAGTATTTCAAAGCCAGTGAAAATTAGACTAAGCCAAATGGAAATCATAATTCTTCTATTTCCCTGGTTGCTCAGACATGGGTAATAGGCTTGGCAAAGTGTCAAGAAGAACAGGAGCCAAGCTGTGGTGTGTTCAGAAGAATCAAAAGGCTGTTTGGAAGAAAGGCAGATTTCAGCACACCTCAGAGGAGAAGAGTCTGAAGTTTATCTACAGATTATTCCTCATGAAGAGGACAAAGGGGAGCAAAACACATACAATGCAAAGATACCTTCCATCTTTAGAAGGGTAACTAAAGCATTAGGGCAGTCTTGCTAGGTACGCTTGGTTTCTCTTGATTTCTCATAGTGTGCCTTAAGCCAAAAGTGCATGGCAAAATTAAAGGCATGAGCAGGATAACGATCTTTAAAAGCTATAAAATGTGGGTTCAGTCAGGTCACAGCAAAACCCAGAGCATGTAATAACACCCAAAACAGAAGTCAGAAAACACACAGTGAGTCTAATTCTCTTACAGGAGGTACCTGTCAGAAACTAAATTGGCAGAAATTGTCAGGTCTTTCATAGTGCTTGCATGCTTCAAGGAGGGGAGCTGACAGGCCCAGAAAGTTAACATATTTCACATTCTTTTTGAGAGAAACCCAAGTCTGACAGCTTTGCTATCAAGAGGATCTGATTACTGATGTAGCTTTAGCTGCAGAAATAGAGGGACAGTATTTTATTGTCATAGACCATCCTTCCACTATTTCCAAGGTTATTTCACAATGGAATAGCGTTGCATTTGTTCAAACTTCTCATGAAAGTGTGCTGTAAATATCAAAAGGCACAGAAATTATTCCTTTTCAGTAAAAAACAAACTTACATGGTGGCAAACTTAAAGGAGGCGAGCAACTGTTTTGCCAGAGAAGGCAAAGATCTAGAAGTAGTCATCAGCTTGGGAAATCCCTGCATACCTTGTTGCACAAAACTGAATCAATATCCTACCAGGGGAAGGATAATGGTTCACCCAGTTACTCTGCTCTTTCCTTCACATGCCACAGGATGACAGGGAGTCCTTGTGGGTTAGTCAATGACATGTTCCTAGGATCATTGCATAAGGGCATTCATGCATGTAAAGAAGTTCTCATGATGGAGCTAAATAGAAAGTAACCTCTGAAACAGATTAGCTTTGGAGGTTGAAAGTAACCTTGCCATTTTCTAGCAATGAGGTCAGCTAAACAATAAAGTAGCTTACTGGGCAGAAAAGTTGGACTGTCTTTGCTTGGGCCCTTTCAAGTCAGATTTGATACATTTCAGAAAGATGTTTTATTTGTTTGGGGGTTTTTTTCTAACTGACTATGAAGGGAGAAAATGCATTTCTGAGAATTTCAGAGGTCAGAATAATTGGTCAAGAGAGTAGTGCTTCAGTGCTTAGAGAATGGGAATTTTAGGTCCATGACAGCTCATTTAGATTTGTTTATAAAAGCCAGCTTATAATAGTTACTATGGGCATAGTCAGGAATTGGTATGGTACAGTCCACACAGGGAAACAGTGACTTCCAGCTGGTCCTGGACAGAAGATACAGTTTGGGACACCAGATCCACACAGACCACATCTGTAATATTCCTTGTCGTGCTCTACAGCACCACATCCTGGACCGCTTTCTGATCTACTGTTCTCTAATGTCTTCTACAATTTCAGTTTTGAGTTCTCCTCTTCTTCTGGCCCTGTACACCTGAGAGGCTTTACACAAACTAATTTGCTTAATTCAAGTCCTTTATGGTTTTTTAAGAAGGCAGTTCCTGAAAACTGTTCTGTCAGAGGAGGGAAAAGCCTTCTGTTTCAAATGCATCACTATTCGAGTACGAAAAAAACTGTTGCCTTGGTATTGCAAAAATTGCAGGAGTTTGCAGATGAATTGTAGAAAATTTACAAAGAGGAGAAAGGAGGAGGAAAACATAGATACTGCCTTTCAATTCATGCCTTCCTTCCCTTTCTCTTCTTCCTCCTCTTTTCCCTTTTTCCCTTTTGGATTATTTGGTGTATAAACAGCTTTTATTATGAACTTTGCTGAGAATATTAATATTATTCTTGTACCTTGCTTGACACATAGCAATCTCCCAATAGGAAAGACTACAAAACACACAGGAAGCAGTAGGGGTATTTGGGCTTGTCTTTACATTTGAAGTCCTGACCTCTGTTGTTCTAACATGTCACTTCTGGGTACCTTTATTTAATTAGCAGAAAATTCATGTTTGGAAGTGACTTCAGAGGTGAAGTTCCATTCAGAGGGTATTATGCTGGTCTGTTATCAGCATGTGATAAGGGTACCAGAAACTGCAGCAAGGTCTGCAGTGGAGAGGAAGGGTCACTAGTTCCTTACCAACAGCACAAGAAACTGCTGCTACCTGGGAATCTGATGAGTCTGCTAAACTGCAAATCGAAGTATAAAAAAAGCCAGCTGAACACCCTGGAGCAGTTTTCATCATACGCCGTCACAAAACTCCAGCAGCTAAAAGAAGCTTAATTGAATTGCATCCCTAAAGGAGAGATTTGCCAGCACTGGAAGGTCTGTTGTGACCCAGCTACTCCTGGCTATGCAGTGGCATCCAGAAGATCTACCACTGAATCCTTGGCCATGTGCTTTAATCATGGGCTGAGCTTATGTGAATTAGCATTTACATTGCTGAAATTCACTTTTATTCTATGCCTGTTCACAGTGTGAGCTCAGTTTGAGGTGAACAGGAAAACCAGCCTCTTAAATAGAAGAAATCTAAACAGAGAAATCCAGTGTCTGTTGTTCTACAGAAGGTACTATTCCTACCTTACCTGTCTCATTTCTTAAATGATATCCAGTCTCCAGTGGCATTCACTGTAAAGAAGTATTCCTGGAGCAGAGGCAGGCAGTGTTAGGGATTGATGCCACCGAGGGCTGGCTCCAGCTGCCGTGTGCTGGCTGCAGCCACACTGCAGAGCACCTGCATGGAGCCCTTCTGCCTGTGCTGGCACACAACTGCGCCACAGCATTTCAGAGAACTCACATTGCACACTTTGTCACCCCTGTGACAAGGCATTGCCCACTCCTACTGAATCTACTTTTGGTCCTTCTGACAATGTTCTATTTGCTTTTTGGACTAGGTAGACTTTCCTGTGTTTCTTCTTCTTTGACCTGGGAAAAGCAGACATCACCTTCCCAGTACATCATAGTGAGTATCTGGATAATTTGTCTGCAACCAGAACAAGACTTCTGTCAGAAATGAGCTACCCAGATCACTGAAATTAGATGACACACAGCCCCATTTCCCACCTCCACCAGTCCAGTTTATTCTGAACAGGTAACCTGCAAGAAAACAGACTTTTACAATTGCTCCTGAATTTCTTCTCACTTTTTAATAAGCTGGACTGCAACTCCAACTCTAGACATTCACCCAGGCTTGCCAGCATGTAATATCCTGGCTCAGAGCTGATAATTCTGTGATGGGAGATGAGGTGGAAGAATGCAGAGTGAATCTGAAGGAGGAATAATTCTGGGGAACCAAACTATAATCCCCTATCTGTATTTCTCAGATCCAAATTCTACATGTGCATAATTTGCGTCAAGAGAAGGAAGCAGCCAGAGAAAGGAAGAAATAAATAATTTACAGTAATAAACAGCAATCACTGCACGTCTTAAATATATTTCCTCATGCACATAGTCACAGAGTGGATTTATTCAAAACCAATTCAAGGCCTAGGACAAATTCTTATTTATCACTCTGAGGACTTTCCCTGCTCTCCCTCCTGTCCCAGGCTGGAACAAAAGTCTGCTTGGTGGGGAACTACTGTTTACATCCAGCCTGTGCTGGGCATCATCCTTTAAATCCATGCTTACACGAAAGACTCTCCACAGTCTGAAACCCTGAACTCTGTGTTTATCCTAAGCACATACATTCAACTATTTACATGGAGAAATCCTTTGGAAACAATAGCCACAGGTAATGTTGAGCTTTAGAATGGATGGGCAAGGGAGAAGCTATAAAGTTTAAATGCATGCTGTTTTCTCCTTTAGTTTCTGAGTGCTGTAAAAATGTGTGGTATGTACTTGAATGGAAATGTGCAATGCTGCTCTGTAGTATACCTTGAGCTAGAAGAGCTAGAGGGCCATTAGCGATGGTAACAAGAGTGCTGTCTCAGCTGTAGAATTCTCTCCAGCTGAATTTCCCAGTACCTTTTGATAATATCACCACTTCAGATAAAATGTACAATTTTCATCTAGAGGTTTTCTTCCACCGTTTGTTTTTTTTTTTAAATTTTTTTTTGGCTTTCCTTCCTTCCCACTCCCTCATGGAAAAAGACACATTTATCTCTATCTAAAATTAAGACATTGTCTGTGTGATCCATTCCTCTCTCTTTGCTTACAATCTGCATTCCCAAATTAGAACTGGCATGATTTAATTAAGACAGACATAAGACAGAGAGAATGCTCCAGAGAAAGGCTAGAGTAGGAGTAACAGGAGGAGAATTGTGATTTTTTTCATTCCTACTCAGGCATAATCTTAAAGACGTGAAGCAACACACATGCCTACTCAAACAAGTTGTTAGCAAACTAATTGTGCATTACAAGACAGCAGAGCCACACTGTGCTCATTATACTCTGTTTAAAGATGGGTTTAGTGCAGTCAGAAGGAAAATCAAACATGCCTAGACATAAGGTTGGATGGGGAATATTGCCTTTTTCTTTTTAAGAGACATAGGAGAAGTCATTTGCTTTACCATCAGTCTGTGTTCATGAAAGACTGGAATACAGAGCCTGAATTGCCTATCTGCACAACTCAAAGGGGCCTTTGAATAAGAACTTTTCGGAGTTCTCGAGAAGAGAAGGGGAAGAAGGGTGGTCAAGCAATCCATTCCTCTGCCTAGATAGAGTGGCAGGCAACAAATGGCTAAAGGCAGATTGTCATGCTGGTAATGGATATTTGCCAAAACCAAAACCCCAACAACTTTGAGGTGGATGGAAGTAAGAGATTGTTTGAAGAGTGTATCCAGAGAGAACTTCCACAGTTATTAAACATAGACTCAACATGTATGGGAACTGGACTGCCTGTGTATATGGTTAGAACACACGTATGAATATTTATCCAAAGAGACTGAAAGACAGGTATTTTATCTGAGAAGATACTTCTATACTAATACAAATAGCCCACATTGATGTAAGACTCAAACAGATTTGTCCATTAACAGCAGACTTCATGTCCAGCCCTGCTGATACAGCTATTCTGCTCATTTCAAAAGGATAAAATTAATTTTGTACTTTGCATGGCCTCATGCTAAAACTACGTCAGCCATTACAAGTTTTAGAATTTCTTTGAGAAAAATAAAGTTGAATTTATCATAGCTGTTTTGCAAGCATTTGATACATGAGATCCAGTCTTCCCCATTCTAGGTAGCATAGTGATCCTACATGAGGATGTTCATACTCAAAGAACTCAGCTTTAGTCTGTTAAATTCAGCTATGAACGAACTAGAAATTTCACCATAAAATTTGGCTCCCTTAGATATCTTCCTTCTATACATTCTTTGCTGTATGTGTACAACTTTTGCAGTATACTTGGTGGAGACTATAAAGATCCCAGTGAATATTACTGTACACTGTATTATAAGGTGTGATTTGTCCCTTAAATGTAGGCATTTAATTCTGTTTTAGCCATTCTATGGCATGAAAAAATTTCTGTTTTTTAAATCAGATTGTTCTCTATCCAGTTATCTACATCCTCACAACACTGGAATGTATGTAAGATTCTTTCACATAAGGTGCTCCATGCAAACATCTGTGCTTACAAAGGCATTTGCATCCCGCTTTCTTTGTACACGTGGACAGAGCATGTGCAACAGCTAGACATCTTACACTGTGGTTTTCCTGTCTGTATATGCACTGCTAGGCAGTCCAGGACCATGCTTAGTCTAGACAGACCTTGCTGGAAACAGTAAGATGGACGGAATAGAATTGCTAGGAAGGGTGTGAGCAGGACTATGTTCATCAGTGTTCCTTCCCAGCCTTCTCTTGGTACCTCAGATCATCACCCATGAAAGGAATTCCTCTCCTTTGGCCTGATCAATGTAAGACTGGCCATTAAAAACTACATCATGTAGGTCACTGACTGATTTCGTGTGTCTACTCCAGAGAGGCTCCAAACTGCTTAAGTATGGAAGCCTGCAAGAGAGATTGACCTGAACCATTGCTTGTGCAGCTTCCCATGTCACCTGGTGGTGCTCTGTAGAGCTGGGAAGTTCTTGTGGCTTCACGGTCTATTATGCAAGTGTGAATAGTCTGTCCACAAAGACTGGACTTGCATCCATTGTGTTCTAGTCCACTGAACAGCATTCCCCAGTCTCTGTTGCTGTCACTGTGCATTGAATAGAGTGCCATTAAAGTACTTTTTAAGTACTTATATGTTTCCTTAGATACCAAAGAGAAACGTTGCAGCACTTTGTGTACTATTTGTTCCCTGAGAGCAGGAGGCAAAACCATTTCAGAGCAGCCTCCAGAGACAGAGGAGAGTTCATTATAAAAACTTGACAACAGCTTTGCTGCCCCCTCTGATTCCCATCCCTCAGCACAAATCTGAGTGTGGACCAAGGGTCAGTCCATTACAATGCTGTTCTCTTGCACAGCCCCTCACAACTGATGGTGGATATCTTACTTGTCACTACAAATGCTCAGAGAGCCCACATGATTGATGCTCATGGCCTAAAAAGATTCAGTACATTTGTTTTGTCCATTACATCATTATCTTTCAGAAGTTCCCATCAGATTAACAATTTCAGTCAGAAAATAGGATATGTCCTGTTCTGTCCTCTTCCCCCCAGATGAGCTTCTAGCATAACCATCTAGCTAAGTTGCACTAAGCAAAAAGAAGCAAACAAAAAACCCCCCAAACCAAACAAACAAAAAAAACCATCCCCCCCAAAAAGGGACCCAGGCTGTTGTTAATTCTCCTCTTAGTCTCCTCCTTGCTGGCAGAGAACCATAAGGCTTTCTTTACAGAACAGATTATAGATAAATGTGCAGTGTGAGTAAATATGGAAAGAGCTTGTCATCCTGGTTACCAGCAATCCTAGAAGTCCTAGCTAGCATTAATATACCATCACATGGTAAGACTATTTTCCCTCACTTGATGAGGCTTGGCTCATCATCACCATGATCCTGTCAATAGAAACAGGAGATACCTCCCTGCCGGGAAGTCCTGGGGGAGGGGACCCTAGCCATAGGGTTTCTCTACTCCCTGGTCAATCCTGCTTTCCCATTGGCGGTTCGGTGTTCCTTGGCCTGGGAAAGGGTGGTTGTCCCGTGACTCGAGGAGATCACCAGCAGGCCCCCAAGCCATGCGGGCTAGAAAATAAACATCTCTGAACACCCATCCAATATCATTCCATATTTCATTTCTACACATCTCACGGTAAAATACTTGTAAAAATTCTCCCTTACAACAAGAAACCTCATCTGTGTAATTTCACCAGACTCCTGGAGACTGTCTCTGGTGCATGGCTGCTGGTCCAGCTAGAGATGTAATTTTTAGTGATGATCTCTGTGACTTCCAAGCCCTAGATAAAACCGTACTGGCAGCTCACTGACTCTGAACATGCACATCACCAGTTCCCTACAGCAGGCTTACGCCCAGAAGACAATGCTCACAGTGTCAGATATCTTTATTGCAGTCCCAAGGTATGGTAAACAAAGCCCAGTTTCTTTTCCCAGCCCTCATTATTTTCTCTTTCCAGAGAGTGCTGCTCAAAACTTCAGCTAGGGTTCTTCACCTTTGTAGAAACAAGTGCACCTGCTCACTTGAGACAGTCATCCTGCATCAGTTCAGGCTGGAAGGGTGGCTTGTAGTGCATCCTAGAGACGGCAACCACCCTATTCTGGGTACACTGCATACAGCATGAGTTGAGCCATCTCTTTGATCTGCAAGAGACAGGAGTTTGTTACTTTACGTGACATGATATATCTGCTCCAGCAATGTAATAGTGAACCACTGTTCAGCAACGTACGTTTAAATAGTTTGCACTGAAACACAGTCTTTTCATGTGACTGTGACTCCTTTTTTTTTTTTTCATATGGCATGGTGGTGGAAAAGTTTGTCAAAATAGTAGCCTGCTGAAAAGGCTGAAAACTAGTCAATATGCATTTAAGTTTCAGATTACCAAAGTGCACTTCATACTCTGGGTTGTCATGTGCCAGTCATTACAGGGCATCTAGGCATTACAATTTTGAGACATCTAGCAAATATAACAAAGATTTTAGTCATTAGGTCCTGCAGATACTTTTAATGAGAGATAGGTTATATAGGACAAGAAGCTTAACATAATATGGGAGTCTTGATATAAATATTTAAAATACTGTGTTTATCCACTAAGAGAAACATTTTTCCTGAATGATTGTGAGGGGGGTTGCAACTAGATGAGCTTTAAGATCCCTTCCAATTCCAACCATTCTATGACACTATGATTAGCTCGATCAAACAGCCAGAACAAAATGCGTTTGTGTTCTGTGCTAGATGCCTGAGTGCGGTGGGAATACACACAGATGGGAGAAAATGTGTTTCAAAAGGACATAGGGAAACTCAGCAGCAACTGAAAGAGGGAACAGTGAAAATGCATGTGCATATTCTTTTTGGTGCCATTTCAAATGCTTCTTTCTTCTCAGGAAAGGAGACGGCTGTGCAGAATCCTCCATGCTGAGCTGCTAAATGAATTTTTCCTCATGAAAGTTGGGGGGAATGAGGCTGCCACTGACTCCCATCCTCAGCTATGGAGCGTAATTGTGACCAGGGCCAGGCAGCTGCTGCCTCTTGCTGCTAGATGTAAAGGAAGCAGTGATTGTATTTTTAAGGACGATTTTGACTGAAGTGAAATAGAGCAGTTGCAAAACACACAAATAGAGTTAAATGAGAAGGTTCCTGATTTTCTTCTTCATGTTGGAAGGACAAGGAAAAGCTGAGAGTCAGCCAGCCAGCTGCAGCTCAGTCTTGCTTTGAAAAGACTTAAAGGCCGGAGAAATTGGGATTAACTGGAGACAGGAAGGTTAAAAAAAATTAACTTGAGAAGACTGGGCAATAATTCCCTTAGGGAAGGGAAGGATCCATGTCCCATTTCTTCTCAGTTTCAGTCATCCACAGGTACTGCCTGTCCCTTTCTTCTGCTCTGAGGTCTGACCAAGTAGTGCTATCAGTATACCATGCTTGTCCTTGCTGACCAGGTTAGCAGTCACCATGAACAAGTATCTGTTCCTAAAAGTGCCACATAGCTCAGTAATGCTCTGTTTAAGCTACTCTTACAAAATGTATATATAAAAATACTAATATTTTGTAATCTTATTAAATTTCTCTGCTGTGTCACCTTGTGCTGTGTGTCCATGCTAAAGAGGCTTTGAAGCACAATGGGTATGGGATATCTGTGCCTTGTCCAGTGTTATCTTCACTCCGTGCCTCATTTGGCATGCCTGGTTCATCTGCCTCCCACTCAGGATGGACTCTGCCCCTTCCTGCTCTCTTCAGTTCTTCACTAACACAGACAGGGAAGTGCAACCCTGAGACCATGGCAAACCATTTTATAACACTGACCCTAAACCAGGAGCATCCTGAGCAAGTGAAAGACTCTTCATTTAAGAGAATATATAGGGAAATGATGTCTTCTATGGCTTAGTAAAAAGCAAACCAATAATCATTTAATATCTGGTGGCATAGAAGTTCAACTGCACCACATTTTCTTCTCTTATTTATCAGCACTATGGGAAGAACAATCAGATTTTTCATTGAAGCCATATACTAAGTTAACACAATGCAAACTCTTCAGTAAATGCTTGTAAATAAAATATTAATACCTTTTAGCAAAATGGGCTGCCCTGATATTTACAGAAATTGGCCCATCGGCACATAAACTATTTGCACCAATAGATGTCATTTGTTCTTTCAAATCCAAGAAACACAGCCATTCCAAAACAGGCAAATAGTAGAAAAAAAATATTTGTTCTTGAAAGTTCTTGCATAGTACCCAACAATGCTGCAGACTGGTTTGTTACTGTAAAAAAACAGTGAGGCAGATTTGGGGTACCTCAACTGTTGTGAAAATTTGTTTTAAATCTGATATTGCTAGAAGTACCTCTCTTTGTGTAAAAAAATAAGTGGAAGTCCTTCTGATAATCTTTTAATACAAGATTATTTCTTACTGCACTGAAAAATAAATAAATATGGAGGTCTACATAGTTTCTTCCCTTTGTAGTTTGATATCAGACATTTCCTAAAGGGAAAGGCTATCTCATTTCTGTACTGGCAAAACCAGTATGTCTCTTTCCTTCACACTTTTCATTTCTGTGGCCTTTTGGTTGACCTCTGATTTTCAGGTACAAAGGCTACAAATAGGAAAAGGTTGAAACAAATTTCAAAAAGACACTGCTGTGCCCTGCATTTGGGACCAGAGCCTGCAGCTTCTCTGTAACTCCTCTCTCTACAGGCTCCTGGAGGGGCTGCTGGATCAATGCCCTCACTGCCAGGGCCGTGACTTCCTTCTCTATTCTGGGCTTTGAAAGCTCTAAGGGGAATGTGAACAGACTGCCAAAATTCCCTGCAGAGGCTGGGGCTACACGTAAAGTGGCTTCACAGTTTTAGTTCTGTTCCCAGCATGTGCTTTATCCTGATGGATTTGTGACACCTCCTGCCAGACCAACATTCACATTCCTTTTTATTTCCTGGGAACCACCAACCTGTCAGCCTCATCTCTGTGCCTGGGAAGATCATGGAACACATCCACCGAGAAGCTGTGCTAAGGCACATGGAGAACAGGGAGGTGATTCAGACACCCAACATGGTTTCTCTAAGGACAAGTCTTGCCTGACCAGCCTAATTGCCTTCAATGATGGAGTGGCTCAATCAGTGGGCAAGAGAAGGACCACAGAAGTCATCCATCTGCACTGCTCTATGGCCTTTTATATGGTCACACTTTAATCTGGTCCTTCTGTCTAAATTGGAGAGAGATGGATGTGATGGATGGACTGGTGGGTGAATAAGGATTTGGCTAGATGGCCACATTCAGAGGGAATTGGTTCAGCATCCTGGCCACCAGAGTTTTCTTCTGCAGTATTCTTCTTTTTCCATATTAGTGTTAGAGATGTTTACCTTGACTTCATATTTTTTCTGCCCAGCAAATGGAGACAACTTCAGGTCACAGTCTTCTGACTATCATAATCTGCTATATATGTGGCAACACCTTGACTCCTTCTCACAACTTATTGGATAAAAAGAATTTCTTTTTGCCTCTGGCCATCTGGAACATACCAGTCTTTTTGCAGGTGCATTGGTTTTTCAAACTGTCATCACATTTACAGAGGAAGACACCACAGCCCCTCATTCATTTCTTTATTTGCCTTCTGTGACCTTTTCCCAGTCCATCTCCTTCAATTTCTCTTCCCTCCTCTTCCTGTTTTTCTCTCCAAATGACGCCAATCATTTCTCTGTGCCTAATTATGCTCAAACTACAACTGTTGCAAAAGCTTTTTCCCCTTGTATGTCCCGCCATCTGGAACAGTCCTTTTTTCCTGTTGTTTCTTTCTGCCTCACTGCTTCTCTATCTATTTTCAAATCTCATCTGAAAACATCTCTGCTCCCATGCCTGTGCCTCTTAATTTCTCTCTCCCTCTGCTGTTATGTATTATTTAACTTTGATAAGTACCTTGGGATACCATTTGTATGAAACAAATTTTACTAAATAAAGCTGTAGTCTACAATCAGCAGAGCTTACCCAAATTATTTGCTTTTTCACTTGGTCTTCAGTAAGCATTAGATCCCCCCATGATGATAGCAAACAGCATTGTGCTGATGACCACCCAGTAACTGGAAAGAGGTGCAGAGCTGTCTGACAGGTTTGTGAAGAACAGAGACGCTGCTCTGAGTCAGAGCCCTTGAGCTGGAGCACAACTCAGCAGGTGGAGTAGGACCAATCCCTGGGAAACCTGGGGAAAGGCAAGGGAGCAAAATGTTTTGAGGTTGCAGAGCTTATTAATTATCAAGACTCACTGATTAGCTCTGCTTTCCTTGGATCTCATGTACATGTGTGAAAGACCCAAGGCAGACACCTGGCACAAAGTGCAGATCTAAGACACAAATGGCTGCAACAAAATTATCTGAGCATTGCTGCAAATCAGCTCAAGGGAAGCCAACTGGGGGTAAAAAGCAGAGCTATAACCTGCTCAGCTCAAAAGTGCAGAGCCAGGAGAGGTGCACAAAGGGCAGCTTGATGCAGTTATGTGGAGGATGGGGATTATTCCCTTCTGTGTGTTGGCTCTCCTCATCTGCTTTCCTTTAGCTGTGAACTATTAAAATGACCAGAAACCTAATAATGATAATAATGATAATTATAATGATAATAATATCAATGATGATTATGATGATGATAATAATAATAATAATAATGATGATGACTAGTAATGAATAATAATAATAATAGTAATGATGTTGTTAACAACAACAACAATATAACAACAACTCATATTTTGGGTCCTCAGACACTTTATGGGACAGATGTCATTTGTCAGTGGCTTTCTTGCACTGGTCCTGGATCCTAAAGGAATCTTTCCTGCATTCCTTATGTTCTGCACCCACTGGGGCTTACTGATTTAGTGAAAAATAGCCTACCTAGGGCATCTGCAGAGCAAGAGACATTCATATAAACTGATTAGAAACTACATCTGAATAATAACATCTTTGAGAAAATAATAAAATTGCTCCTTAAAAAATGAAGAGTAAAAGAGGATAAATTTATTGAATAAATAATTCACTATGAATTATTCACTCAGCTTTAGCACATACAGCTATTAAATTAAAATATTCCCCTGTTTAACATATAGTGCAAACTAATAACAATTAAAGCAGTGGAGGAATGTTCTCCAGCAGTGGAGGATTGCTATGCAGCTTAGCTACACAAGGATGGCCATTTATTAATTTGCAAACATGTGAAGTCTGATTCATTTCAAGAAAAGAAATTAATTCTTCCAATTTCATTGAGGATCAATTAAAAAAGGTTTCGGCCATTTCCTGCACTTCATGTCACCACACTCCAGTTTATTGCTTTCGCTTTGTTTCAGATTTTTTTTTTTTTAAATTTCATTTAATTTCTTCAGTTTCTTCTCCAGCCTCTTCATTTCATTTCGTTTCCTGATTTTGAGATTTCAATAACTGTAATTTTGCCAAGTTTCAGTCCTTGTCACTGCATCTGATGTCATAACAATCCATTTCATTATATTCACTCCACTTCCAAATTCCCCTTTTTTTTTTTTTTAATTGCATTTTATTTGATCATATCTCAGGATAGGAAAGGAAATGAAATCTTGGGATTTCAATGAGGGTCAATTGGGCAAGCTTCTGTTCATTTCACTGGACTTCATGTCATCCCAGTCCATTGTATTGTTTTCACTTTGTTTCAGAATTTTGTCTTTTTTTTTTTTTTTTTAGCATTTCATTTCTTCAGTTTCTTCTCCTGCTTCTTTTTTTACCTTTCTTCCCTAATTTCAGGATTTCAATGGGAATAATTATTGCAAGCTTTGCTCCTTTCCACTGCACCTCATTTAATCTGAGCACATTTCATTGTAGCCACTCCGTTTCCAAATTTTCTTTTTTTTTTAAATTGCACTTGATTTGAACATATCTCCTTTTCAGAGTGAATGCTAGTCTTTTTTCTCCTATTTCAATATTTTCTTTTCTTTTCATGGAAGGAAATTATCCAGAGATAGAACCATAACCTTTAACTCTAGCCCTAACCCTAAATGGCATCATTAGTGGTGGTGCCCAGGGTGTGGTTAAGGGTGTCACTGGGGGCAGTGTGTGGGGGCGGCGGCCCCATATGGAGTAGCATGAGGGGAGGGGGCAGTCTGAGGAGAGGGGTATGGCAGCATGAGATGGTTGGTGCTCATGACCTCTGACCCATGCGCCTTGCCTCCTGACTCTCTAACCCTATAACATTAACTCTGTAACCCTAACCCTGTAACCATAAAATGGCATCATTAGGGGTGGTGCTGAGGGTGGAGTTAGGAGTGGCGTTGGAGGCAGGGTGAAGGGGGGTGGTCTGTACCATGGAGGGTAGTGTGAGGGGAGGGAGCCGACTGAGGATGAAGGGTGGCAGTGTGAGGAGGTAGTGCCCTTAAACCTTGACCACTGACCCTTAAGCTTTGATTCTTGACCTGTGACACATGACCTTGACCCCAGACTTTTGACCCATGACCTGTGGCCTTTGACCCTATACCCTTGACCTGTGACCCCTGACTGTTGACCCTAGACCCCAATGTTTGACCTCTTGCTTTCAGTCTTTGACCTGTGACCCTTTGACCTTTGGTCCCATGACCTTTTAAACCATGACCTTTGACGTCCTGAGCCCATGACTTTTGGTGCATGAATGTGACCTCTGACCTTTTGACCTCTGACTTCTTGTCATTTCACATCTTGACCTTGGACCCCACAACCTTTAACCTTAAATCCTGCAACCTTTGACCTCTGACCTCTGACTCCCTATGACCATTCACCTCCCCATCTCCTAACCTTTGACTCCATGAGCTTGACCTTTGAACCACCACCTTTGACCTGTGACCCTTAACCTTTGAACACAGTTACTTTTGACCCTTGACATTTGACCCATGACCCTTGATCTCTGACCACGGTGACCTTTGAACTTTGCTCTTATGACCTTTCACCTTTTGACTTTTCATGACCACACTCCTTTTGACACATGACCTCTGACCTTTGACCTTCCACTCTGTGACCCTTTCCCTTTGAACTCTGGCCCCAGTGACCACTGACCTTTTATCCCATGACCCTTGACCTTTGACCTTTGCATTCCTGATGTCTCACTCCATGATCTTTGACTTTTGACTTTGACCCTTGACTCTGAACCCCGACCCTTGACACCTGACCCTGGGTCTGGACCCCAGACCCTGGACCTGGTCCCTGGATGCTAATCTGGACCATAACCACCCTACCCTGCACCCCTAACTACTACTGTGTCCTGTTACCCCTAATTCCTGCGCTGTGCCTGTGTTGGCTGTTCATGGCCTGGTTTTTGATAGAAGGGGGGCCACAGAGGTTGCTTCTCTGAGAAGCTGGTAGAAGCTTCCACCATGTCCAGCAGAGCCAATCCCTGATGGCTCTCAAGACGGACATGCCACTGGCCAAGGCTGGGCCTGTTAGAGATGGTGATAACGCCTCTGTGAAAACACATTTAAGAAGAAAATCAAAACAAAGTGGGGCACAGTTTTTTTCTAGCCAGGGAAGAGGAGGAGGTGAGAACACGTGAGGGAAACAGCATGGCGACACCAAGGTCAGTGAAGAAGGAGTGGGAGGAGTTGCTCCAGGTGCCAGAGCTGAGATTCCCCTGCAGGCCCTGGTGCAGACCATGGTGAAGCAGCTGTGCCCCTGCAGCCCATGGATCCACAGGGGATGCAGAGATCCACCTGCAGCCTGTAGAGGAGGTGCTCATGCTGGAGTGGGTGGATGCCTGGAGGAGGCTGTGCTCCAGTGGGAGACCAGTGGAGAGGGCCCTGCTTCCAGGCTGAAGGACTGCACCCTGTGGAAAGAGAGACCCACAGCACAGCAGTTTTGGGAGCACTGTTTGCCCATGGGGGGAATTCATGTTGCAGCCGGTATGGCAGGGCTGTTGCTCATGAGATTGGAACCACGCTGGAGAAGTTCACAGAGAACTGTCTCCCGTGGGAGGGACACCACGGTGCAGCAGGGGAAGGACTCCTCTCTCAGAGTAGCAGAAGAAAACCTTGGGTAAGGAACTGGAGTCCCTGGGAGGGGTCATTTGAGGTCATTGGAGTCCCTAGGTGGGGTCACTTGAGGTCACCTGGGGTGACTTGAGGTCATTGGCATCCCTGAGAGGGGTCACTTTAAATCATCTGGGGATACTTGAGGTTATTGGAGTCCCTGGGAGAGGTCACTTGAGGTCAGCTGGGGTTACTTGAGGTCATTGGAGTCCCTGGGAGGGGTCACTTGCGATCACCTAGGGTTACTTGAGGAAATTGGAGTCCCTGGGAGGGTTCACTTGAAGTCACCTGGGGTTACTTGCAGTCATTGGAGTCCCTTGAGTGGGGTCACTTGAGGTCATCTGGGGATACTTGAGGTCATTGGAGTCCCTGGGAGGGGTCTCTTGAGGTCATCTGAGGTCACTTGAGTTCATTTGGTGTGACTTGAAGTCACTTGAGTTCTGTGGAGGGGTTACTTGAGGTCATTTGGGGACACTTGAGGTGACTAGAGTCCCTGGGAGGGGTTGCTTGAAGTCATTTAGGGTCACCTTCAGTCATTGGAGTCCCTGGGAAGGGGTTACTTTTGGTCATTTGGAGTGACTTGAGGTCATTTAGCATTATTTGAGGTCATTGGAGTCCCTGGTAGGGGTTACTTGAGGTCATTTGGAGTCACTTGAAGTCACTGGAATTGTTTGGAAGGATTAGTTGAGGTCACTTGGGGTCACTTGCAGGAATTTGGGGTCACATGAGGTCATTTGGGGTTACTTGAGGTCATTTGACATCACTTGAGGTCACTGGAGTCCCTGGGAGGGATTACTTGAGGTCAGCTGGGGTCACATGAGGTCATTTGCAGTTACTTGAGGTCACTGGGTGATGAGGCTGACAGGTGGTCTTGGGGCCTCCTGGAGTCAGACATAATGAGAGTCAAAATTTTCTCGTAAGATTTCTTACAGTGAAATATTGTAGCTTCAATGAAACCCACAGAGAAAGCCAAAAAGATAATCAATGCAAGAAGGTGTTCTGACCAAAAGGAGAGGATGTTGTTGTAATAGGAAGTTAAGTATGTACAAGGAAGAACTTGCAGATAATATGTAACAACTGTACCTTTTCTTGTATAGCTAATAGTTTTACTGCTTGAATGGTCACTGTTTGTTAGACAGACACGTCATTGACTGATAAGCAGCAAATCTAAATAAGCCACAACAATTGTGAAGAGGTGTAAGAATAGCAGTAGAGAAAATAAAAAAAAACTTCCATGGCTTTGGATTTCAACAAGTGGTGTGCTGTTATGTCTCTCTTAACAAAGCCACAACAAACAGCATTGGGCTGAGACGAATGCCAGTCAGGAAGACAAGGAGACCACAAGGCTGGGGAACTACCGTGCTCCACTTGGCATGCCTTTCGCATTGTCAGTGTTCCTGGAGCTCTGGGCTTTGTGGTTTTCTGAACCCTAACCCTAGGCATAACCCTACCCCTAACCCAACACTCAACTAACACTAACCCTTAACAAAAATCCTAAACCTAACCCTGCCCTTACCCTAAATCTAAGCCTAAACCGAACCAAAACCTTAACACTGAAGCTAACCCTAACCCTGCCCTAAATCTAAGCCTAAATCTAACCCTAACTATACCCCTAACCCAGCCTTAACCCTGACCCTAACCTGAACTTCAACCCTAACCCTAACCCTAGCCCTAAATCTAACCTATTCCTAACCCTAATCCTTTCCCTAATCCTTAGCCGAAGCCAAGGCAGAGACTGAAATACAGCATTGGTCTGAGTTGACCACCTTGAAGGTAGACCAGAAGGGAGCAAGTTTGAAGTATGCCACACTTCACTTGGCATGTCTTTGGCAGTGTCAGTTTCCCTGGAGCTCTGGGGATTGCCATTTTCCTAACACTAACATGAGGCGTAACCCTAGCCCTAACCCTCTGCAGAGGCAAAAAATGACACTGGGCTGAGGCTGGACCAAGCAGGAAGATGAAGAGGGAGCAAGGTTGGGGCAGTGCTGTGCTCCCCTTGGAATTTCTTTGGCATTGTCAGTGTCCCTGGAGCTGGGGCTTTGTGGTTTTCTGTCACTGTAGGACACGAAAGCACACGCGTGTTCACACAGCTGAAGGTGAGAGTGAAAAGAGGAAGTTTATTTTCTGACTCCACTATTTATAGTTTTACAAAAGAGACAGTGGATTGGAGAGTGAAGAGGCCACCTCTCCAATGGCACTGGACAGGTTACCAGTCCATCAGCTTCTCTCCACCTCTATGAAGGAATGCAAAACAACTGAGTGTTTACAGAACAAAGCATGGGAAAGCGTGTGACTAGAATGAAAACATCAGAAGGCTAAAAGATTTCTAAAAAACAGGGCGACATTTTCTGAAACCTAACCCTAAGCCTAGACAAAGCCCTAATCATAGCCAGAGATGGTAATACTGCATTGGGCTGAGGTGAGTGTCAAGCAGGAAGAGGAGGAGTCAGAAAGGTTGGGGCACTGCTGCACTCACCTTGGTACTCCTTTGGCAGTGGCAGTGTCCCTGGAGCTCTGGTTTTTGTGGTTTTCTGAACCCTAACCCTAGGTGTAACCCTAACTCTAACCCTAACCCTAACCCTAAGTGGAGCTGGTGACATGGCCTTAGGCTAAGGTGAGTGCCACGCAGTTAGATGAGGAGAGAACCATGTTGGGGCAGCACCATGGTCCTCCTCTTGGCATGCCTTTTGTACCTGCAGTGTGTCTGGATCTCTGGGGTTTGTGGTTATCTCAGCCCTAAACCAAAGTGTATGCTTGTTCCAAGCAGATCATCCAAAGCAGCTTCTTGCCCATGTGTCCAGCACATGGATCGTGACAAGAAGAAAGGTATAGAGGGAACAATATTTGGGCTGTTCTTCTGTCTAAATGAAACAGACTGAAACCTGCCAAAATGATACTCACTGAAATCTCAAAATCAGGGAACAAAGTGAAATGAAAAGACAGGCAAAGAAATTATGAACTGTAATGCTGAAAAAAAATTAGAAAATTCTGAACATAATGAAACTGATAAAATTGCATGAGATGACATGAAGTGCAGGGAAATGGACAAAACCTTGCTGAATTTCTACTAATTATAATCACAACATTTCATTTCCTTTCATGTTCCTGCATGAAAGGAAATGAAATCTTGTGATTTCAATGAGGATCAGTTTGGCAAGCTTCACTTTATTTCACTGCAGTTCATGTCATCCCATTTGCTTTCACTGTTTTCACTTTGCTGAAGAATTTTCTCTTTTTATTTTTAGCATTTCATTTCTTCAATTTCTTGTCCTGTCATTTTTTTTACCTTTCTTCCCTGATTTCAGGATTTCAATGGGAATAAATTTTTTAAGTTTTGGTCCTTTTCACTGCACCTCCTTTCATCTCCGCACATTTCATTGTAGTCACTCCATTTCCAAATTGTCTTTTTGGTTTTTTGATTGCATTTTATTTTATCATATCTTCCTTCCAGAGTGTTTGTTAGACATCCTTCTCCCATTTTAATATTCTACACTGGCAGAACCCTAACCCCTAACCCTAAATGGCATCATTAGTGGTGGTGCCCAGGGTGTGGTTAGGGGTGTCACTGGGGGCAGTGTGTAGAGGCCACCACAGGCCACCAGCAAACATTCACAGCACTCCATGGGAACATCATTCCCAGGAGCCTCAAAATCCTCCTGCCTGACAAAACCCTGGCCTCCAGCATGGTCTGCACCCAAACCTTAGAGATGAACATTGCCTCACACACTTGCTGGGATGGAGGGAAAAAGAGCCCTGCTGGGGGAAAAAGAAATCCCCCAACTAGGCTTTTTTTTTATTCTAAACTTAAAAATTAGTTGAAAAACCTGAAAAAAAAAAAACTACACACAGTGTTAGAACTGGTCAACACATGCACTCTCACAGGGAGACACAGACCAACACAGTCAGATACAAGCAGTCACACACAGATACAAGCCATAAAAATTCTTTATTTCATGAAAGGAAATGAAATCTTTACCTTTTTTTTTCAGCATTTCATTTCTTCAATTTCTTCTCCTGTCTTTTTGTTTATCTTTCTTCCCTGATTTTGGGATATCAATGGGAATAATTGTCACAAGTTTTGGTCCTTTTCACTGCACCTCATTTCATCTCAGTACATTTCATTGTAGTCACTCTTTTTCTAAATTTTCTTTTTATTTTCAATCACATTTTATTTTATCATATATCCTTTTTGTATAACAAACATTCTGGAAAGGAGATATGATGAAATCAAATGAAATTGAAAAAAAAAATAATTTGGAATGGGAATGAATACAATGAAACGGATTTGGATGAAATGAAGGTCAGTTTAAAGGACCAAAACTTGCCGAAATTACACTAACTGAAATCCTGAAATCAGGGAATGAAGTGAAATATATGGATGGGAGAAAAAAAGGATGAAATAAAATGTAAAAGAATAAAAGAGAAAATTCTGAAACAAAGTGAAAACAATAAAAGTGACTGGCTTGACCTGAAGTGCAGGGGAATGAAGAGAAGCTTGCCCAAATCATAAGATTTCATTTCCTTTCATGAAGGAAAGGAATTCTTCATTTCATGAAAGAAAATGATATCTTGAAATCAGAGAAGAAAGTGAAACACTCAGACTACAGTAGACTTACAATTAAATAAGATTCAATTTAAAGAAGTAAAAGAAATAAAAGAATATTCTGAAATGAAGTGATTTGAAGTAAAAAACTATAATGAGATGACATGAAGTTCTCCCCCTGGCCTGCCTTTTGTAGTTGCAGTGTGTCTGGACCTCTGGGCTTTGTGGTTTTCTTAACCCTAAACCAAAATATATGCTTAATCCAAAGTAGAGCAGTAAAAGCAGCTTCTTGCCTAGGTGGCCAACACATGGATTTTTCCAAGAAGAAAGGTGTGGAATGAACAATATTTGGGCAGTGGGGCAGTGGGGTGTTCTTTGTTCTGAATGAAATGGACTGAAACCTGCCAAAATCTCAAAATCGGGGAACAAAGTGAAATAAAGAGACAGGCAAAGAAAGGGATTAAATGCAATGCTAAAAAAAAAAAAAAAAAAAAAAAAAAAAAAAAAAAAAAAAAAAAGAGAGAGAAAATTCTGAACAAAGTGAAACTAATAAAATGGCATGGGATGACATGAAGTGCAGGGAAATGGACCAAACCTTGTCGAATTGAAATCACAAGATTTAATTTCCTTTCATGAAATGAAGAATTTGCTTTCATGGAAGGAAAGGAAATCTCAAAATCAGAGAACAGTATCAATCAAGTATCAATTCAGCAAGGTTCAGTCTACTTCCCCGCACGTCATATCATCCCATGCCATGTTATTGTTTTCACTTTATTTCAGAAATTTTTTTTATGATGTTTTATTTAATAATTTTCTTCGCCTCTCTCTTCATTTCACTTCATTCCCTGATTTTGAGATTTCACTGAATATAATTTTGGCCAGTTTCAGTCCTTTTCACTTCACCTCATTTCATCCCAATCCATGTCCTTGCATTCACTTCATTTCCAATGTTTTTTTTTTTTTTTTTCCCCAGGGTATTTGATTTCATCATATCTCCTTTCCAGAGTGTTTGTTAGACTTTTTTCTCCAATTTCAAGATTTCATTTCCTTTCATAAGAGGAACCTATAAATTTACCTATTTATAATCACTAACCAATCAAAATGCTGCAATTTACATAGAGATAGTGCACTTACTTTTCACTGTATTGAAAATTCTATTTATTCTGGTCATGCATACTGCCCATGCCAGCCAGGCCACTGCCTGACTTCAATTCACCCAGCCAGATACACAGAATTAACTCGCTCCTCCATTAAATTGGCAGTGAATCTTCTCCATACTACAGAGGAGCCAACATTTCACCCCAGGTTTCACCTTCAGTCTTAGGTGACAGAAGACGGTCTGACCAAAAGCGGCCATGAGATAGATGAAATGTAGACCTTCTAGGCTGAGGCTTTGACGTACTTCTAGTGAACCCTTCCAGCAGTGTTGACTTGTTTCAAAGTAAATTCCCTTCAGCTGGTTTTAAAGCTTGTTTAAAATAGCCTCTCTTTGGGCAGTCAGTGGCCATCAGTTCCATCACCTTCTTGACTCCAAGCATGGCAGATGAACTGTTGGGTGACCTGAGGGCTGCTCCCCTTAAGTCCAGTTCTACCAGATGAAAAATATTATTGTTCAGAGGGAAAGTCAAAGCAGCTCCTAAATAAAACTAACTTGACTATCTTCTTTCGAGGGCTGGCATCTGGAAATGGTGTGAGAGTGAGCAGAGCTGTTCTGGACCAGCCAGGTGATCAGATCTTTGTACATAAACTGTGGTATTCCCCACTTAACTTGATTTCACCATATCCAGAGCTAAAAAAAACAATGCTGAAGAAATTTATCCCCTATAAAAATTTCAGCCTTCCAGTTCCAAGCTTATTTAGCTCAAGATGTGGTAATTACCAGCTCATAAACAGGAAGTATGCCCTCTGGTACCCATCTACTTAATAGAAGTTTATTGGATGACATTGACCATAATGATAACTAAAACAGATATACAGACCCATTAAATGAGGTTTAGTCTTCAACAGCCATGAATCTATCTAGTAGCTTTAGTCTAAGTTTTATTCCCCCTGTGCACTACTTTACAGTCTTTTGTTCTTTCCTGTCTCTTCTCCAGATTCTGGTGCTTTCTCTGGTGACGTTACAACAGCACTTTAGCTATCTGAAAATATAGCACTAATAAAAGGGAACATAAGGTCTCGCACCATCATTCTGGTTTCTTGCCTTGATCTCTCTAACCACTTCACATTCCCCTTGCTGGGTATGCTTTTGCTTAGCAATCATCCTTCTCTTCAGAAGCAAATAAAAATACTTTTCTTGTTGGTAGACACAAAAAATTATAGTTATAAAAGTCAATTTGGACCACCTACTCTTAAAAAGAGCAGCAAAGCAGTGAAGAGGGAAATAGAGCTTGGGAATAAAGACCAGTTCCTTATTAGTGCAGCTTTTTGTGAAAACAGAGTAACTAGGTGCTTAAATACATCTGAAGATCACAGCCTTAGTTTCTTTCCACTCAGTTCCTAATTTTTAAACCACAAATTATTTTTCCACTTTCACAAGAGGGTTGTGGCGATAAATACACGGAGAACATGAGATATTCGGATACCACAGTTAAGAGGATCAAGTGAATGCTATGTGTGTTTTCTTATACTGTTTCGAGGTTTTTTCAGTGGTCAATATCATGTCTTTAGCCAAGCTATGTAAAAGGAAAATGTATTTCTATTTCTATGAAAGCTTCATCCTATTTTTTTGCTGTTGTTTCACAACTTGAAATACATTTTTGGATCCTTTACAGTGTTCTCACTATTGTATCTAAGTGTTTTCCTAAGTTGTATAGGTAACCACTTCTGACTTTAATTTCATCAGTTTCTCATTAACATCTTGTGGCAATGAGATCTGTCAATGAGTTTGTTGTTTCGCAGGAAAAAGATTTGAGGTTTAGCAGTTTTAAATATTTTGCCTTCCATATTTGCAAACTATCCTTTTATCTTTCTATACAGACCTACCTTCATATCTTCTTTAATTGGCATCTTGGTATTTTGTTTAATCTACTGCAATCCATTTTGTGAAGACAACCTTTCCTTTGTTTAACTTAAATTTGCTTGGATGATTTTATTTACAAATATGATGTTGCTGCAACTTTTGAGCAAAGCTCTATTTTTATTCTTCATACTCTGAGGAGCTCCAGCCTTCCACTTGCTCAGAAACACCATTAGTTTCTGAGACAAGTAGTACCTAAGGTCTCAATACATTGTTTTAGACAGAGCTACTAGAACGAAGCCACTTGCAGCCAGGATACACCATTTGTGCAAAGAGCACTGTAATAGCTCCCATAATACTTCCTAGCCCATACTTCATACTCCATCAGTCTCAGCTCAGCTTTTATAAATCACTGCTCTGTGAGGAACAGAATCCTTCACTGGATCATCCACATGGACACTCAAACACTCTCAGTTAGGTGGTTCTATTTTAATTATCCAGAAGTCTCTTCTGATTATCTGTAGGTTATCTGGCTCTTATGCTGAGGGAACATATCCTCTCCTCTCTTCAGTTTCCATCTGCATCAGAAAAGGATGAGCAGGAGATCCTTGCTCAGAATGCTCATGTGCTCTTTTCTCCCTCTGCAGAATTACACAAGAGGCAGTCACTGCTGGAAATCGTCAGCTCTAGATTCTGGAACCAGAACATCAGTTAATTCCATTGTTTGCACTAAGACCACCAAAGGAAAAGAAACCTAAAACCAACCAACAACACAAATCTGAACTCCTGCTCAAAAGGAGCATTAAAAGTAAAAAAATAGAGTTCATTAAAGTAATATCCTAAATAAAGCTAATGTACTCTCTCCTGTTCCAATGCGCTTCATGAATAATGGATAAACAAAGCTTCATCTGCTTTAATTAATCTGGTTCCAAAATTAATTTGACCCAACACAAAATTAGCAGTCAATTTAGAACTTTGGTTAGTGAACAGGTTCAGGTTACATAAAGAGAGAGTGTTAGCAGAAAGTGCTGTAAACAGCAAAGGGCAATACTTTATTCCCTGAAGTAAAAGGCCTGGTTAATTAATACACAGCTAAGGTAGGGAATGCATTTCCCTTGCCAAAAGCAACCTTTACTCTGATGTTTTATTTGCAAATTTAGACCGTCACAGATCTTCTTGCCTGTTCCAGAAAATTCCTGAATTACCTTTAATGAGCATCTATCCTATTTTGCACAGTCTTGCACTGATGCAGAACTGATGCTGCTGCCTTTTTTTAACACAGTCCCTTCTTCTGCCATCAGAGAATGTGGCTTGGATCAGCCTTGGAGCTCTCCTCAGTCTCCACACCACTCAGCAAAATTCTTATAGCTGTCCCTCCCAGCACCTGAGGGGCGTATCGCCGGCACTGCCGCTGCTGCTGCTTTCCCCACACTACAACAGAGGGGTCCTCTGGTGGAAAGATGGATCAACCTTTTCCCAAGCCATGTCCATGGCATGGATGATCTAAGAAGACTGTAAATCCTCTATTTTTTTTTCATGTGTTTAAAGGCTTGCCCTTAGGTGAGCTTTGCCCCACAACACATGTATAGAACTGTTTCTGTGGAATTAGATTCTGTGAAATTAGGAACTAGAAAAAATAATTTCTACCTGCTTATGTTATGTTATAGTTGTCAGATGTGAAGCTCTGTTTTGCTTTGTGGTTTTATGTGGAGGTACCTCTCCCTGGGGTCCCAGGAGGGTCTGCCTCTGTCCCTACTCCCATGTAACGTGTGCCCCATACCTGTTCCTGATTGGTTGGTTTGGGTGCCCAGAGCCCGGGAAGAGAGCAGGGTTCCATGGCAGGGGTCTGCCTGGGAACTCCATCCATGGGCTGGAGGAATAAATCATCTCTGAACATCTACAGAAATATCGCTTCATCTTTCCTTCCAAGTCCATCGCTGTCTTATACACGTTGTAAGGATTCCCCATTACAACAAATGGTGGAGAAATGCTGGCAAACGATCCCTGGAGAAGGTAATTCGTGAGTAACTCTCAATATCTCTTCTTTCTTTCATTTTGCTGTCCCATCTCTGAACAATGGAGGACTCATGGAAGGACTCATGACTGTCCGAACCACAAAGAGACATTTACCTTAAACTTAAAAAGGTTCTGGAACAGCAATATGTAGATTTTCGCCTAATTCAAACTCAGAAAGAACTAAGACACTTTTTTGCATGGCTGTTTAAAAATTTCTTCTATGTTTCTTGGGATTTGATTCTTACCAAGGACTTTTGGGAGAATGTTTGGACACGGTTAATTTCTGAATCAAAAAACGCGCCGATGCAAGACTATTTCTGTGAATATTACCTAATTACAGAGACTGTTGGGCTGTGTCCTGCCACTGTATCAGCAGCAAACACGTGGTTGAGCAGCGAGGGCGTTGCAGAGGGTTCTTCCACCACCCTGGAGACCGCGCAGCCCCGGCCGCAGGCGCCGAGTGCATTGCGGGCGGCAACAAGGGAGCTCCTGCGCGTGGGAGAGCCGGTGAGGCCAGGCATGGGGGGAGCAGAGCCGGCGGGGAGACCGGAGATGGCGGGCGTGGAGCCAGGAGCAGTGTGGCGGCGCGGGCCCGGTGGTGTTTGCCCTGAGACACGTGAATGGCGCAGCGGGGCCGGTGAGGGGAAGCTGCGTGGGGCCGCTGGGGCAGCCAGGCTAATGGGATAGTGCAGCGCGGGGCCACTCCAAGCCCGAGCAGCCACGTGGGAGCCTGGCAGAGACGGAGGCCTGTGGGCTGTGGCCAGAGGCAGCAGAGGAGCTGGCAGAGTGAAGCAGCACGGCATGGCCTGGCCCACGCAGCCCCGAAGGCAGCTCCAGAAAGCCAGAACCACATGGCAAGAGTGCTCAGACCCCTACAGCTGCAGCCCCGGTGTGAGAGCAAGAAAAACTGAAAGCAAGAACAAAGGAACTCGGAAAAATGAAAAGGTTATCACAGGTAGGGTTTTTGGAACTGTAGAATGGTATAATGTAAAGAAAAATTATGGTTTCTTATTGAGAAATGATACTGGAGAAAATACTTTTGTCCATAAATCTGCTATTGTAAAAAATAACCCCAAAAGTGATGTTCCAAGCTTAGAAGAAGGAGAAAGAGTAGAATTCAAAATTGTGCAGGGAAGAAAGGGCCCGCAGGCAGCATGTGTTACAGGCCCTGGAGGTGCCCCTGTGCAAGGTAGCAAATATGCTGGACAATATCCCCACAATCCCTATCCTTTCCCCTATCCCACCTTCCCCTTTTATCCCATGCCCCTTTATTCCCCATATATGCCCAGCCCAAATTTCCCTTTCTGGTTCCCCTCACAAAACCAGGCTTTTCCATTTGCCATGAACCCCTTTGCAATGCCGATGGGGGGATGAAAAGCAGGGAGGGAAGAAATTAACTGTCATTTTCTAAGATTCCAACAGGTACAGAAAGGAAAAACCCTCTCCGACTCAGTTTCCATCTGAAGCGTGCTCAAGTCCTGTCTCCCTTCTGATGCTCCAAAGAAAATCTGTTTGGACATTTGGGGACTCAAGATAGTGGCTTCCTTTCCTTTGAAACTGTTTTGTTGTTCATCCCACTGTTTCAAATGTTCTTTATTTAATAAGAAAGGGTGAATTGTGGAGGTACCTCTCCTTGAAATCCCGGTGGGAGGGACCCTGCAGGGTACGGGTCTGTCCCTGTCCCTGCTCCCGTGTCACGTGTGTCCCATACCTGTTCCTGATTGGTTGGTTTGGGTGCCCGGAGCCTGGGCAGAGAGCAGGTCCCATGACTGGGGTCTGCCTGGGAGCTCCAGCCATGCGGCTGGGGGAATAAATCATCCCTGAACATCTACAAAAATATCGCTTCATCTTTCCTTCCAAGTTCATCGCTGTCTTATACTTGTTGTAAGGATTCTCCATTACAACAGTTTTGTGCAGTGTAACTGTTACTATTTGAGCTGTTGCTGTGTGGTGTCCTTGAGGTAAAGGGACTGATTGCATCCTTTACATGCCTGCCTGCAGTCAATCTCAATCTTTGGTGATTAAGTCTAGAGAAAAGCTGAAATTCACATTGCTTTAGATTATTGGTGTCTTACATAAGCATACATAAGTTACTTACTATTGCAGATCTAAAAGAAATACATGAAGGTGATGAACCCTTGTTTATTCTGATGCTTTTGGGAAAGAATTTAATGAGTGAGATAGTATTACACTGGGGCCAATGGACTGCAGTAATAAGTTCATGTTTCTTCAAAATTATTTGAAATTATTCTCTTACAAGGAAACAAAAGCGAAAATTTCCAGTTTTTAAGATTAATTGTCACACAGTGGCGTATTTTGCACATGACCCTTCCTGCCTCAAGTGCAGCAGGGGATGACAGTGCAGAGCAGAGCAAGTGTTGCAATCTGAAGAGGTGTCTAGCTCCAGTGCTCCTCAAAAATCCCTCTATAATGGGAAATTCCATAAGCCTTACTGTCAACTCAGCTATGCAGCCTCGAACCATTGTCTCACAGATGTGGAGGCGGCACTTATAATTAGATTTTGCTGAAAACAGATCATGAAGAAAAATAAATCACCTGCCAGAGACCTTGTGCTTGGTGAAAACATCCTGAATGCATTCAAAGCAGTGGCTGGGCTTTTTTGAAGGCATTTGAAGCCTCGGCTGGGCTTGCTGGATGAAGAAAACAGCAATAGGACTGGAGGAAAGCTACTAAACTGTGCAAAGTGTCTATGTTGAAGGGACCCGTTTCCCTGTTGATTCATTGCTGCCACCAAAAAAATGTGATTGATAGGGAAAGAAAAAACTGATGGTTTCTCCTCCATAGATTTATGGAGCAGAAGATGTTGTTCAGTCCTGATGTGTTCCTCTACACACACACACATGCTCACATGTGCACAGAGGTTTGCTTCTAGTAGAAATTATACTATATACTATATAATATTTGCTCGCTGATTTATGTGCTTACAGCTGGTCCCTGCAGATCTTCCACCTGGAGAGCAGGTCCACCATGTGCATGACTGTGGCTGAGGGGCACGAAGTATATTAGGAAGGAGAGAAGAAAAGTTAAGAAGGATTCTTTTCTGAGCATTGGATGGTGTATGGGGAGGGCCAGCTCCTTTTTAGTGTAAATTAAATGGGCTGCTCTATCATACTGCAGCAATCATAAGGCAATTGCAGTAGCCAGTGATCAGCAAGGGATAGGGAAACTGTATTCCTGTATCAAACAGAAAGCAGCTTGTCATGAATGGATGATGTGGGTTTAAATAAGTCCTTGCCTTTCACCCAGGCCTCTGGTAGCAGGCAGTAGCTTAACTGAGGTGGCCAGCACCCCAACCCACTCTTATTCCCAAATTCTATAATAATGGCTGATTCAATCTATTATAGAATGAATTATTTATTTAATAGACACAAAACTAACAGACATAAGACTTAAAACAGACTATTACTACATAGGATTAAGACAAAAAGAGACAACTAGTATTACGAGTAGGGTTAAAGGTGCCATCAATTTTACAGCTAGTGAAGAAATCATGTAACTTAGGATCCAATGTTTTTTACCATCCAGTTCCTGATGGAGCACACATTGAAATCCTTTCCCTCAATTCCCAGGAAAGTAACTACGGAACCTGCATTCGGGCTCCAGGAAGAAGTCTCACACACTTTCAGGGGGTGTGGGTAGAAGGCTTCTGCCTCCGTGATAATCTGTAGTACTTCTATAGTGTTAAAGGCCTTTTGGTCACCTATGTTTTTTTTAATCTCTTGCCACATCTGTTAAGCTGGCAGACCTTTTGGCACCAGGAGATGATACCTGCTGGGCCTTGCCAGCCTGAGTTATCTCTCCTATCTTCACTGTCTACCTGTGGTGGGGAGAGTGGTGATATGCCCTGATGCACAGCTTCATGCCTCTTATCCCAGATCTGTCCTACAAAAATACCTCCCTTCCCTGGAGCAGAACCAGCATAGCAAATGAAACAATATAAGTGCTTGGGAGGGCTATTCTGCAATGATGGCCTTAGGCAAAATATCCTTCAACCTTGCTTAGAAAATGTCCAAGATTCACAGGACTTCAGTCAGACAGGATTTGACCCTATTGACAGAAATTGTCCACGTCTTCTCCTAGTAAGGAGAAGGTAATGGTTCATCTAAGGAGTCAGCTGATCTTTGCTGATGATCTCACCAGGCCTGGTTTAAAGAGATCTTCAGGGCCTGCTCAGCCTACCACTGTTTAAAAAATGTGGGTTCTTTAGCCTTTTGTTAGAAAGCTGTGGGGCTAATGCCCCATCCTGGACTTGCTTGGAGCTCGTGGATTTCAGTAAGCAATCATCCAGGAAACCCTTTCAAAACCTCTACATTTTCTTGGCGTGAGTGTCAAGGGTAAAGGAGGAGATAGTGTTGATCTATTATTTGAGAGGTTTGGAGCCACCTTGAAAAATCAACAACATTTTTCACAGACCAAAATACTTACAAATTTGTGTACTGACAATGAGTTCCCTATAAACAGCTCACTTTCAAACAGGTAGTTTGGATCTATTTTTGATGATTTATTCAAACCTGTGGCTCACTTGAGACTTTACTGCTGCAACATTCAACTTCTTCACCTGGTCATTATCCCTGAAAAAGTAGTCACTAATGACAATTGACACTTGTCAGATTGCCTTTATTTTTAAGTGCCTCAGTGGAAGCTTTCAGTCTCCTGAACAAGGTAATAACATCAGATGATTCTTTGCCATGGTCTGTGTGCAGGGTTAGCCTGCAGCTAATAAAAGATAAGCTGAGCTTTGCCTCTATATGCAAAGGCTGAGAGATCACACATTAATTCACATTTGCCACAGGGTAGGAATATGCATGAACAATTGCCTTGGCTCAGCTAGTGAGCAGCACAGCCACCTTTAAAAATTTAGCAAAGGACCACAGCACATTCAGAAAAGGAGGTTGCTGTAAGCCTCCCCAGACAGATCCCCTTGTCTTGTGTTTCAGACCTTGATCTGTCCTAAATAACTGTCCTAAATCTTTGTTGTTCACTTACCTATGCCTAACTTGCACCTCTGTGTCAGAATCTTCCTCTGGGTTTTTATGCTTTTTGCCAGTCTATTAAGGGCACTCCCTCTAAACTTATCTGAATGAATTAGAAGCAGTCTTTGGTGGGTTTTTTTCCAGGATAATCCTTCTCTTAATGGCAAGTGTGGCTTACCCAAGGCTTATCAAATTTTCCTTGCAAATTTTAAATAGCACTGATATGAACACTGTACCTGAGGTAAAACTCACAGGAAGGGAGCAGTCTTAGGGTTTGAGGTTGTGTGGGGTTTTTCTGGGGACATTTTGGGTACATAAGGAAGAAGTGCTGAGGTAAAGGGCTAGGTTTAAAGAACTAGGTCAAGGCTTTTTGGTGCCAGGGGGGAGATGCTACTTCACGTTTCATGGACAGGGATGATTATGTTGAGGGAGTCACTCAAGCTGTTCATAAACTCCACAATGGAGTGTAGAAAAAAATTCCTGGTGTCCTAACTACCAAAAGTGACAACTTTTGTTACGTTTTTTATTAGTCTATTTAAGCAGAAGAATCCCATGAAAGTAAGGTGGCAAAGCAATAAAGGTGCAGAAAAACTAGGTAAATAGGAAAAAATAAAACTAAAATGCATAGAGTTAGTGCATCAGATGAAGTATTATGCATCATTTTTACTTATACCACACTTGAGGACATGTCAAATGTTTGTGCAGTTCTGCAGACACCTCCAGCTGAAGAGTCTGGCAACTTCTCCTTGTCTAGGAGAGACAAAATTTCGAAAGTAGTGTGTTCTTGGACTTATGCCACCTTACTCTGATTCCTCCTGGAAGAATAAAGCAAGTGACTGACAAGGTTGATAAGACTTTGATATTAAATTCTTGCAATTTCCAGACTTTTCCTGCTAATACAGCACCGGGTTTGCTCTTCTATTGAGCTTCAATGCCAATCTCTGGGTCTTAACATTGTTACCAACAATTTGCCAGGCTTTTTGAATTTTTTGATGCTATCATTTAGATGAGAGTCACAGAATATTGTCTAGTCCTAACTGGTGAAGATGGGGGAAGGACTGTGCATCTGCTGGTACACCAGCAGATCCAGGATATTGTATCTCTGGGCAAGAAACTCCAGTAAATGAACAGATCTTATGCTCTGTTTAATTATTTCAGCAATGCTTTCTTGTTTGTGACCTGAAAATTCCTCCTAGCATAGAAACAAGAACAAAATTAGAATGCCACATGCAGTTATTGTAGTTAATGCAGTTGCTATTAATGGACATTTCCCAGGATGTCCTAATATACATCTCTGATTCTGTAGTTTGTTATACTGGTTGGATGTGGTGTTATTTCAGATCCAAGACCTGCAGTTCATTTCCTGCAATGAAGTATCACCCACTGTATTCCTCTGGGCCTAGCACTATAATTTTTGGTTTAGGAATGAAGATGTTAAGACTTTGCTCCTCACTGGCTCCTATTGCCAGGCACAATGTCTGTGGTTCTCTCCTTATTTCCCCTGCTTGGTATTGTCTTATGAATCCATGTGTACTGAGTCTGGCTGGGATGGAGTAAACTTTCGTCATAGCAGGCTGTACGGTGCTGGGTTTTGGATTTGTGATTAAAAAGGTGCTCATAATACACTAGCCTTCAGCTATTTATGCAGTGCTTGCACAATGTCAAGAATACATCTTTTTCCCACTCTCTCTCCTTTGGAGTGTAGGCTGGGTAGTTAATAAATTGGGATAAGCAGGACATATGACCAAGACTGACTAAGCAGATACTCCATGCAACATCATGCCATGCTCAGCAATCAAAACTCAAGGAGAGTAGGAGGAAAAGGAAAATACTCTTATGGCACTTGTCATCCAAAATAACCACTAGCATTCAAAGGCCCTGATCTCCAGGAAGCAACTAAACATCTGGCTGCTGCTGAGAGGGAAGTAGTGAACAAATTCCTCCTTTGCTTTGCTTGCATGCATACCTTTGCTTCACCTATTAAACTATTTTTATCTTGATCCATAAGTCTCCTCAGCTCCTTTCTATTTTCTTTCCATCCCACAGAAGACAGGAGGGAGGGAGTGGCTGTAGGAGTTCTTGGCTGCAGGGCATGGTCCACCCACACCACATGCAAATACTAGGCTTCCACAGGGATCAGCAAATTTGTTGCTCAAAGGCCACAGTCCATGGCTGTTAATTGCAGTGAGCTGCCACAAGTGCAAGCTGATAGGGCTGTCTCTTGACCTCCCTTTGTATTTTACACCTAAGAAGATTTTTCTTTCACATTTATGCATCCTGACACGTACACGTACGTCCCTGACTAATGAACACGGGACAGTTCAAGCTTCTAGAATTATCTAAAAGAAGATATTTACTTCTGTTAAACCAAGTGTCTACTTATGGGTACAACCTGATTTTGGTAGTCCAAACCATGTACTCCTAAATGTTTCTCATATTTAACTGACGCTGACCATGTTAAATGCTTTTAGTCACTGCTGACAGGTTTTACAGCTATTTCCTGTGAAGCAGTTGATGTAGAACATGTGACAATTCTTCCTGTGCGTCTGTAGAGAGAAATGTTTGAAAAGTGATCCTACTATGTTGATGTTCTTGATGTGTTTTCCCAAGTACTTAGCATGGTAAAATAACCAGCAAAATTCAAATGCAGTGGTATTTCTTTCTCTAAACTGGCAGTTCCCTTCCACAATTTCAAGCATGGAAATGAATGAATGAATGAATGAATGAATGAATGAATGAATGAATGAAT